>JAFIRS010001202.1:0-415218 GCA_018342105.1 Gonioctena quinquepunctata
TTATTTTATCACAGCTCGATTCTACAAGTGATAAGGAATAGGTGAATCATTTTGTCATAGGTGGATTTTAATCATCGAAAGCAATACACTCGACCCGAAAGCAGCTGAAAAATCGATGTTCCAGGGGTTGAAAACGTTAATTTCAACATTTCTTACTATTCCCCTGTATAGAAATTTAGCCTTTCTTATTATTTTGTTGTGATGAGATACGCAAAAAAAGGTATATAAACATATGAGCCCCAGAAATTCTTTACGGTAGTCATTCAAAAATGTTTGATTGATTCAAACATTGTCACCGTTTCAATTTATTCCTCTTTTATATCACCGCCACGCCGTGGCCATGGACGTATAAATATATTATATATTTATACGTCCATGGCCGTGGCAGCTGACTGTCAGACTGCCTTATCGTATTACCCGAAAAGGGGGGAAATGCTCGCGCCACTGGTCGTTCGGGAATGTTCGGAAAATTTGGCAGCTAGCTTTGGCAGCCAACTTCACATTGGACTACAATGTGAAGTTGGCTACTCAAAAATTCGAACATCCGAACGGTCAGTGCTCTCCTTCAGGTACCGTAATTATACAAGTTTGTTATTGTAAAAATCCAACTATAACAAAATAAATCCTTGCAAAACTTGTTGCGGGAGTGTTACACTGAAAAAACTGAAGTTTCGAAAAAAAATCATACATCAACTCTCTAAATATCAAGGAGCTACCGTCGCTTTCTTATAAACAATGCAAAATATTAGAAGGGTCTTTTCAAATAAAAAATGAGATAATACATTACATTGTACGGGAAAATCGTTTGGTAAACGAATATTATCCTTCCTATTTTCGGAACCGCATTAAAAAATTCGTGAATAATGTTTGAACTATCGTAATTAAATATCTCAAAGACGGATCCATTAAAATTTATGCTGTATGTAAAAATAATAATTATAATTGTAAAAAGTTCGTAATATTTATACGAGGTCAAAATGTTGAAGTTTACACGAATTCAGTGAATTTTTGTCATCCAAATAAAATAACCTTACACGTGAAAGGTATTGAACGTTCACTTGTCAAAAGTAAGGTATTGCATAGAAAGCCATCGGAATACAAACGCAAATCTATTTTATCGGCAAAAACACACATTTTAGAGTCGGGTAACTTACAAAATATTGAATCAGATAGTGCTATTAGAAACATTAAATCAGAGGCAGAATATCATTGGGACCGGGATGAAAATGATTTATTAGATCTAATGAAAATGCAAGAAGATCACGGTGAATACGTAAAGCAAGTGTCGGTACCATTCAATGTGACAAGTTTCGCAAGGATTTATTTTGTTATAGCTGGATTCTACACAAGAAAAGGAACACATTATATCAGGTTTTGTCTCATTTTTTTTGCGCAACAATGATCTATGATTTTTTTTTGAAAATTCACTTTTTTCAGTGTAACACCCCCGCAACAAGTTTCGCAAGGATTTATTTTGTCATAGCTGGATTCTACACGAGAAAAGGAAAACATATTTTCAGTTTTTGTCAATTTTTTTTTGCGCAACAATGATCTATGATTTTTTTTCGAAAATTCAGTTTTTTCAGTGTAACACCCCAGCAACAAGTTTTGCAAGGATTTATTCTGTTATGGCTGGATTCTACACAAGAAAAGGAACACATTATATCAGGTTTCGTCTAATTTGGTTTTGCGCAACAATAATCTATGATTTTTTTTCGAAAATTCAGTTTTTTCAGTGTAACACCCCCGCAACAAGTTTTGCAAGAATTTATTTTGTTATAGCTGGATTCCTCACAATTTTCAACATCGAAATAACTAATTCCATCACTTATTATGCATTAGTTATTTTATTTCACCAATGGAGGACTTCGGCTAAGGTTCAGTGATACCACAACAAAAATTTTGGTTTCAAATCTACTGACACATTTTTTGGCTATTTTTGATAATTTTAAGATAAAGTACACCTTCTGATACCCCAAACCAATATTAAAAAGGTGCGGAATTGTTGAATTATTTAGTTATTTCATAAAACACAAATGTTTAGGGAATTTGTATTTTTATAGTGATTATATTTTCCTGGAAGGCGCCAAATTCAAAACTATAACATGAATAACTCGTACCTCGTACGACTTTCCACTGTCAAATTCGTCCTATGGATATTAGAAAAAAAAAAATTTGACTGAGCAGTGTTGTGAAAAATAGACTTTTGGTATCTACCTATTAGTTTTTATTTACGTTGAAATGGTTGATCGCTGTTATAAAAATTGAAAAGTGACTCCAGAAAGCGTTATAAAGAGCGAGTTTTTTCCCTTTCCCAAACCAAAAAGAGTTTTGTTAAAATGTCTCAAGTGGATTGAACTCTGTGGAAATGAAAACCTCCTACCATCAAAAATAAACAGGAATGCTTATGTTTGTAGCCTACATTTTGAGAATAAATGCAAGAAGAACCAGTATCATTTTCCAATCTGCAAGTGTGCGAAAATGTGGCTGAAGGAGAAATTATGGTGTGTGAAACTGGTGAAATCTCAATAGACAGCAGAGCAACAGAGCAATTTCAACTAATAACTCCCAACATCTTTCTGAAACCCCTGATGACTTGAGCAACATCACTGCTAATGATGAAGACATTTTAACTGAAAACTCCCAACATCTTCCTGACACCCCTGATGACACCACCACAGCTAATGATGAAGAAATCTCCTACGTAGAGTCTTATACGCAGACTTTGGAATGTGCTCCGAAGGCAAACATATTTTCATATAATAATTTGAAAAATAATTCAAAACATTTAAAATATTTCACAGGACTTGAATTCTGGCATTTTGAGGCACTCTATACTCTTTTAGATGAAAATATTATGGACAACCTTGTATATATCCTTATAAAAATTATGAAATTAAAGGAAAGAAAGCAAAGTCAAAAATTGAGCAATCGGGATAAATTACGTTAACGTTAGTGCGAATTAAAATGGGATTCACATTAGATGAGTCATCATTTTTCTGCAATTTGAGTAGAAACTATGTCTCCGTCACTACATCATATACTTGGATACAGTTATGTTTTTTAAGATAGAAGGAATGAAAAAAATATATTTTCCAGTGCCAGAGATATTAAAGACGTTCCTAAATGTTTCAGAAATTTTTCTGGCGACAGTATTACTTTTGTTATAGATGCCACAGAGTTGTTGATGGAAATGCCTATTAGAAATTTCAGGCAACAAGGAAATGCCTTTTCTTATTATAAACATAGTAATACAGTTAAATTTCTTTTGTTGCAATTTCAGTAACTGGTGCAGTGATATACTGTGGTGAGGGTGTTATGAGGGCTTTATTTCAGAAAGAGATTTATTTGAAAAGAGCGATATTAGACAGTTGTTGATGGAAAATGATGTTATTTTAGATGATAGATGAGGTTTCATAATCAGGGATTCGTTAGATGAAATGGGAATTAAATTATATATCCCACCTTTTATGATGGGAGGCAACAACGGACAGACGAAGAAGAAATAATAACTAAAAAAATTGCCAAAGCAAGAATTCATGTTGAAAGGGCTATCTATCTAATTAAATCATATAAGATGTTTTCAAAGAAATATTCCATATTACTAATGCCCATTATTTCGAATATTTTTGCTATTGTTTGCTTTTTAGTAAATTCGTAACTTGAAATAAAAAATCCATTAAGTATCTTGAAAGCTATATTCAAATGCGAGTTTAAACAAAACGTGTTGGTTTTTTATTTAAGAGGTACTAGAAAGGACCCTTAATCACTAAAAATTGAATTGCACACCACTTGTAGACATTCTAACTTTTCAGCGGTTCACACCATTATTAACACAAGAAAAAATATTCTATCTGAAGATCATGAAGTCTGAAACTTTGCAGACACTATTGACATGCAATAGGGAGCAAAGGACCAAACGAATATTTTTAATGTTTTTGACAAAAATGATCTATAAATTACATATTTTGCCATATATAAAAGTGTGTTAGAAACGTCAATGTTCTAATTGCTGTCGAACATTTTTTTTTCAAGAACTGTAGCGAAATAGCATATAATAACTAGCAGGCAATATATCAATGAGCAACAGGTTAGGTTATTCCTTATTTGGTTTTTCGCTTTAGCGTAACTTTTCACATTTTACTAGCATACTTAATTTTTTGTTTAGTTTTTTTATATTTAGTTTTGAATGAACTTATTATTTTTGCTTTTGTTTTCCCTTTCGTAACTTTTTTCGAAAATATATAAATATCCACATTTGGATATATATCAAATATATATTTTCCTTACATTATTCCTTTCATAATTTTTATAAGGGTACACAAGCTTGTCCATAATATTTCCATCTAAAAGAGTATAGAGTGTGCCTCAAAATGCCAGAATTCAAGTCCTGTGAAATATTTGAAATGTTTTGAATTATTTTTCAAATTATTATATTAAAATATGTTTGCCTTCGGAGCACATCCCAAAGTCTGCCTATAAGACTCTAAGTAGGAGATTTCTTCATCATTAGCTGTGGTGGTGTCATCAGGGGCGTCAGAAAGATGTTGAGAGTTTTCAGTTAAAATGTCTTCATTATTAGCAGTGATGGTGCTCAAGTAATCAGGGGTTTCAAAAAGATGTTGGAAGTTATTAGTTGAAATGATTTCTACGTTGCTCTGTTCCACACTGTCTATTGAGATTTCACCAGTTCCACACAACATAATTTCTCCTTCAGCCACATTTTCGCACACTTGCAGATTGGAAAATGGTACTGGTTCATTTTTGCGTTCATCCTCAAAATGTAGGCTACAAACATAAGTATTTCTACTTATTTTTCATGGAAGGAGGTTTTCATTTCCGCAGAGTTCAATCCACTTGAGACATTTTACCAAATCTCTTTTTGGTTTGGGAAAGGGAAAAAACTTCACTCGCTGTTTATAACGCTTTCTGGAGTCACTTTTACAATTTTTATAACTACAGCGATAAACCATTTTAACGTAAATAAAAACTAATAGGTAGATAACAAAAGTATATTAAACAATTTTTACAACACTGCTCAGTCAGATATTCAATTTTTTTTTCTAATACCCATATGACGAATTTGACAATGGAAAGTCGTACGAGATATCAATGTTATTGTTTTGAATTTGGCGCCTTCCAGGAAAAAATAATCACTATAAAAATACAAATTCCCTAAACATTTGTGTTTTATGAAATATCTAAATAATTCAACAATTCCGCATCTTTTTAATATTGGTTTGGGGTATCAGAAGGTGTTTTTCATCTTAAAATTATCAAAAATAGCCAAAAAATGTGTCAGTAGATTTAAGGCCAAAAATTTTGTTGTGGTATCACTGAACCTTAGCCGAAGTCCTCCATTCCAAAAGAACTTGTATAATAACGGTACCCTGAAAGGGGAAGAGCACGCCACTGACCATTCGGGTATGTTCGGAATATTTAGCAGCTAGCTTTGGCAGCCAACTTTACATTGGTACGAAACGAGTGGTCAAAAATAAGGCCCCAGGCACAGTTTATAGCTAAAGAAGCAGTTAGCTCACTTGGCCCAAATGCATGTTCCAAGGTAACATCCACTCCAGGGAAAGAATTCAGGATGCGTAGAAGACTGTACGCGATTATCGCTCTTCGAAGTATACGAAAAATGTCAGTATTAGTAACACAGTAACACGCGGTATGCGCGAGGGATAAAAATCAGAGTTGCGCAGTGTACAAACGGGAACATAAAGATCAAAGTGCCGACGCCAAGTGAGCCAACTGCTTCTTTAGCTATAAACTGTGCCCCAGGAGTGTTTCTACGATAATGTAAACTAGAGCTCATCCAGTATTGAAACGACCTGCTGGTAGGTAGAAAGGGGGAAAACACGAGTGGACACGATTTGCTGTGCTACGGCGAATCTTCACCAGTGTCTTGGCATGCAGCGTTTGAAGGGTTAGGTTTGTTTAATTAATAAATAGGTTGTGCAGGTATTTATTCAACTTTGCAATAGTTTTCTCGCTACCTTGCCAAAATGCCCAGTGGTAAGTACTATTCAGTAGCGGAAAAAGAAATAGGAGTGTTAGGAAAGTTATAGGAGTGTAAGTTCTCTACGTCTCGTGAATCGCCTATACCAAATAATTTGGTACGTCTATGGAATTTCTATTAATAGCCATAGTTAGACAATGGTTCGGGTATCTTCGATGAAAATTGGTTACGTGGGGGAAGGCCAAAGTGGTCGTTTCAATACTGGATGAGCTCTATCAATTGTTGGTGATTGCACCTACTTATGATGGCTGTGTGTATGTTTATTGTTGGTGATTGCAAGTAGTTATGACGGCTATGTGTGTGTTCTGTTTAGGCTGTTACAACTCCAAATGGCACTTTAGGAGCAACACTGTTCATTGGAACGCAACACTGAATAGTTGAGGACTATCCTCGGTTCATTTAAAATTAAGATGTCAAATATTTAATTTTGGCGAGGTTACAAATATTTTAGAACGACGCCACCTACAGTAGATATTGAAGCTATGGTATAAGCAATAGGTGGTGTCCCCTCGAAAATCAAAACAATATCGAATCAGTGTAAGCACCAGGGTTTTTATTGGCTATGTACACGACACTGGCGCTGCCTGGGGAACGTAATATTTCGGGACTCGTGAATTATTTGACAGTAAGATAAGCTATGTTTTGATAGTTTATATCGAAATCAAGTGAAAAACTTGAAGAAGTTTGAAACATTGTCCATATCTTAGTGCAATTTATAATATTTATAAGTTGAACGAATGAAAATTATTATAAGAACAGGATTTGAAAGCATAAAACATAATATATATTTCCATCCTCAAACGGTGATGAAAGGATATAAATTAGTTTCATCTCAACATGTGAGAAATGTTGAAGAACTGAGAATTAACGGACAAAGTTATTCAATACAAGCCCATATTATTAGCTCATCTTCAATGACGTTAACACCCTACATAAAATCTCTAAATGTAGTACCTTGTGTTGTTGAGTTGAGCTGGATTCATTTCAGTTACTTTTTCAGTTATTGGTTCATTTGGTATGGTTAGTGAGACTACTTCTGGGTTCGTTCTTGCCATGAAACGTTTGTATAAACGTGTGAACTTATAATATCCCAAAAATAAAATTGATCCAGTGGAATCGTTATATGAAGTTATGTCACTTTTTCCTTTTTACTGCAGCTACCCATTTCTTCCTTTACTCCAATTTCCGGGCCGATTTCGGAAAAGCTTAAAACTTACACAAACAATTTTTTCCATTATTTGTGCAGTTTACAACCACAACCCAACGAATTTAACGTGGAATTATCAAAACAAATTTGACAGTTCCGATATGTTTAACATTTCTGCACTGCGATCGTTTTGACCGTCCCCACCAAGCACTTCGCACATAGTCAATACATCTTATTGTAACGTAAATAAACTTAACTTGGTTTAATTAATTTATTTAACACTTAGTCTACAACTTAATTTATATTACTACGCCACTGTATAGCTCGATTGTATGGGCTCGTTCAGACTGTGTCTCTGAGACTTGAGGGTTGCCTATTTATCTCCGATACAGCATTCTCGATGTTTCGAATTCTTTCCGTTGGCGACCGGCGTGTTCCAATTGTTTCCAATATTGACCGTTGTCTTCCGCGGCAGAGCGCACTGGATGGTTCTCGAACATCTCCGGGGATGATCTCATCGCTGTCGACGGCAACATGTGAGGCGACAGGTCCGGCCTAGGTTCGTTACATTGCCCCCTTCTTAAAGACATTTCGTCCCGAAATTTCATCCTTGGAGTGTGACGATATCTGCATGACTCCCCATATCTGCACCGTGAAGTTCGATGGAAGTAACACTCCACGGTCTTCATGATCGGTCGTGGAAGAGGGTTACAGCAAACCAAAATCCTGATGCCGCTGGATCTGAATATCGCCTCCAGCATACTTCTTATGACTCTCCAGTCCAACCCATCAATACCACAGGATAGTTTTGGAATTGCTAGATCCGCCAGATTCTGGTCCACCATAGTATCTCTTAGTTTGGTGAGACTCTTCCAGACATCTTCATAGGACGGTTTATCTTGGGAATGCCTCTTGGTAACTAGGTAGTAGATGTTTCTCTGGCCTTTCTTCAACTGTAGCACCCCACCAACTTCTGGATTCTGCCCCGCAGTGTTTGGAGTTGACCAAATTTCTTGGAGAACACTACGGCGATGCCCCTGGACATTCGAAGAGCTTCTGCCAAACAGTGCGCTAGTGCGTAGTCAGCAGGCACCTCGAAACGGTCTCGTGACTCCTCTCTAGTAACCCCATGTAGAACTTTCTGCCCGTTTGAATACAAGGACATAAACTTCTCGAACGTAATATCATCCTCCGGTGGCTTGAGGGTGCGAACTCTATACGGGCCTTCCCACGAGTTCCGCAACTTTGGTGATAGTCCACGACGACGTTTGGGGTGAACTGTCTGGTTTCCAGCGTAAGGGCCAACCTGTTGAAATGGACGACCCTTGGTTTCCCTCGGGGTGGCTTATGGATTCGGTACACAAGGTCGTTTATCCTTTTCACGATTTTATACGGGCCTTCCCACGAGTTCCGCAACTTTGGTGATAGTCCACGACGACGTTTGGGGTTGTACAGCCAAACCAGGTCATCAACCTTAAATCCTCCAGCGTCGGCCTTGATGTCATAGGTCTTCTTCATTTTATCGCTGGCACTCTGGATGTTCAACCGGACTCGTTCGTGGATGTCGTCCATTCTCTGCCGAAGTTTGCTGACGTAGTCCTCTCCCGCAGTGTCTTGTCCTGGCGGTATCCCAAACTTCAGGTCACAAGGCAGTCGCAGTTCTCGGCCCATTATAATACTAGCAGGAGTTTGACCGGTTGACTCGTGAACTGCGGATCGATAGGCCATCAGGAACAAATGAAGATACTGGTCCCAGTCTCTTTGATGGTCAGAGACAACCTTGGACAAGTGGCGGTTGATCGTCCTGTTCATCCGTTCCACCATTCCATCGGACTGCGGATGTAGTGCCGTGGTTCTTGTCTTGCGGATGTTCAGCAGTAGACATATTTCTTGGAAAAGGTTGGATTCGAAATTTCTGCCTTGATCCGAGTGCAGCTCCATTGGAATACCGAATCGACATATCCACTCTTTCACCAAGACGTCGGCGACGGTGATGGTCTCCTGGTTGGGCAGGGCATAGGCTTCCGCCCACTTACTGAAGTAGTCCATTGCCACAAGGATGTATTTATTCCCGTGGTCGGATACGGGAAACGGGCCGGCGATGTCAATGGCGATTCTCTCGAACGGGCTGCCTACGTTGTACTGACGCATCGGGGCCTTGGGTCGTATTCGAGGTCCATTGCTAGCAGCGCATACAGCGCACTTCCTGCACCAGTCCTGGACGTCAGCTTGACAATTGGCCCAGTAAAACCGTTGCCTTACTTTCTGCAGGGTCTTCGTCACTCCCAGATGTCCTCCGGCGACTCCATCATGGATTTCCCGCAGCACTTCCTCTCTTCTGTTCCTGGGAACAATTATTTGGCGTCTGTCTTCCCACCAATATCGGCCTCCACCACACGTTTCAGGATCCCATTGTCCAGAATAAGAGAGTTCCATTGTGCCCAATAGGACTTAACAGCCGGCGAGTAACCTGCGACTTCCTGCCATGATGGTCTTCGATTGCCCTTCTTCCAGCTACGACTAAGCCAAGGTCGGGTCTCTCTTGGTCTTTCTGGATCTTGCTGTCATTCCAGTTGTCATCCATTGCCTCGGTTCTACAAAGTGTTGCTTCTTTCTCTTCTGCTCGTCGGCAATGTGAGCAATCATCTGGACATGGTCTTCGCGACAAGGCATCTGCATTCTTATGGCTAGTTCCGGCTCGATGTTCGATCTCGAAATCGAATTCTTGGAGTCTCTCGATCCAACGTGCTACTTGACCCTCAGGATTTTTGAACTGTAAGAGCCATTTGAGAGCTGCATGGTCAGTTCTCAACAGGAATCTTCTTCCGTACACGTACTTGTAAAAGTGTTCCACTCCCTTTACAACAGCTAACAGCTCTCGCCTGGTGACACAGTAATTGCGCTCTGGTTTGCTAAGCGTCTTGCTGAAATAACCAATGACCTTCTCCTGTCCCTCCTGGATCTGAGATAGGACAGCTCCAAGTCCCACGTTGCTGGCGTCCGTATCCAAAATGAATTTCCCTTTGGGTGGGGGATAGCTCAGTATAGGTGCGTTGATCAAAGCTCCTTTCAGCTTCCTGAATGAGTCTTGACATTCTTCGGACCACTGGAACTTTGTTTGGCCTTCCGTGAGCTTGGTCAGTGGTTTAGCGATGTTGGCGAATCCCAGCACATATCGGCGATAGTATGTGCATAAACCAAGGAAACTTCGAAGTTGGTGAATGTCTTTTGGGATGGGCCAATCCTTAACAGCTTTGATCTTCTGGTCATCCACTGCTACTCCTTCTCCAGAGACAACGTGGCCGAGGTATCGTACTTCTTTTTGGAACAGATGGCATTTCTTAGGGCTCAGCTTCAATCCGGAGTTCCTCAGTCGCAGGAATACTTCCTCCAAGTTTTCACGTGGTCCTCAAACGATCTGCCGACCACAATTATGTCGTCGAGATACACTAGACACGTGTTCCATGAGAGTCCCTTCAGTACTGTTTCCATCAATCTTTCGAATGTGGCGGGAGCATTACAGAGCCCGAATGGCATAACGGTGAACTGCCACAATCCTGAGCCGATGGTAAAAGCAGTCTTTTCTCGATCTTCCTGAGCCAGTTCTACTTGCCAGTATCCACTCTTCAGATCAAGGGTCGAGAAAATCGTGGAACCAGCCAACGTGTCTAGGGTGTCATCTATTCTCGGGAGAGGGTAACTGTCCTTCTTCGTGACATTATTAAGTTGGCGATAGTCTACACAAAAGCGTGTCGATCCATCCTTTTTTCTTCACCAGTACGACTGGAGAGGACCAGGGACTGTCAGATGGTTCGATAACTCCTTCTTTTCCCATATCGCTGACTATTTTGTCAGCCTCTTCCTTCTTGGCAAGAGGAAGTCTTCTTGCTGATTGCCGGATCGGTCGGGCACCCCCAGTATCAATCTTGTGCTGGACCACATTAGTTCGACCCCCTTTTCCTTGTCCGGTATCGAAGATGTCTTGGTACTTTTTGACTAAATCTCTTAGTTTGGGCTGTTGAGCTGGTTTTATGTCTTTGGAAGAGATGGCAACTAATTTTTCTAGTTCTGTGGGCAAGTTGTTGGGTTGTACCTCGTACGCCCGGATCACAGATGAAACTGACGAGCAGTGCCCTAAAATTGTTCCTTTCTTTAAGGTCACTGGAAAGTAATTGACATTCATGACCCTTACCGGTACAAATTTTTCAGCACGTAACAGGGTTTTCCCTAGGGCAATCCCTCGTCCAATTTTCTCATCATGAAGTTTGGGCTCGAACATCATCACGTCTCCACTGCTCGCACTCCCGTCCAGGCGAGCCTCCAGGATGGTTTCAGCCCTCTCAGGTACGCTTACATCTTCAGCCAACAGCACACGGATCAACTCTTCACTTCTCCCATGAAGTACCAGCTCTTCTCCGTTGACACGTAGGACGCCGTCTTTGAAATCCAATTCAAACCCTCTGGAATTCATGATGTCCATTCCGATGATTGCATCGTCTTCGATGTCCGCTACAAGTGCCTGATGTTTCACTTTAGTGCTGCCCAAAATTATTTCAATCGGTAGCTCGCCATATACAGTAGCTGGCTCCCCTGTTGCTGTGCGTAGCTTCCAAGTTGTCGGTTCAATTCGTTCCGGTGTTCTGGCAAAGGAAGGTCCGAGAATTGTCCTAGTCGCACCTGTATCTAGCAGCATGGTGCAAGGCTCGTTATTGATGAGACCGTCTACGAAAACACCTCTGTTCTGTCGTTTCAGGATAGCGACATATGCGTTGTTAACCGGGGCTTGCTGGACACAGGCCGACGATTGCCCCTTCTCGTCGACCTTCTTTAGTTTTCCTGCATCGGAGTCGTGTTTTCGAATGTTGGACATTTGCTACGCACATGTCCAATTTTGCCACAATTCCAGCATCTTATCTGTCTTTTCTCAGGCAAAACTTCCTTAATCACTTTCCTTATGGCAGCTTCCCAATTAGCAGGCTCCTGTGAGTCTTCCTCAATCATTCGGACTTTACTCTGGCTTTTGCAAGATTGTTTCGCTGCCTCGAATTCCAAAGCGCGTGCCAGTGCGTCTACGAGATGTGTTGGACGAGCTAGTGTCAACGCTTGTCTGGTTTCTTGGTCACGGAGTCCATCCAAGAATGCCTGAACCGCTAATCGCTCCATTACATTTTCCGGTGTGGCTGGATATGCGAGACGAACCAAGCGTGCAATGTCAGCTTCGAATTCTTGTAAGGATTCGCCCGATTTCTGGCAGCGATTTTTCAGTTGGGAGTGGTATACGTGTTCCAAATGGGCCTGGCCATATCGTAATTCTAGATGTTTAATCAGCTGATCATAGTCCTCCTGTTCTTGGGCGGTAAGAGTTTGTAGAATATTCGTCGCTTCTCCACGTAATGCAAGTGTTAGTGCTACAGCTCTTTCCCCTGCATTCCATCCATTTGCTTTGGCCGCTGCTTCAAACTGTCGGCGGTAATTTTCCCATGGAGTTTTTCCGTCGAATTGAGGCGGCTTCATGGAAAGCTTCCCTATTTCAGAAATGACCTTGACATCTTTTATACCCTCTTGAACTTTATCCAAGTTCAAACTCAAGTCCAGCATTGCATTTTCGTTAACCATCTCTGTGGGGGGCGCACTATTAATTCGTTTTTCCAGCTTATTGATCGTTTCCTTTATTTTGTCCATTTCTGCCTCGACGGTTCCCATTCTTTTTTCCAGACGATTCGCCACACCACAGAGTTCTTTTTTTAAGCCTTCTGTGTTTTCTAGGAGCTTATCTTCCAGGCTTCTTGAATTTTCTAGAAGCTTATCTTCCAGGCTTCTTGAATTTTCTTGAAGCTTCTCTTCCAGATTTCTAGAAAGCTTCTCTTCCAGATTTATAGAATTTTCTTGAAGCTTCTCTTCCAGATTTATAGAATTTTCTTCAAGCTTCTCTTCCAAAGTCCTCGAATTTTGTTGCAGCTCTTCTTTCAAGGATTCTATTATCGGACTCAAATCACCTCCGGGAACTTCGAATAAAAATGTTTCGGGGTCCTCACCTTCTTGTATAAGTCCTTCTGCAAGTCTTTCCTGGAGTACTTGCTTTTTACCCGTTGTTTCCAGTTCCCTTTCCTCCAATTCCTGTTTCAATTCCGCTACCTTCAAGTCCGCAAGGCACTTTTCTTGAACACATTTTGTCTTCGCGAATTCTTTTCCACGGGCAACCAGTCTATTGTCTATCGTCTGTTTCACACGAAAAGTTTATCATTTGTTAAAAATTCACTTCGCGAATTCTTTTCCACGGGCCACCAGTCTATTGTCTGTTTCACGCGAAGAGTGTATCAGTTTATATTCCCACGCACAATTGTCCACTTCGCGAAAACCGGGCCACTGTCTATTTTCTGTTTCACGCGAACAGTGTATCAGTTTATATTCCCACGCACAATTGTCCACTTCGCGAAAACCGGGCCACTGTCTATTTTGGGCGTACAAAAAGGTCTATCAATTTATTTTTCTGACTATCCACTCCACGATCACTTGTTTATTTTCAAAATCCCACTTCTGACACCAATTGTAACGTAAATAAACTTAACTTGGTTTAATTAATTTATTTAACACTTAGTCTACAACTTAATTTATATTACTACGCCACTGTATAGCTCGATTGTATGGGCTCGTTCAGACTGTGTCTCTGAGACTTGAGGGTTGCCTATTTATCTCCGATACAGCATTCTCGATGTTTCGAATTCTTTCCGTTGGCGACCGGCGTGTTCCAATTGTTTCCAATATTGACCGTTGTCTTCCGCGGCAGAGCGCACTGGATGGTTCTCGAACATCTCCGGGGATGATCTCATCGCTGTCGACGGCAACATGTGAGGCGACAGGTCCGGCCTAGGTTCGTTACATTATGTTTGATCAAAGTTGTGGAATGAGAAGGACCGAGAGTCCGACTATTTTATTCCACAGAAGAATACAAGTAAAATTGTCGAGTCGAAACTGAGTAGATGGTGGTTTATAACCGAGCTCATGTGCATGACCCTCATGATCTAAGGATTTCCCTTCGGGGGGCACGGAGATAGTCTCACTCGAAGTGATACCTCAAATGCCCATTACTTTCACAACATATAATTTTTAAACTTTTCAATGCACGTGGAATGGCTGTACGAAAACTGACATTTACTTGACTTCCGGTTCGCGTGGTCAGACAACCGCCTCCCACGACCCCAGGAAGTCGAATCCTGAAAAAAATCAATGAATCTAGGTTAAACAAACAGGATTTAGAATTTTTTGACCACTCCCCATTTTAATTATTTTGAGGTTTGATTGTATATATATATATATATATATATATATATATATATATATATATATATATATATACAAGCTTTCTTTCTGGAGCTTCGTGCACCGGAGCTGTACCATATTGTGTATTACGATAAACATATTGCACATGCGCACGAGGTTTCATTTTGTTTAGGATTTTGCATTTATTTCGAAGAATTTTATAAATCCTAATAATTAATAAATATTCATTTGGATATTTGTTGATTAGTGAAAAAAATCTATAAAATTCCAGACAATATACTAGGATCTGAATTTTGGTCACACCTGATACAGCCCGATCATGATCCTCTTTGCTATCGAAAATATCATACATATTTTTCTCGTAATCATTTATTAGTAACTCTTTATTTTCAGTCACTCCATGCATTTCATTTTGTAAGTGATTCTACCAGAGATTATAACATTAGTTGTTGCAATTTGTGTATGCTAGTCAAACATAAATATTATACATAACCAAAAACGGCTTGTTGCACCAAGTTCTTGGTAAGTGCAAGAAGGGGCAGGGGAAGGTTTTTGGTGTTGCTCCTGGGCTTCAAGCACGACCTAAAAAGAACGGGTCGGTGTCTGTGTTTCGTGCCCCGGTGCAGATCCGGTGCTACATAAATGCCCAAAAAGAAAGCTGTTATAGACAAGACGTAATCCTTAGATCATATATATGATCTAAGGCTACTTTCAGACTACGCGGATCGCGGAAATGTCAAATTTTAATTTTAGGCCAATGGAAACGTTGGAATTCAATCTTAAGGTCATTCCGGCGTAAATTGTTAAATTTCAGTCAACTTTTTCTGGCGGAAGCATAAACAAGAGACAAGAGTTATATATGGCGGAAGTAATCAGCAAACCTAAAAGTAAACGGTGTATGGGTTTAAGGTAGTTGTCGGGCTACAAACACTATCAAAAATTAGTCTCGATTGTAGTGCGATGCAATACATGTTCAAGCGCCGAATTAGAGGGATCTTTTTCGAGGGAACTGTACGCTGAGAAACGCAATTAACATGCATGATACACAAATAAGTCATGACTGGACTGTTGGCAACGTCGCAGTCCAACGATCGCTCGCATTTAGTTGTTCAAGATACTCTTATGAACAAGCAGTCAAAGCTATGGATCGATTTCGCGCAAAAACTGGTAGGTTTGCTTTAGCAAAAGTTGAAAAAAGGAAACATAAATTGTCTGAATTGTGTAAGGCTCGAAATACGAACAAAAAACAGTCTAATGAAAATGATGTGTGTGAAGGAAATCGCATTGTTAATCTCAAAGAACTTGGGATTGAGTACGGGATTGAGTACAATTTCTGGTCAATTATATTTGAATGATGTACAAGTCGATTCACAAAATTTAGTAGATTGTTTGGTAGCATTTAAAGAATTTTTAAATTTATCTACAACTCCAAATTTACTCGTTGTGCATAATGCGAGATTCGATGTACCTAGATTACTAAGAGCAATCATTAATAATAATTTAATAGAAGATTTCATCATGATAGCAGGATTCGTGGATAGATTAATTATTTTAAAAAAATCGTTTCCAGATCGAAAAGGGCCAGGACAGGAATGTTCCAGTAGCCAAATATTTAATACCAAACGAAACATCAGATAATTTCGACGAAGCGATGTATGATGTACAAATTTTACAGAAATTAGTTCGTTTTATTGGTAAAGAGTCAGACTTATCAACATACATGAAATCATATAAAGAATGTATTTCAGAGCGACTTGAGAACGAAAGAATATCTCGTAATTTAATTGCCTTAAAAAATGTTATATCACGGGATTTATTGAGGAAAATTGCGCAACAAAATATAACATCATTCATTTTCTGAAACAGTTACTAAAAATAGGAAAGCATTAACTAAAATAATCAATGAATTGAAAATAAATGTTTAGTCAATCAAGAGATTACTTAGTATAATAGTCAAGAATAAATAATATTACATTCATTGTTGTTTATATTTTTTGTAGATTCATACGTTATATTTTACTAGCCTGTTAGAAATCTGAATAATTTTTGTTTATGTTTAAAAATATTTGAATTATGTTATGAATACAGTAAAGTTTATGAACTGTTTTTTGCCGTTATCGTTAAAACTACATTTTATTTTATATCTATTCTCATTGTGATATGTTCAAAATGCACCAGTATAAATTAACGCAATCATTCACAATTATTATTCATAAATATGTGCGTTCCAAAACACAGTTCAATTCAAAACAGCAAGACCCTCGCGCTCTCGTTTATTTGAATCACCAGCGATCGCTTGAGGCGTTGCCACGATTCTCAGCCTTCACCATCTTGCACTTTCATACGCAATAATTCAGAAACTTCTTATAACAATAAATAAATAACTGTATGGCTACGCGTCTTAAACTTTTTTTATCAAATTTGTTACGCACTTTTCAATAATATACTAGTTTTTAGTTATGCCTTGAAATGTGGTGTCCGCGGTAGCTCATTATAGGGATTACGTGTTAAACGTTGCAACTTTGAAGCCTTATATCTCGCTTTCGGTGTGGTAAATGATTCCAAAAATTTAATATGATACAGGTAATAATGTTAACTAAAAGTGGTATGAATATAAACGAAATCTGATTGGAAGTGGATTTCACGACAACTACCTTAATTAGTACTAAAATGGACGAAAATGACCCTACAATACATAATAGGTCCTCGAATATTCGAGGCGACATACGCATATAATTGCAAAATTTATCAGTCATGGAGTCCCATTTCCTCAAATAAATTATTATTTTCTCCTTGCTTCATTCTCATGTCATCAGTAAAAATCCCTCGAACCCAAAATCTTCTCTTATTCCTCAATGTTTTTTTCAGCAGGTATAATTTGTAGATCAACAACATTTTTTTATGTATTTTTCTAGCTCTTTGAGACCTGTTCTTCATTTTAACTTGAGGCACATAGCTCCAATGACTAATTTCAATTTATTAGACTTCATCATGGATGGAGATCGGTATTTAATTAATTAGAGGTTAACTATTCAAACGTTTGATGATAGTTACCGCCAAACACCTGATTTTTTTTATAGCGGAAAAATAATAAGGAATTTGACATTTCCGCAATCCGCGTTGCGCCTAGTCTGAAAGTAGCCTAAGAGGCAATCGAACGACCTGCCAAAATAAATTCAAAATGGCGGCAATGGTCAAACAACTCTAAAGTCACTGTTTGTTTAACCTAGATTCATTGATTTTTGTCTGACCACGCGAACCAGAAGTCAAGTAAATGTCAGTTTTTGTACAGCCGTTCCACGTGCATTGAAAAGTTTAAAAATTATATGTTGTGAAAGTAATGGGCATTTGAGTTATCACTTCGAGTGAGACTATCCCGGTGCTTCCCGAAGGGAAATCGAAGCCGACAGAATACGTTCCTAGGTGATGTGGATTTCCGCGACTGATATATTATCCTGTAATTGGATAGACCATAATTAATGAAGGAACGAACGATTTTTTTCAGTTTTTTTGCTGTAAATTGCGGTTTTTGAATAGTGTAGTGTTTGTCTTTTTTTTGAATGCCTGCAATATGTATTGTAGTTGGTTGTGGAAGCCGTTCTAATCGTGATAAAGTCTCGTTTTATTCCGTTCCTGCAGAGACGAAACACAGGTTTTTAACGGAGAAAAACGATTTGTCTAAACTTCGCAGGGCTTCCTGGATTGCAGCAATAAAGAGAAACGATTTGACAGAATCTATATTGAAACACCAAAAAGTTTGCAGTAAACACTTTATAACTGGTAAGCGTTTTATTAAATAATTCTACTCGTAACTCTCCTAGTAGGGTAATAGGGCGTTTGAACTCAAGGTAGTAACTTTTTTTAGGTAAACCTACTGCTCTCGAAGATAAACACCATCCTGACTGGGTACCATCTCAATATATGGGACAGGTGTTTCAAAATGTAAGAAAACGAGAAGCAGATGTTGACAGAAAGGATAGACTAGCTAAAAGGAGAAAACTGACAAATAATCAGGTAAAAAATAATTATCCCTTTCGAATCGGGCATTTTTTTTACGTGACTGTCCATACAACGGGGTTTTTTTATGCTCGCGATTGCGAGTGTCTCCCATTCACCGATTTTATGCGTTGTTGGGGTTTCCGACTCGGATCGCGTTCGCGTCTGAATGCGTAGAATCAAACCAGCATAAGAAATCATATACTTTTCTGATAAAATGTTTCAGTAAGAGAATAAAAATCACATGCCGAGGAATTATTGCCATTTATTGTCAAAAACAACAACAAAATAAACAAGAAAATAAGAAATAAACAAAGAGAAATTCTCAAAGCTAATTAAACACTTCAAAGTCGATATGACATAATAATACAAATAAAAAATAAATTATGCCCAGTATATCTTTTTGGTGTGATAATTTTCGAAACATGGTATGACACATAATGGCACATCACAAGGTTGGCAGCAATATGTTGTTTCTTTCCTCAATTTTTTTTTAACAGTCCACATCTTTTTCTAGTTTGCCAATTTCTGTCATTTTTAATGAGCTGTTTGACTTGTTAAAGACCGGGGTTCTCTGTATGGTATTTTTCAAGAATGGCTTTGACCAGTGAAAGTTGGAATTTGTCTATTGTATGTTGCTTCTGGTTTTCATCTTATACATGGCTTGTGCGTTCAATAATGACATATCAAGAAGGTGGAAAAATACCTTCTTGTACCACTTGTTTTGCGGACAGATTCAATTGAGCTCTGCAACATGTCAGTGCGATCTACTGCGCCCATATTGTCATTATAATCAATCACTGCTTTTGGTTTTTTCGATATTCATCTGTTTTAGAATCTTTCTTGTCTGTAACAACCATTTCTGAAATATGAAATGTACTCAACAAAGCTACTTCACGTTTGTCATGCCACTTGATGGCAAGAAGATTACTTGAGTTATAAGCTTCCGTTTCGCCAGCCTTTAGTTTGTTTTTCAATGCTGGCATATTTTTCCTGTTTTGCTTCACTGTTCCACATGCATTTGTTTTTTGTGACCATAGCAGATTGTATAAGTTTGGGCTAGTATACCAATTATCTGTAAACAGCGTATGTCCAGCATTCAAGTAATTTCGCATAAGAGTAAGTACAATGTTTCCAGATATACCTACATTATCAGCTTCTTCTCTAATATCGGATCCAGCTCCACAATACACGATGAAGTTCAAAATATATCCTGTCTCACAGTCACAAAGTACAAAAAATTTTACACCGAATCTGTGCCTTTTTGAAGGAATGTACTGATGGAAAGAAAGATGTCCTTTGAAAAGCATTAGACTCTCATCAATGCACAAATTCTCGAATGGATAAAATTCATTCTCATATGTAGTTTGAAGGTGAGACAAAACCATACGAATTTTCCAGAGCTTATCTTTTTTGACTGTATCGTCACTGGTATTATCTATTAAATGCAAGCTTCGAAGTATAGATAGATAACGATCTCTTGAAAAACTTGCCCAAAAATCGGTGTCGCAAGTAAAGCATCTCTTGACCAGTAGTCGAAAAGTTTTAATTTCTTTACTTGTGGCATCAACAGTGAAACACCAATAAAACAATACATTTCGCTGTTAGTAACATCAGTCCACTTTTTATCATGTGCTGTGGTTTGTTCTGGTACATTTTGGCTGTGAAATAAATTTGTTTGCTGGGTAATTTTTCCCACAAGATTTTCTGAAAAGAAAATCTCGAAACACTCTAATATGCTAACTGGATTTTTGTTCTTGCAACCTGAATTTTCGGCATTGAAAGAATGTTTTTTTGGTATGTAATTTTTATTTTGCACCCATGTTATTGTTTCAGAGTCATTCAACTTCTTTATTTTCTTCTTTGACACACCTGAAAGTGAAAGAAACTTTCGTTATGTGATGTTAACCCAAACACATACAAACAGAAAATCTTATAAGAAATGTGCCCCCTAAGTATTTGGACTAATTTACAAGTATATCAACATTCAGAACATATTTGACAAAAAAAAACAACCATTCAATCAACGGGAAAATATAGTAAGCACCACTTACAATTTAAACAAATAAATAACTAGCAAAAAATTTACCTTCTTGGTTAGGTGCCCTGTTATCATTTTCATCATCACTGTCATGTTGATTTCCTGGATTCTCAGGTATATCACTCCTGTTACTCTCAACTCTGCGTATTTTCCTCATAGTTATAGTCGTCCTCTGAGTCACTATCTGAGTTAAAATTCAGCGAATCTTCATCAGATTCTTTCTCCCAAATATTTTCAAGTTCTTTCTCCTATAAAGCTCGTTTATTTTGAAAACTAATTTTGTATTTAAATATTTTTTATATGAAGAAAACGCCGGTAAATAATACGCACAACAAAATTGCATTATAAAATAACAGGCCGCAATCGTGCGTCTCCAGTCTCTAAGTTAACATATCAATAGGTCGCCATAATGCGATTACCGTTTTTAGATGCTTTTTAGATCGTTTGAAAATATGCTTCTCCCGTAAATATGGCAGTCTGAAATATGCGCGTTTGTGCGGCTCCCGTTACATAAAGGTTAATAGTAGTCCTATTTTATGTAAATTATTTTAACCTTTTCAGGACCGAAAACGAACGAACACGCAAAAATATTTCGTGTCCGTGAGACCGTAAGCGGACTTAAACGCACGGCAAGAGATCCATGTAAGGACCGAAAACGATCGAACACGCGGGTTGCTTTGTATTGAGCACGTGTATTCTGACCACACCTACACTAAAAACTGATTGGTTCGGCTCTTGCTCGCCACTTTTGGCGAAGGTGTGTAGAACATGACAGCTAAGCATACTGTTCTAATAGGATTAAGTACTTTTAATCAAAAATTGAGTTACAAGTGCCTTGAACAAGAATAGATTGAAGTGCAGAAGTGTTTATGCATGTTTACGTGTATGTTACCCGCATTTTTCAAACGAAAGTTGCAATTATTCTCTACAATGGCAAGAAAATATATATCAGAAGAAGAAATGTACGAGCTATTGAATAATAGTGATGATGAAGATTTAGTAATTTTAGAGGAACAAGATGATGGTTGGGAATATACAGGAAACGAATCTGAAAATGATGAAAGACTGACGCCGGTGGTTGCGGGAGAAATTGATGTCCAGGGTGAGGATGATTCAGATAATGAAAATAATACGAATGAGGAAAATGTTATACCTCGTAAAAGAAAGAAACGTTCTGATATGATGGTGCAAAAATTCATTTGGAAAGAAACGGACTTGAAACCTTCTCTGCATACATTTGGTATGGCAAAGTCGGGTTGTCTATTAGAAAATCTTCCGGAAAAACCCAACATGTTGGAAGTTTTTGAATCAATCAATCAATCAATCAATTTATTAGTTAAAAAAGTGTTCAATTACAACACAGGAACCTACATTGTAACATACTAACTTAGGTAACACGTCAGATGAGCTAAAAAAAATCTACATAACATTAAAAGCAGAAGCAAAAAGCAGTATTTGTACACAGAAAAATAGTATTTGTAAACGGAACAGTATGCACAAGTTACAATTAATAACACACACTATACTTTACAAGACATGTTAAGAGCAACTATTTTTAAAACAATCGGTGAGAAAATTTCATTTCTGTAGAAATTCATCAACGGAGTAGTGTGCTTTCAGCACAAGATGGTTTTTCAGCTTAGCTTTAAAGGAATGTAAGCTAGAGGCAGATTTGATATTGTCGTCAAGAGCATTATAGAGTCTGACACCAATCGATCCCGGATGATTCTGCGACACTGATAGTCTAGCGAATGGTTGTTGTAGTTTATATTTATTTCTAGTACTATAGTCGTGAGAGTGTCCACAAGTAGGAATATTAGTAATATTCCTTCTCACATAGACAATGCAGTGGTATATAAACAAACATGGTAGAGTCATTATACCAATTTTAACAAAAAGTGGTTTGCAATGTTCTCTCGGACGTACCGCCATCATTAACCTTACTGCTTTTTTTTGAATGGCGAATATTTCTTGTGCCTTGGATGTAGCACCCCAATGAATTATTTCATAGCACATAAATGACTGTATAAGACTAAAATATACCAGTTTCGAGACTTCAAGAGAGAGTGTGTTTTCAATTGAGGAGCAGAAATATGTGTTTACTAAGCTTGAGTTTTATATACTCAATATGATTGCTCCAGGTGAGTTTAGAATCAATATTGATTCCTAGAAATCTTGTGTCAGAGACTTGTCGAATTGATGTATTGTTCAGCTTCACTAGGTGGCTGCTATCTATTGAAGAATTTTTTGTAACAAAATTAATCATTTGAGTTTTGTTTATATTGAGAACTAGTCCATTCAAATCACACCACTCGGAGAGTTGATTTGTAGCATTCTGCGCATTACAAAGCATAGTGGGAATACTATCAGCTGATATAACGAGATTGGTATCATCTGCATAAACAATCGATAGAGAAGCAGCAGAGCAATAAGTCGGAAGGTCATTAATAAAACAAATAAACAGCAGGGGCCCGAGTACTGATCCCTGTGGTACGCCTGTCGAGATATATCGAATATCTGAGAATGTTTTGTTACCAACGAATTTGTCCAAGAGATTGTTCTACATTCTCACATGTACTATGAATACACTGTAAATGAGGATGAAACTAAGAAGGTGAACAATTTCAAACCAACAACTGTGGATGAGTTTTATGTATTTCTAGGAGTTTGTCTGCTCATGCCTCAAATAAAAAAGCAGAGAGTAAAAGATTATTGGTCCCAAGAAAATACATGGAAATTTTACAATTCTTACATTTTGCTGACAACTCAAATATAAACAGAGAAGACAAATTGTTCAAACTGAGACTTGTAGTGGATCATTACAGGAAAGTTCGCTCTATCCTTTCCAAAATCTCGTTATAGACGAGAGCCTGATGCTTTTTTAAAGAACGGGTATCTTTCCGCCAATACATCCCTTCCAAAAGACATAGATTTGGCATAAAATTTTTCATTATTGTTGATTGTGAGGCTGGATATATCCTAGATTTCCTTATATTCACGGGAGCTTCAACCGAGCTGAAGGAATTCGACAGCAACTTGGGTAAATCTGGAAATATAGTAATGACTTTGTTAGAGCCTTACTTTGAGAAAGGGCATCATCTATATACAGATAACTGGTACACTAGTCCACTGTTACATGACGCCCTATATGAAGAAAAATTCAACTGTTGTGGAACAGTGAAAGCAAACAGAATGTACATGCCAAAGTTTCAAAAACGTATCGAAAAAGGTGACGTCAAGTTTTTTTCCAATAAAAAATTATTAGCTTTGAAATGGAAGGATAAGAGGGACATACATATGCTGACCTCAATCCACAACAATGAAATGAGGTGCCTGAAGAATTCAAGAGGCGAGAATATTCTGAAACCAGCCGCCATCGTGGATTACAATCAAAATATGGGAGGTGTTGATAAAACCAACATGCTCCTGAGCACCACAGAAACGGTGAGAAAATGCATAAAATGGTACAAAAAAGTGTTCTTTCACTTGTTGGATTTGGCGGTACTAAATTCCCATGTGGTGTACAAAATGAAGACGGGAGAGAATATTGCGTTGTTAGATTTCCAAAGACAGCTGGTAAAATCTATTATTGACAAACACCGCAAAGTTATACCTAAGAGTTATAGCAGCAGCCGACCAGCTCAAGCCCATTCTCCTTTGAGGCTTATTGAGAGACATTTTCCAGCGATGTTTCCTCGGAAACCGGAGAACAATAAGATAGTTCTGAAAAGGTGTGTTGTTTGCGCGAAGCAAAATAAGAGGAAGAAAACATCATACACTTGTGTACCATGTAACGTCCCACTTTGTGTTATTGGGTGTTTTGAGAGGTACCATTCAGTTGTAAAATTCGAATGTATATTTCATGAACATTTCTTGTACTACTTATTTGAATGAACTCTGATTTTTCTCTTACCAAAAATGTTTTATATGTTTTTAAGTGTAATATCACAAAATTTAAAATAAAATAAATTTTGTTTTTCTCTGTAATTAGAAAAAAAAAATAGATTGTCATGAAGAAATCTGTATAACGTCTTCAATAAACACTCCACGTCTCTGGACGTTTCGGGACTGAAGCCGGACAAACACGGACACGCTTCCCGCGTCGGCCTGGTAAGCACCGCCGGCTGAATCCGGCGTGGTCCTGAAAGGGTTAAAAGCTGAACAACCATTCATTGGGGTATGTATATGGTTAATGAGTCCTAGAAGTTCCCAGGTCAAAAAAGCATTAAGAGGGAGGTCCACCACGTGACTCAATAAACTTTACTGAACGTCCCATTCTGTTGTAATGTCCAATTAGTATAATAATAATTAACAAACTTTATAAAGATTAAAATATTGCATATCTTTCAAATTAACAGGAACATAATAGTACATATAATTATCTATTTTACAAAGGAATAGATAACTTTAATGACCTTCCTCAAGAAATTAAAGATAGTGTTTCAATAAATACATTTAAAAGAAGCTTGAAGGACTACTGAAAACATAGTATATTATTATTATGTATGCACTTCTATGTATGTATGTAAGTTTAACTGATTCTATTTATTTACAATGTTAATCTTATTTTATTTATAGTTGACCATGTATTTACTTTTGTAAATGAATTAGTTTCAACTAAATAAAGAGAAATATATATATTATTAATCATTTTAGTTCCTGCCTTTACAACAAAACCAGATTCAAAATATTTTTAGGCTTGTAGACTTTTGTAAGCCTTAATTTGCTCCTTTGTATGAATGCTGTGTGTTAGAACTAAATATCTAACAATATCTATTTGTAATTGGTGGAACACCATCAATGGAAAAGTTTGGGCTATCCACATCAAGGATATATAGATCCAGGCCATTAACTATCCTCAACTTGACTTGATCCCTTTAAGAATAATAAACAAACCATCAACTTTTAAGTTAATGGAAAAAAAATAAAAAAAACAGAAAACATCAGGATATTTAGCATACATTTTGCCAACATCCGAATTTTCCACTAATAACGATTTAAGATACGCATTCTCCATCTTAAAATAAGAAAATTATCCTTTTAAATACTACAAAATAACCTCAAAACACCACAAAATACAAAGAAAACAGTTTTATAAGCATAAAACAACACGATCGTCTGAGGATAAATGAAATCCTTTCGGCACTGATTTCATTGTTTGACCATCCTGAAAAGTCACTTGGTTTGGATTGCCCGATTGCACATAACAAAGTTTATAGTCCTACTGTTTGACTTTGACAGAACAACAGTACCACTAACCATCTTAATATTTTATAAATTTATTTTGATTGGTTTATCTCCCGGACTATCAATAACGGTCGAATATAAAGTGTAACAGAACTTTCAACCACTGCTATTCATGATATTTTGGATGGAGTAGTGAAGGAAGAGGCCCCCGAAATCACACAATTTGGTAAATATGGGAATGAACAATATGCAAGTGGGAATCACTTTGGTACTATGAAGAGGGAAATAGCGGAGGAAGATCCAATCAAAACCAAACCGTTCAGTGAATATGGAGTGTTTAATGAGTTTCTAGGAAAGAATGAGAATGAAAGATTTTATGATCCCGATTCAAGCGAATTCCACATAACACACAGGAATAGTGTTGAAGACCTCAAAGAATCTAAGCTTTCTCTAACAAGTGAGTTTCCTTGAAATACTCAGTTTAACACCCTGGACATGAACTTGTAACACAATCGAATTGAAAATTAGGTGGTCTGAACCTCAAGGTATTTCTGTAGTTTTGTTCAAATCTTAGGAATCGCCTGAAATTTTAGTATGGTGTAAACATATAACCTCTGTGAACCAACTCACAAATTTTAAAATCGATCCACCATCCAGTTTGTCAGATATTTTCAATTAAAAATGGGTCTTTTTGTAGGCGATCCGTATACCTAACACGTCAACGGATAGGACTTTGTTGGTATTTTTTATTATAGACGCTGAATGGATCTTGTGATTCTGAAAAAAAAACAGTCGTGTATGCAGTGCTATCGTGAGATTTGTTTAAAAAACAATCATAATTTTTGACCATTTAGTTTTGAAGATATTGACTGATGAAAAATATTAATTTAACTCGATACGAATCGAAGGTATCACTAGCTGTGACGAATTGGCAACAATGTACACCGCAGTGAACTAATGGGGGCGTGGTTAAGTCCGGGAATGTGAAATGGAAGCATCATTATCAATCGGCTTAGAAGGATGGAGATACACGCTGACTGTGCGGTATTGCCACGGTCACAGCACTTCTCTCTGGCAGACCTATTAATGCATGAGATGTTATTGTGTAGGACATTCGAGTTACAAACTCTATCAAAAGTTTGAGACCGACATCATCATATAAGCATTGGATTTTACTGCACGCTGCGGCCGAAACTTTTGGATGATACGTGTACATACAGAGATACCTTGAAGTAATAAAAGTCGGCGTCCTACGGCGCGAGACTTGACGAGCTTGGCTTGGAGGATTGTGCTCGGTGCACAGGAGTGAGGTTTGTGCAATCTCGAGCCTGATCAGTCCTACGGCGTATATAATTTGACCTACTCATCTACAAGTGGCTAGAGTTTGGTACATGAATCTAGGAAGGGATTCATTGTCCAGTGCAGTAGTTATTCAGTTTAGATCGGATAGCGAGGATAGCATATTTTTCTGTGGTCCCAAATGACATCCTCTTTTTTATATAAAACTTAGAATTCAATTACTGCTTCTGAATACACAATACTTCACCACCAACAAACTCTCTCTCCGAAGTCACCGGTCTCCTGTTGTAGCCAACACTGTCGAAGGCACCCTCGGGCTCTGGGGCCGCACAACAAGCCATACAGTACAAGCCAACTAGTCGAGCCTCGTGCATTTGATGTTTGGAGAATTTAACGACATTTCATGGGCACGGTCGAACTACTTCGAGCTTACGTTTGACATGTCTCAATTCTAAACGAGTTGACCGTTCCCACAACGCAAGACTCGACAATCCCTAAGCTGAGCTCGTCAAGTCTTGTGCCGTGAGACGCTGGCTTAATGAGATAGTAAATTGTTATTAAGTAGGGTATCCTAATATACAATAAAAACATAATATTACAAAGAAAAAAGTCACACACACACACACAGTACATCAATGATAATGTAAACTATAAATATAAATTAACTAGTCTAGGTTTTGTGAACCAAAAAAATTAAAAATTTAAAACATTGATTAACGCTCCAGATATTGTATCAAATCTATTTACAGAATTAGCTCCCTCCATGGCGTTTAGTAAATTGTTGAATACTCTTAATTCCTTGAAAAATAAATTTTTCATTCCACCTCCAGTATTAGTTCTATATAAATGAAAGTCAGAGTTTGATCCTGTCTCATATACATGAATTTGGTCATTTAATACAATAAATTCATCAAAATAAGTACAATGAAGAAAGACATTTAGTTATTTTTTTTTTTAAATATGAATACCATTGTTAAAAAGGATAATTTCTAGCCATTGTAACATATTGATGAATGGAAGTGTGTCAACTAACTCTCAAGATAATTCTCATACCCGATTTTGGAGTTTTTGTTGGGAAAGTCTGTTTTGATTTATTAAATAGATAGATAGATAGATCTTTATTTCAATTAGGAACCCTAATATACATATGAAAATGAATTGCTAATATATATAATAATATTAATAGCATAAATATAAAATTAATACATAAATATAAAACATAAATATAAAACAGACATAAATACTATAAATCACTTATTACCTAAGTAACACTTTAAACTGACAGAACTATTTGAAATATAAAAATTTAAAAATTTGATATTATTAATATTAAATAACAAGAAATAAATATAAGTAAATATAGTAAAAAATATTTTCACATATTATGAAATTCAACAAAGTGTAATATTCCGTACTATTAGTCTGTGAATTTATTTTGGACGTATTCCTTCAATTTACTTTTAAAATCAATCAAAGAAGTAGATGTTCTAACAGAATCCGGTAGTTTATTGAAATTCACAAAACCCCTAAAAAATAGTGAGTTCATGGTACTACTGTAGGAAGTACTGTGTACATAAATGTTATTTTTGTACGTGTGTTATGATTATGTATATCTTTATTGTATGTTATACATAATAGTTGGACCATATTTGAAATCAGGTTTAATTATACAATTATATGCTAATATTCTGGAGTTAACTGTCAACTTGTTTGCAATTTTAGAGAGAAAATATAACTCGAAAAATCGAAAATTAAAATTTTGTATTTTGTGAACAATTTTTTGTATATTTAAGCAAAGCGCTTTCGGCCTACGACCTAACTCAGGTCTATTTCAACATTGTTTAAACTTTTGAAAATTGTTTTGGTCAACGACTCGACAGCCGTGGTAAGACAGCGTTCATTGTTTTGAACATTTTAAATGGATTCTGAGAACGAGGAACATACAATACCTGTGAGAATGCTCACAAGCTTTTACTCAATCAAGATGATTTTTTATTCTCATGACAGATAAGCACTGAAGATGGCCGTAGGCCAAAAGCGCTTTGCTTAAATATACAAAAATTTTACACAAAATACAGAATTTTAATTTTCGATTTGGAATCATTGTGTATACAGCAGTAGTGAATTTTAAAAAAATATAACATTTTTGATAAATGTATAAACGTATGAGATGGAAATATAAGGAATAATTATCGATTTTTTATAGAACATGAACATTAATCCTTTGCCGAATAATTTCACAAAACCATTTAGTAATTCGGTAATTATTTTATAGCAATGGTACTGCTTTTTTCATTTCTATTTCTATGGTTTTTTCAGAAATAAATTCAGAACAAAAAATTTAAAAAAATCATGGAAATATTCGAATATTAGAATAATTTATGATTCATTTGCTGGTGAATAGTTATATAAATATTATAAAAATGGTGTTTTTTCGATGTTCCAATTTGTTTTTATTTAAAATAGATTTTTCCATTCATAGTTTGATTCAATTTTGATTTTATATCGGATATCATAAACGGGACTTATGTGTTCTTTTACTTTTTTCTCATTTCATAAACCAGTTTGGGGAGAGTTGAATTGTTCTCTATTTCTTATTTCCAAAATGAAAAAAAAAAAACTTTTATAAAATTTGGTTATATCCATTTATACCAACAGTATTCTACAGTGGCATGTTTGATTACAGTTTTAAAAAATATTCCTGTAAAAAACTATTAAATCATTATTCATTATTTTTTGGGTCTCGAAAAAACATCAGATAATTTCATCCAAATTGAATGTTGGATATATTTGATTAAAAAGTTCTTACATAGAGAACCTAATTCAATATTAACTGATTGCAGAAATGATTATTATTGCTAATAACCTAAAAATATATCTGCCAATAATAATAATAATATAGTTTATTTCTTTGTTTAACACATACGAAGAAAACGTCTTAATAAAAAAATAATAATAAAAAACAATAATTTACAAAAATATAGTTGACAAAATACACTCAGATACATGATTTTATATTAAAAACTCCTCAAGTGTATAAAAAGTCCTATCGATAAGGTATCTTTTTAGTCAAGATTTAAAAATATGTATGTTGGAGGCTTCTTTAATATGTATTTCCAGCTTATTATTCACCTTAAACCCAGAAAAAGATGTGACTTCTGATATGAAGAAGTGCGATGTGCATCAGGCACAAGTAAATTTCCATTTCTTGTGTTATAGCTATGGGTAATTATATTTTTCCCATCCTGGAAATTGCAGACTGTCATAAATTGCAATATGATATTGATTCCCTGAAGAGGCTGTGGCAAACGGCATGTCCTCAAATGGACATTTGGACTATTACAAATATTATTACGATTTCTCGAAAGCAGACTATAAAGCTATCAACAACTATTTGTCACCAATAAGATGGGAGTCTCCTGTAAATTCAGTAAACGTAAATGCCACTATTGATGCATTTTATCAAGTTTTAAACATGGCCTTGGCCCTGTTCGTGCCTTTAAAGCAGTATTGAACAACCTTCCCTAAATGGTTTAATGCACTGTTAAAACACTTAATAAGGCTTACAAAAATAGCTCATAAGACCTTCAAAGAATCAAACAATTTACTGCATTATAATGAATTTGTTGCTATACGTGCTCAATGCAAACAATACTCGAATACTTGCTATGAACGCTACTTGAAACAAATTGAGGATAATTTGCAGCTTGATCCAAAATCATTTTAAAAATTTGTCAATAAGGTCCACTTGTATAGGTTCAGTTTAAACTTCAAGTGTCAGTTAAACTTCGGTTTAATGAATAAAGTTCGTTGTATAAGTGTCTGTGACTGCCATTCGGAGTTTAACTGTCAACTGACGGTTGGAGGGCCAGTTAAACTTCAAGCTTCGGTTTAACACATGCACGGATTGAAATACTGATGTTTTTCCTGTAACCTATGAATATTTGTTATTCTCTTTGACAATATTTACTGTTTTCAGGAATGGACAGATTGGAAATATTTGAAGATATATTATTTGACAGAAAACCCAAGTAGACCACAATTGGTAAATGTATAGGCGTTGTGCTCATGCTCCCTGAAAAATATGTGAAAATTGGGAAGGAAAACGCGGCGGTTTCAGAGATATAACATTTTTTCCTTCTTCATCAGGTGATTTTTAAGCACCGCTATCTCGCACAAAAATCACTCACCTCCTTCTTTCAAACAGCTTAAAGTACCAACACTAAATCATTCATTTTCGGCACATTTTGTAGCCAGTTCTATCGAAAAAATCCTCCTTCAAAACATACATCCTAACCCCTCTTCGCATCACCAACAACAACCTTTTTTCGAGTGTGCAAAGTTATGCCGAAAATGGGTAATTTATATTTGTAATTTATGCTGTTTGAAAGAAGGAGGCTTTTTCTGCCAGAAAACTGTGCTTAAAAATCACCTAATGAAAAAAGAAAGAATGTAATATCTCGGAAACGGCATGAGACCGCCGCGTTTTTCTTCTGGATTCGTGTTCAGGAGGCAAAAACTCGTAAGAAAAGTATTACAGCTATTTTCAGGGAGCATGAGCACGACGCCTATACATTTACCCAGGAATTCATCAATAAGTTCAGGATTTCAAAAGCATCCGTAAAGGTATTAATTCAACAAATTGGCATACATTTGCATAGGAATACGCCGCAGTGTTTCACCAGCCGTACTAGTTCCTTAACTTTCTACTCCGAAATTTTTTATGACCTGCTGCCCCCGCAATCCATTTTGATACAAGTAAAATAATCATAAACAATAACAAAAATTCATGGACGGAGGAATGTGGGAAACAAACAACTAGTCTTGATTGTAACATGACTTGTCATTCTTGTCGTACTGTCAATTTTCCTTCAAAACGGAAAAAATATTGATGAACCAATGTTATTTGAAGTTAGCTACAAATTCTGTAACTGAAAGATACACAAGAAATATTTTTAATTTTCATCGGTTTAAACTTGAGGTTAAATTACAGTTTAAACCCCAGTTTAAACTATACTATAAACGTAACCTACACAACTGGCCCTGATAAAAACTCTTCTTACGGCATACCTGATCAGGTTTATCTTGGAGACCAAACAGCAAGGGGCAGTACAGAAATCTCTCAACTATTTTCTGATTATTTCGCAACAATATACAGTGAGCACAGAGACTCCACTTATAAAAATGATAATTTTACCAACTCCAACATTCATTGCCCCAAAATAACATCTGGTCATTTTTTTTAATCAGCAAATTATTAATGACCACAGGAGTATTTCCCAACTATTGGAAAAATAGTTTCATTTTACCCGTCTTCAAATCCGTTGAAAAAAACAATGTAAAAAATTATAGAGGTATAACTGCTCAATCTGCAATTCCAAAGCTATTGGATAGTCTTGTCCTTTTCAACTTATTTATGAACGATATAGGGAATAGCTTCAGCCACAGTAAATATTGATTATTCGATGAGGATCTAAAAATCTTTAGGCCAGTAAACTCTTACTCTGACCAATTGCTCCTTCAAGATGATCTTAATTGCTTTTCTAAATGGTATGATCTGAACAACCTACGACTAAACGTAGAGAAATGTTCTATAAGTTTCTTCAAATCTCCTAAAAAACATAATTCATTGGACACTCTTAACGATAATTTATTGAAATCAACATAAACTGTAAAAGATCTTGGCATTTTTTTGATGAACAGCTAACTTATGTCGCTCATATAAATAGGGTATCTGTAAAGGCATCGAAGCTGTTAGGGGTTATACTTTAAGGAATGATGATAATTTCTCCATTCACTCTGTGAAGATGGTTTACATGTCACTGGTTGTCTCCCCCCTCAAGTATGCCTCAGTTGTTTGATCTCCCTACTACCAGTCACACAAATATTCCATTGATAAGATTCAAAATAAGTTCTTGAGGTTTTGTGCATTTAAACTTCATGACAATATCGAAAATCATGATTACTCTGCTATAACTGGAATGCTCAATATGCACTCCTTAACAAACCGTAGAACAGTCAATGATTTATGCTTCATTTACAAATTACTGAATGGATTGTTAATTAGTAACGAATTGCTCCAATTGATAAACTTCAATCTTCCAAATAGAATTTTTCGTAGTAACAATATCTTCCATATAATGTTCCACGCTAGTAATTATGGCAAACATCCACCTATCGATAGATCTTTGAAATTTATAAATGATCACAATATAGATTTGTTCAAAGGTTCGTTACCAAATCTCAAAAAACACATTCACTCTCTTTGCTGTGACATCAACACAATAAACTAGTTCTTCTGTAGCGATATCTATATGTACATAATGTCTTTTTATTCATTCTGTTGTCTTGAGATATAGCCTAGCTAAGCCGATTTATTATTTATATTATATATATTACTGTAATGGGGTAACCCGTGTATTTCCTAAATTAATACAACAACAAATGCTACTGCATAACCTTTGCTAGAATACATAACATAATCCAGTTTGATTATGTAATTGACAACATTCACTTAAAGGGACAAAACGAAGTAAGGGACTTAGGAGTAACGCTTGACACAAACCTCACATTTTACACCCGCATACAGGGAACTATAAACAAAGCTCTCAAGCTCCTGTGTTTTGTTCTCAGAAATTGCAACAACCTTTCTGTTTGTGCTATGAAAACTGTTTACTTGGCATATGTAAGATCAACACTGGAATATGCATCACCAGTTTGGTCTTCCTATAGTCCCTATTATATCACCCATAAATCTAGCATTGAGGCTGTACAAAATAAATTTCTCAGACACATTCTTCCAAAATCGGTTATGTTCGAAGTGAATATGTGTATAATGACCTTCTAACTTGTTTGAACTTGAGTAGTTTAGCACTGCGCAGACAATAAATGATCTAATAATTTTGTATAAAATTATCTCAGGCGATATTGTAACGTAAATAAACTTAACTTGGTTCTACTAATTTATTTCACACTTAATCTACAATTTAATTTATATTACTACGCCACTGAATAGCTCGATCGTATGGGCTCGTTCAGACTGTCCTTGCCATCTTGAGGGCTACCTATTTATCTCCGTCACAGGATTCCCGATCTTTCGAATTCCGGCTGTTGGCGACGGCATGTTCCAATTGTTTCCAATATTGACCGTTGTTTTCCGCGGAAGAGCGACTGGATGGTTCTCGAATATCTCCGGGGATGATCTCATCGCTGTCGATGGCAACGTGTGAGGCGACAGGTCCGGCCTAGGTTCGTTACATTGCCCCCTTCTTAAAGACATTTCGTCCCGAAATTTCATCCTTGGAGTGTGACGATATCTGCATGACTCCCCATATCTGCACCGTGAAGTTCGATGGAAGTAACACTCCACGGTCTTCATGATCGGTCGTGGAAGAGGGTTACAGCAAACCAAAATCCTGACGCCGCTGGATCTGAATATCGCCTCCAGCATACTTCTTATGACTCTCCAGTCCAACCCATCAATACCACAGGATAGTTTTGGAATTGCTAGATCCGCCAGATTCTGGTCCACCATAGTATCTCTTAGTTTGGTGAGACTCTTCCAGACATCTTCATAGGACGGTTTATCTTGGGAATGCCTCTTGGTAACTAGGTAGTAGATGTTTCTCTGGCCTTTCTTCAACTGTAGCACCCCACCAACTTCTGGATTCTGCTCCCGCAGTGTTTGGAGTTGACCAAATTTCTTGGAGAACACTACGGCGATGCCCCTGGACATTCGAAGATCTTCTGCCACACAGTGCGCTAGTGCGTAGTCAGCAGGCACCTCAAAAAGGTCTCGTGACTCCTCTCTAGTAACCCCATGTAGAACTTTCTGCCCGTTTGAATACAAGGACATAAACTTCTCGAACGTCATATCATCCTCCGGTGGCTTGAGGGTGCGAACTTGGTCATGGTTTCCAGCGTAAGGGGCCAACCTGTTGAAATGGACGACCCTTGGTTTCCCTCGGGTGGCTTATGGATTCGGTACACAAGGTCGTTTATCCTTTTCACGATTTTATACGGGCCTTCCCACGAGTTCCGCAACTTTGGTGATAGTCCACGACGACGTTTGGGGTTGTACAGCCAAACCAGGTCATCAACCTTAAATCTTCCAGCGTCGGCCTTGATGTCATAGGTCTTCTTCATTTTATCGCTGGCACTCTGGATGTTCAACCGGACTCGTTCGTGGATGTCGTCCATTCTCTGCCGAAGTTTGCTGACGTAGTCCTCTCCCGCAGTGTCTTGTCCTGGCGGTATCCCAAACTTCAGGTCACAAGGCAGTCGCAGTTCTCGGCCCATTATAATACTAGCAGGAGTTTGACCGGTTGACTCGTGTACTGCGGATCGATAGGCCATCAGGAACAAATGAAGATACTGGTCCCAGTCTCTTTGATGGTCAGAGACAACCTTGGACAAGTGGCGGTTGATCGTCCTGTTCATCCGTTCCACCATTCCATCGGACTGCGGATGTAGGGCCGTGGTTCTTGTCTTGCGGATGTTCAGCAGTAGACATATTTCTTGGAAAAGGTTGACTTCGAAATTTATGCCTTGATCCGACTGCAGCCCCAGTGGAATACCGAATCGACATATCCACTCTTTCACCAAGACGTCGGCGACGGTGATGGCTTCCTGGTTGGGCAGGGCATAGGCTTCCGCCCACTTACTGAAGTAGTCCATTGCCACAAGGATGTATTTATTCCGTGGTCGGATACGGGAAACGGGCCGGCGATGTCAATGGCGATTCTCTCGAACGGGCTGCTTAGGGCTTTGGGGTTGTACGCGCTCGGGGCCTTGGGTCGTATTCGAGGTCCATTGCTAGCAGCGCATACAGCGCACTTCCTGCACCAGTCCTGGACGTCAGCTTGACAATTGGCCCAGTAAAACCGTTGCCTCACTTTCTGCAGGGTCTTCGTCACTCCCAGATGTCCTCCGGCGACTCCATCATGGATTTCCCGCAGCACTTCCTCTCTTCTGTTCCTGGGAACAATTATTTGGCGTCTGTCTTCCCCACCAATATCGGCCTCCAGCACACGTTTCAGGATCCCATTGTCCAGAATAAGAGAGTTCCATTGTGCCCAATAGGACTTAACAGCCGGCGAGTAACCTGCGACTTCCTGCCATGATGGTCTTCGATTGCCCTTCTTCCAGCTGACGACTAAGCCAAGGTCGGGGTCTCTCTCTTGGTCTTTCTGGATCTTGCTGTCATTCCAGTTGTCATCCATTGCCGCGGTTCTACAAAGTGTTGCTTCTTTCTCTTCTGCTCGTCGGCAATGTGAGCAATCACCTGGACATGGTCTTCGCGACAAGGCATCTGCATTCTTATGGCTAGTTCCGGCTCGATGTTCGATCTCGAAATCGAATTCTTGGAGTCTCTCGATCCAACGTGCTACTTGACCCTCAGGATTTTTGAACTGTAAGAGCCATTTGAGAGCTGCATGGTCAGTTCTCAACAGGAATCTTCTTCCATACACGTACTTGTAGAAGTGTTCCACTCCCTTTACAACAGCTAACAGCTCTCGCCTGGTGACACAGTAATTGCGCTCTGGTTTGCTAAGCGTCTTGCTGAAATAACCAATGACCTTCTCCTGTCCCTCTCTGCCTCGACCCCATCTTTGATTTTATCTACCTCCGTGTTCATTTGCTCCCTAATTTTATCTATCTCTGTCTCAACGGTTCACATTCTTTCTTCTAGGAAATTAGCCACACCACACAATTCTTTTTTTAGGCCTTCTGTGTTTTCCAGGAACTTCTCTTCCAGGCTTCTTGAATTTTCTAGAAGCTTCTCTTCCAGATTTCTAGAAAGCTTCTCTTCCAGATTTATAGAATTTTCTTGAAGCTTCTCTTCCAGATTTCTAGAATTTTCTTCAAGCTTCTCTTCCAGATTTCTAGCATTTTCTTCAAGCTTCTCTTCCAGATTTCTAGCATTTTCTTCCAGTTTATTCATTACCAAACTTAAATCACCTCCGGGAACTTCGAATAAAAATGTTTCGGGGTCCTCACCTTCTTGTATAAGTCCTTCTGCAAGTCTTTCCTGGAGTACTTGCTTTTACCTGTTGTTTCCAGTTCCCTTTCCTCCAATTCCTGTTTCAATTCCCTACCTTCAAGTCCGCAAGGCGACTTTTCTTGAACACATTTTGTCTTTGCGAGGTATCAGTCTGTTTCACACGAAAAGTTTATCAGTTTGTTAAAAATTCACTTCGCGAATTCTTCTCCACGGGCCACCAGTCTATTGTCTGTTTCACGCGAAGAGTGTATCAGTTTATATTCCAGCACAATTGTCCACTTCGCGAAAACCGGGCCACTGTCTATTTTGGTCGTACAAAAAGGTCTATCAATTTATTTTTCTGACTATCCACTCCACGATCACTTGTTTATTTTCAAAATCTCACTTCCGACACCAATTGTAACGTAAATAAACTTAACTTGGTTCTACTAATTTATTTCACACTTAATCTACAATTTAATTTATATTACTACGCCACTGAATAGCTCGATCGTATGGGCTCGTTCAGACTGTCCTTGCCATCTTGAGGGCTACCTATTTATCTCCGTCACAGGATTCCCGATCTTTCGAATTCCGGCAGTTGGCGACGGCATGTTCCAATTGTTTCCAATATTGACCGTTGTTTTCCGCGGAAGAGCGACTGGATGGTTCTCGAATATCTCCGGGGATGATCTCATCGCTGTCGATGGCAACGTGTGAGGCGACAGGTCCGGCCTAGGTTCGTTACAATATTTACTGTGAAGATTTATAACACTCAATTCAATTTCGTGTACCTTCTAGGACAACTAGAAACAATGACCTCTTTGCCGTTAGATACCACTCTACCAATTATAGTTTCTATTCCCCTCTAGACTCATGTGTGAAGCTAACAAGTCTAATTTAGATATTTTAGGAGTTGCGATAAACAAGCTGAAAAGCCATGCAAGAGAGTCTGTCTCATTGACCCCCTCTTTTGGACTTATGTTAGTTACTATTATTAGGTTTAGGTTAGATTTTAGAACTTTATACTATACCTACGAGTTATTTAATCATTCAATTTTCAACATTGTTATGTATTTTTCTCTACTGGGGATATGCCATTTACCAAAAAATAAAATGGCGTCATTTTGTTAATTAGCAATAATAATTAGCCTGTGGTTGAGAAGGTAAAATTAAGCAATTTTTATAATTACAAATATAATTAATAGTTTGCACTGTCTATTTGCATGACGTAGTGTAAGCGGGTACCCGTGTGTATTCATGTTCGGGAAAGTTCAGTTTTCGAGTGATGAGTGGATGGAGTATACTTGCGGTTATGAACGCAAAATTGCGAGTCGATTGGATTTTTTTATTTTTCTCCTAGAAATTATGAATTTACATTTAAAATATTTTTTTATTTTTTTTTTATGTCAACCTTCCCATTTCTAAAATTATTTTTTCAACTGAATAAATAACATTTTCGAATAAATAATCCCATTTGCATGAACCATAAAAAACATCAACCATCCCATTGTGAACTATAAAATAATTTTTTACTCAAATGAATATTATTTTCGAATAATGAAATTAACACAAAATAAGAAACTTAATATTTGAAACGGGAATAGTCCCAGACAAATTTAAAACATCAATATTAACCCCAATTTATAAAAATGGTAATGGGGCATTAGCATAATAAGTAATTTTTCCAAACTTTTCGATAAATGCTTAAAAATTAGACTCGATGATCTGCTGAATAAGCATCAAATATAACATAAAAATCAATTTAGATTTAGGGAACGCAAAGTATGAAGTTGTTAACTCAATAAAGGACAGCTTGGAAAGATCAAAAAAAGATTGCAACCTTCTTAAATTTACCAAAGGCTTTTGACACGGTCTCACATAAAATAGACTGCTCGAGGTTTTGGAATATTACGGGATCCGTGGAACTGTGTTAGAAATCTCCAAGAACTATCTCAATAATAGAAAACACATTGTATACATTAAGAGAACCCTTAAATAATCAACTAGGCATCCCTCAGGGCACAGTATTGGGGCCTTTTCTTTATTATATACATAAATTCACTTCTAAGCCTTGATATAAATACTACAATATCATATGCAGATGACACTGTATTGATCTTTGAAGACGATTCTTAGTAGTAAAAGCAGCAGGTGTCCAAAATGTTAAAGAGTGGCTTGATTTTAATAAACTCTCTCTTAATATAAAAAAAATATGGTATCAACATGTCACTGATTTAGTGAAAAAAATCCGTATGCTCATATACAAAATGTACCATATCTGTAAAATCTATATAATAAAAATGAATCTCGATTCATTGTAAGCATTGTAAGCCCGAGGATGATTGATACGGAAAAAAAATTTGGCGAAGAAAAAGACTATTGAGTCATTTATTAGCAAATGAGGAAATAGCTCAGCAGTTACACTGTTGCCTACCAAGCAGAAGGTCACAGGAACGGATCCCGTTCATGGTAACATTTTTTTTATTCATAAAAACGATTTGGCTAAATTTTTTGAATGTTCGTAATACTTTGAATAAGGTTTTTAGGGAAAGAAAGGATTTTTAGAAAAGTTATTGGACATTTCTTTGTCCTGGAAAAGTTGTCAGGACTATATAATATGTAATAAAAATGAATGTCTGTTTGTGTTGACAAGGTCCATAACTTGAGAAAGGCTGGACCAATTTGTCTATTTTTTTTCGGGAAAATGGGATAAAAAAATGGGATAACGAACGAAAAAACGGGAAAGTGCGATAACGGGATCGGTAACGAGATAACGAAAAAACGGGCTAAAGGGAAAACAGGATAACGGGAAGTGGGCAGAGTCAAAGGCATAACCTAGATGGAACAACACAAGAAAAACATAGAAAAAAAGAAATTCTTAGCGCATGAGAGTTTTTAGGAAAAAAAGGAATATAGAAATTTGGACAGGACGTATGTCAGATCAGCTAGTCCTAAATAAAGAACAACTGATGATTGTATATAGATCACTAGTAGAATCGTTTATAAGATGTGGCATATTAGTATGGGGTCATATGAGAACACCCTTCATCAACTAAATGTAGTCCAAAATTACATACTAAAAGTTATGTTCAATAGGAATAAGCTTTTTTCAACCAGTTTATTATAAAATGAAAACATTTTAAATGTCAGATATCTTTATTTTCTAGCAATTTCAACATTCTACTACAAAAATAGTCAACATCTCCAACAATTATATATATATAATTCTTATAAGACACGAGCAAAACATAATGTACAAGTATCAATTCCAATATTCAGAAAGACTCTTCTAAAAGATTTTTGTTACATATTTGGCACCAAAAGTTTTTAATATACTGCCTCTAGAAATAAGAACACTGTGAAGAAAGTACAGCAAGTTTGAAGCTTTGTTATGAAATGCATTTGAATTTAAAAAAACATTTAGTACACTTAATATAGGTATTCAACAAATTATAGATTAATTCTTTATGTTACTAATTACCATTTACACCTTTGAAGGTATTATAATTACACAAAACAAACACTTATAACCAGATACTCGACCTATTTCATACATTACAATAATTTAGTTAACTGATAATTGCACATACACTTAGAGAAAAAAAAATGAAACCTATAATTCTCACAGTTTATATATATATATATATATATATATATATATATATATATATATATATGCTGTACTGTATCTTATGTAAACAATAAATAAAGTTATTTCAAATAAAAATTGTTCATCAAAATATAAACGTCCGCTAAATAATGGTGTGTGCTAAAATTTAAACAAACTCGCACTTAACGGAACTTTAGCCACTTACCTCAAAACATAGAAAATGTCCACCATCCACCACTACTATTTCACGGTAATGCATTTTTACGATTATCCTACACAAATTCACCGACATGCCAATTTATATGCAAGTGAAGTATGTACACGCCAAATACTCCAGTACACTTGAAATTCATTAAATGTTGTACACGCAAAAACCGAACTTTCCTGAACGTGATTACCCGTGAGTACACCCTTACACTCCGTCGTGCCTCAATAGTTTGTTTCCGTGTCAAATTTCAACTCTCCAAATAGAGTGCATTCACTATTGAGACAGCATGTTTGTCCTTCCCCACAGTTCCTCTCGAAAGTGTCCGAAGCGAAGCTATTACGAGAAATTCCATAGGCGTACCAAATGATTTAGTAAAAGAAATACACAAGACATATCCTGAATTTCATAGCATTCGCCATAATTTCTTCTTCTGCTACTGAAAAGTACTTACCCCAGACCCCAGGGCAATTTTGCAAGATAACGGTAAACAAAACTGAATAAACCATTAACCTAACCTAAACCTAACCTAACCTAAACCATTAACCTAACAAGCGTAACCTTTCAACCACTGCATGTCATGACACTGCTGCCCACGATGACATCAATCAATCAATCAATTGAAGAAGTTATAATTAGAACTTAAATTTCAGATCTCTGGGAAAATACGGATTTCAATGTTTTTGCTGGTGAATTGGCAAAACCCAAAGTCAACCATTTTGATAATGGGGTTTTATTAAAGTATGAAGATGAAGGTCACAACTCTAAATGTACAGAAAATTCTCAAACTATCAGTACTGAATTGAAAACGGAGACATTCAAAGATGAGAATGACATCGATATAATTTATGAAGATGTCAAACCTAAAATATCTGAGAAAAAATCAAGTGGAAAAAGTGAAGAGGAGTCCTACCTAAAGCCTTTTACTGATATATCAATCGGAGCAAACCATTCTCCTGAGTTTTCATAAGGTAAGATGTTTTATTAAAACAAAGATGTCTGCAACGTCAGAGTTGTACAAAAATATATATTTAGTGAAGAAAGTATACAACCGCTGTAATAATTTCAAATATCACTAACCACTTTCTTATATACGTATTCACAATGAAAAAGATTAAAAAAATCAGGTAATGAAAAATGCATTTTCAATCATGAGCAATTCAATGCATTGATAAGTGTACAAATTACCAGAAGAGTCCAGAAATCTCATGTAACATTTTCTTAGATATATTTATGGGTATTCACTATGGATGCAAAACAAGTAAAAATATCTGAATACAAAGAATAAATAATGTATAAGATATTGTACAATATATTAAATGAAAAATTGAGATAAATTGAAAAAGACGGTAATGAAAAATAAATAACTTGTAAAACGAATACAAAAACCAACTGAATAAGATAATAACTGATGCTAAAGAAACATATTCCAAGGAAATGAATAACAACACTAATAATTTATCAACCATAGGAGTTCCGGAAGAAACAGTCCTTGGACCCACAAAATGTTATGTTTTAATAAAATGTTTGGCATGGTACGTACTTGCAGGTTATAATTAATCAAATATCATATTAACAATGTATTCCCTTGCAGATTACCAAACAACCAATCCATATCAATGTAATTATATAAGTAAAAAAATTTAAAAAGCTCCCAACAAGGAGCGAAACGTCTTGTTCAAAATATATAAATTTAAAAAACGAGCAAATTTTTCAAGAATCTAAGAACGATGTAACTAACATATCAAACAGGATTCAAGAACTGCCCAAACCAATATATATATATATATATATATATATATATATATATATATATATATGATAATACATTCCTAAAATCAGAAAAATATCATGGATTTTTTTTCTTATGCACAATAATTTTTTCACTTTTTAATTATATATAAAGTTTTCCTTTATATGACTTAATAACTCTCGACAGAAATCGGAAAATTTTCTGTTTGGCTGACAAAACCATTATTCCCTATAGCGCAGACAAGTATTTGGGCATAGTTATAGATCGGCACCCAATATGGGACTCTCAAGAAACATATCAAATCAAAAAATTAATTTTTTGTTGACAAAGCAAGTACTTAAAGGTAAATATGTAAATATATAAATAACAATGTAAATAAGAAAAAAGTATACATATAGCGTCACAATCACGTTATTACATTCGTAGTCACAAAAATTGTTAATTAACATAAAAAACATGAAATATATAAAACATATCATACATATAAAATATATAAAAACATATAAAACATATTATAACCTATCTGAGTAGAATTCGTCTAATGAATAATAGGCCTTCGATATCAAAAACTTTTTTACTGATTTTCTAAATTTAGTGGAACATTTTTCACCTTTAATTTCATTTGACAAGTGATTAAACATTTTCTTGCCGTTGTAAATGAACGACCTCTTAATTTTTGAAGAAATTGGAATTGGTAAACATATATTGAAACGTATTTCTAGTATGACGTCGAGATATAGTAGAAATTTCATCTCTGTATTTTTTTGCATTAGGCATACCATTTCCAAAATAAGAATGCAAGGCAAGGTCAGGATATTGTGTTTTTTGAATAAGGACCTACAGGATTCCCTGAATCCTGCCTTACACATATTTCTAACTCCTCTTTTTTGCAGTACAAATACCCTATCAAATAAATATTGGCAAGATGTTCCCCAAAAACATATACCATAGCGTAAATGGGAATCAATCAGAGCAAAGTACACCTTTTTGGCCGACATAGTGCCCAATTCATTTGCTGATACTCTGACAGCAAAGCAACCTGAAAAAACTTTCTTACAAAGATTAGTTATAAGATTTGCAAAAACCAAGTTTTTGTCTATTTGTAATCCTAAAAATTTTGCAGACTCCTTGTTTTCAATTAATTGCGTGCCTAGGTAAATTTCCAGCGAGGAGCACTTGAGTGTGATAATGCTAGTCTTAGCGATGTTGAATGCTAAAAGGTTAGCATCACACCATCCTTTTATTTTTTCTGTATATTGGCTAATCCTTTGCTGCAGTTGCATCTCATTATTGCTGTGCCAAAATAATGTAGTGTCATCTGCAAATTGAGTTATATTTGCAGATATATCAATGCAAGCTAAATCGTTGATATATAGCAAGAAGAGAATTGGGCCGAGAACCGACCCTTGTGGAACTCCACGAGTTACTGTCTGGGATTGTGATATGTTGCCATGGAGTGTGACTTTTTGAGTGCGTTCTGATAGGTATGATCTGAACCATCTCAACGATACGTCTCTAAAGCCATATACTTCTAGCTTTTGTAGCAGGATTTCGTGATCCACACAATCAAACGCTTTCAAAAGATCACAAAAAACCGCTGCTGCCATTTCTCGATTATTGAGACGTAGATATACATCTTCTAACAGATGGAACATAGCATCTCCCGTGCTTTTTGAGCTTTGAAATCCAAACTGACTGGAACTAATAATATTATTTCTATTTAGAAACGACATAATTCTTTTTTTAACAAGTTTTTCTATGATTTTCGCGAGGGTAGGTAGCATAGAAATAGGCCTGAAGTTAGCAGGATTGCTGGTGTCACCACCTTTGTGTAAGGGAATAACAATCGCTGTTTTCAAACATGCTGGAAATATTCCCACTGTAAAGCTTGCATTTATAGCTTCCGCCAGGGCAGTGAGAGCGGAATTTGGTAAATTGGAGAATATCTTTATGGTCATGTCATCCCAACCGAAAGAGTTTGTATTTTCAATTTCTTTAAAGATTTGCTTAATTTCTGTAGCATCTGTAGGCATGAAAAAAAAATGTCTCTGATATGGATCTGTCCTTGAGAAAACTTAATGTTATATATATATAAGTTGTATGCCACAGTGCAATAATAGTTATTTATAAAATCAGGGTTTAGATCAGTTTTTTGTGGAGCCGTATTGTTTTTCCCCCTGAGGTCATTTATAATTGCCCAGCTCTCTTTCTGTTTGTTTGCAGATCTTTCAATTCTTTCACTATAGTAACGCTGTTTTGCAGTCTTTATAGTATTTCTATAAATACTTCTATACCTATTGTAAAAGGAGTTAAAGGCCGCATCGTTACCCAAATATTTACGAATTGAATGTAGGGATCGTAGATTTTCTGCTGATATTTTTATGCCTTTCGTAATCCATGGCTTTTTTACTTTAATTTTTATTTTTTGCAGAGGAAATGCACTATTAAATACATTTGACATTTTTTCATGGAACCTATTCAATGGGTCATTATTATGAGGCATGAAATCATTCCAGTTTGTATTGTTGCATATATTTATAAATTTATCAAAGTTTTTCCTGCTGTAGATCCTACCAAATCGTTTCTTAGATTTCAACACTTTTTGGTCGCATTGGAATTTAAATAAAACAGACTCATGGTCGGAGAGTCCAGCACTCACAACTTTACAGCTGATTCTGTGGGTATTTGAACATACATAGTCCAAGATCGAACTAGAATAGCTAGAAATACGTGTAGGAGAATCAACGTGCATTTTGAGATTAAATGCGGTCAGGATGTTTTCTAATAATAATGTTGATGTGGAGAGTTTATTCTCAAAATTTATATTGAAATCACCCGTAAATATAACAAATGCCTTAGGAGGAATTTGTGATAATAACATTTCTAGTCTCTCCAGAAAGGTATTTACATTACATAATGGTGACCGATAAAGGCAAAACATGTATAAATTATAATCCTTACAGTAAATCACTGAAAATTCAAATTCCTTTTCGACCAACATAGAATTATATTTATCACACTTGATAAAATTAAATGTTTCACTTATCCTTTTGTGAAGAAGGATCAGTGTTCCTCCATGTATAGAGCTGGTTCTAGAGTATTTTGATACAATAAAGTAATCTGGTATATAAAGTGGTTCACCCTCCTCCAGCCAGTGTTCAGTTAGCATAACAATGTTAGGAAAATTTTGACTTTCCAAAAAAATGTACAGCTCATTCGTTTTATTACGTACTGATTGGATGTTTAATAGCATTATGTTAATACATTGTTTAGAGGGTTTCTCCCTAAAAAATCATAGTCAGCATCATCATTAATTGAATGTGCAGTTGAATTCGCGTTATCATCACCGAAAGGAGTGACTGGAAGGACAAGTTCACTCAGAGGTGCTCCCTTAGTATTATAGAAAGAGAGATCCATATCAACAGTTTTTAAATTTACATTATGATTTGATTTGGACTGCATAATAAATTCTTTTAAAGAATCAAGTATGTACCATTTGCTTGATATACTTTTTGAGTCAACAATAAATTTGATAGAGGTATTTCTAATTTTTTTCATATACGTCGAATGAATAGTCGAGCAAAATTAGGAACTTCTGTATGCAGAAGTTCCTAATTTTGCTGGACTATTCATTTATGAAGAAGATCAACATTCTCAAAGTATGGAATGTGCCATATGCAAAATAATAAAGCAACCGACAAAAGAAAATAAATATCCCTGTTACCCATGCGACTCCTGCAGGAATTTGATATGTGCAGAATGCTCGGACCTCTCGCCATCGGAAATTAAATGCCTACCTCTTCAAAAACGTCTAATGAAATTTCACTGCAGTAAATGCAGAAATAATTATTTTGTGGAAATCTTGAAAAATATCATTAAAGACAAGGAAGACATAATAACAAATAAAAATGAAATCATTAAATTACTACAAGATAAGCTTAGAATAATTGAAGAAAAAATCACCCTACAAAAACCATCCTATTGTAACGTAAATAAACTTAACTTGGTTTAACTAATTTATTTAACACTTAATCTACAACTTAATTTATATTACTACGCCACTGTATAGCTCGATGGTATGGGCTCGTTCAGACTGTCCTTGCCATCTGGAGGGCTACCTATTTATCTCTGTCACAGGATTCCCGATCTTTCGAATTCCGGCAGTTGGCGACGGCATGTTCCAATTGTTTCCAATATTGACCGTTGTTTTCCGCGGAAGAGCGACTGGATGGTTCTCGAATATCTCCGGGGATGATCTCATCGCTGTCGATGGCAACGTGTGAGGCGACAGGTCCGGCCTAGGTTCGTTACATTGCCCCCTTCTTAAAGACATTTCGTCCCGAAATTTCATCCTTGGAGTGTGACGATATCTGCATGACTCCCCATATCTGCACCGTGAAGTTCGATGGAAGTAACACTCCACGGTCTTCATGATCGGTCGTGGAAGAGGGTTACAGCAAACCAAAATCCTGACGCCGCTGGATCTGAATATCGCCTCCAGCATACTTCTTATGACTCTCCAGTCCAACCCATCAATACCACAGGATAGTTTTGGAATTGCTAGATCCGCCAGATTCTGGTCCACCATAGTATCTCTTAGTTTGGTGAGACTCTTCCAGACATCTTCATAGGACGGTTTATCTTGGGAATGCCTCTTGGTAACTAGGTAGTAGATGTTTCTCTGGCCTTTCTTCAACTGTAGCACCCCACCAACTTCTGGATTCTGCTCCCGCAGTGTTTGGAGTTGACCAAATTTCTTGGAGAACACTACGGCGATGCCCTGGACATTCGAAGATCTTCTGCCACACAGTGCGCTAGTGCGTAGTCAGCAGGCACCTCGAAAAGGTCTCGTGACTCCTCTCTAGTAACCCCATGTAGAACTTTCTGCCCGTTTGAATACAAGGACATAAACTTTCGAACGTCATATCATCCTCCGGTGGCTTGAGGGTGCGAACTTGGTCATGGTTTCCAGCGTAAGGGGCCAACCTGTTGAAATGGACGACCCTTGGTTTCCCTCGGGTGGCTTATGGATTCGGTACACAAGGTCGTTTATCCTTTTCACGATTTTATACGGGCCTTCCCACGAGTTCCGCAACTTTGGTGATAGTCCACGACGACGTTTGGGGTTGTACAGCCAAACCAGGTCATCAACCTTAAATCCTCCAGCGTCGGCCTTGATGTCATAGGTCTTCTTCATTTTATCGCTGGCACTCTGGATGTTCAACCGGACTCGTTCGTGGATGTCGTCCATTCTCTGCCGAAGTTTGCTGACGTAGTCCTCTCCCGCAGTGTCTTGTCCTGGCGGTATCCCAAACTTCAGGTCACAAGGCAGTCGCAGTTCTCGGCCCATTATAATACTAGCAGGAGTTTGACCGGTTGACTCGTGTACTGCGGATCGATAGGCCATCAGGAACAAATGAAGATACTGGTCCCAGTCTCTTTGATGGTCAGAGACAACCTTGGACAAGTGGCGGTTGATCGTCCTGTTCATCCGTTCCACCATTCCATCGGACTGCGGATGTAGGGCCGTGGTTCTTGTCTTGCGGATGTTCAGCAGTAGACATATTTCTTGGAAAAGGTTGGATTCGAAATTTCTGCCTTGATCCGAGTGCAGCTCCATTGGAATACCGAATCGACATATCCATTCTTTCACCAAGACGTCGGCGACGGTGATGGCTTCCTGGTTGGGCAGGGCATAGGCTTCCGCCACTTACTGAAGTAGTCCATTGCCACAAGGATGTATTTATTCCCGTGGTCGGATACGGAAACGGGCCGGCGATGTCAATGGCGATTCTCTCGAACGGGCTGCTCTACGTTGTACTGACGCATCGGGGCCTTGGGTCGTATTCGAGGTCCATTGCTAGCAGCACATACAGCGCACTTTCTGCACCAGTCCTGGACGTCAGCTTGACAATTGGCCCAGTAAAACCGCTGCCTCACTTTCTGCAGGGTCTTCGTCACTCCCAGATGTCCTCCGGCGACTCCATCATGGATTTCCGCAGCACTTCCTCTCTTCTGTTCCTGGGAACAATGATTTGGCGTCTGTCTTCCCCACCAATATCGGCCTCCAACACACGTTTCAGGATCCCATTGTCCAGAATAAGAGAGTTCCATTGTGCCCAATAGGACTTAACAGCGGCGAGTAACCTGCGACTTCCTGCCATGATGGTCTTCGATTGCCCTTCTTCCAGCTGACGACTAAGCCAAGGTCGGGTCTCTCTCTTGGTCTTTCTGGATCTTGCTGTCATTCCAGTTGTCATCCATTGCCGCGGTTCTACAAAGTGTTGCTTCTTTCTCTTCTGCTCGTCGGCAATGTGAGCAATCATCTGGACATGGTCTTCGCGACAAGGCATCTGCATTCTTATGGCTAGTTCCGGCTCGATGTTCGATCTCGAAATCGAATTCTTGGAGTCTCGATCCAACGTGCTACTTGACCCTCAGGATTTTTGAACTGTAAGAGCCATTTGAGAGCTGCATGGTCAGTTCTCAACAGGAATCTTCTTCCATACACGTACTTGTAGAAGTGTTCCACTCCCTTTACAACAGCTAACAGCTCTCGCCTGGTGACACAGTAATTGCGCTCTGGTTTGCTAAGCGTCTTGCTGAAATAACCAATGACCTTCTCCTGTCCCTCCTGGATCTGAGATAGGACAGCTCCAAGTCCCGCTTGCTGGCGTCCGTATCCAAAATGAATTTCCCTTTGGGTAGGGGATAGCTCAGTATAGGTGCGTTGATCAAAGCTCCTTTCAGCTTCCTGAATGAGTCTTGACATTCTTCGGACCACTGGAACTTTGTTTGGCCTTCCGTGAGCTTGGTCAGTGGTTTAGCGATGTTGGCGAATCCCAGCACATATCGGCGATAGTATGTGCATAAACCAAGGAAGCTTCGAAGTTGGTGAATGTCTTTTGGGATGGGCCAATCCTTAACAGCTTTGATCTTCTGGTTATCAACTACTACTCCTTCCCCAGAGACAACGTGGCCGAGGTATCGTACTTCTTTTGGAACAGATGGCATTTCTTAGGGCTCAGCTTCAATCCGGAGTTCCTCAGTCGCAGGAATACTTCCTCCAAGTTTTCACGTGGTCTCAAACGATCTGCCGACCACAATTATGTCGTCGAGATACACTAGCACGTGTTCCATGAGAGTCCCTTCAGTACTGTTTCCATCAATCTTTCGAATGTGGCGGGAGCATTACAGAGCCCGAATGGCATAACGGTGAACTGCCACAATCCTGAGCCGATGGTAAAAGCTGTCTTTTCTCGATCTTCCTGAGCGAGTTCTACTTGCCAGTATCCACTCTTCAGATCAAGGGTCGAGAAGATCGTAGAACCAGCCAACGTGTCTAGGGTGTCATCTATTCTCGGGAGAGGGTAACTGTCCTTCTTCGTGACATTATTAAGTTGGCGATAGTCCACACAAAAGCGTGTCGATCCATCCTTTTTCTTCACCAGTACGACTGGAGAGGACCAGGGACTGTCAGATGGTTCGATAACTCCTTCTTTTCCCATATCGCTGACTATTTTGTCAGCCTCTTCCTTCTTGGCAAGAGGAAGTCTTCTTGCTGATTGCCGGATCGTTCGGGCCACCCCAGTATCAATCTTGTGCTGGACCACATTAGTTCGACCCCCTTTTCCTTGTCCGGTATCGAAGATGTCTTGGTACTTTTGACTAAATCTCTTAGTTTGGGCTGTTGAGCTGGTTTTATGTCTTTGGAAGAGTTGGCAACTAATTTTCTAGTTCTGTGGGCAAGTTGTTGGGTTGGCTAATCGTACTCATACGCCCCGGATCACAGATGAAACTGACGAGCAGTGCCCTAAAATTGTTCCTTTCTTTAAGGTCACTGGAAAGTAATTGACATTCATGACCCTTACCGGTACAAATTTTTCAGCACGAACAGGGTTTTCCTAGGGCAATCCTCGCCAATTTTCTCATCATGAAGTTTGGGCTCGAACATCATCCGTCTCCACTGCTCGCACTCCCGTCCAGGCGAGCCTCCAGGATGGTTTCAGCCCTCTCAGGTACGCTTACATCTTCAGCCAACAGCACACGGATCAACTCTTCACTTTCCCATGAAGTACCAGCTCTTCTCCGTTGACACGTAGGACGCCGCCTTTGAAATCCAATTCAAACCCTCTGGAATTCATGATGTCCATTCCGATGATTGCATCGTCTTCGATGTCCGCTACGAAGTGCCTGATGTTTCACTTTAGTGCTGCCCAAATTATTTCAATCGGTAGCTCGCCATATACAGTAGCTGGCTCCCCTGTTGCTGTGCGTAGCTTCAAGTTGTCGGTTCAATTCGTTCCGGTGTTCTGGCAAAGGAAGGTCCGAGAATTGTCCTAGTCGCACCTGTATCTAGCAGCATGGTGCAAAGCTCGTTATTGATGAGACCGCTACGAAAAACACCTCTGTTCTGTCGTTTCAGGATAGCGACATATGCGTTGTTAACCGGGCTTGCTGGACACAGGCCGACGATTGCCCCTTCTCGTCGACCTTCTTTAGTTTTCCTGCATCGGAGTTGTGTTTCGAATGTTGGACATTTGCTACAGCATGTCCAATTTTGCCCAATTCAGCATCTTATCTGTCTTTTCTCAGGCAAAACTTCCTTCATCACTTTTCTTATGGCAGCTTCCAAGTCAGCATGCTCCTGTGAGTCTTCTTCAATACTTCGAACTTTACTTTGGTTTTGCAGGATTGCTTTGCTGCCTCAAATTCCAAAGCGTGCCAGTGCGTCTAGAGATGTGTTGGACGAGCTAGTGTCAACGCTTGTCTGGTTTCTTGGTCACGGAGTCCATCCAAGAATGCCTGAACCGCTAATCGCTCCATTACATTTTCCGGTGTGGCTGGATATGCGAGACGAACCAAGCGTGCAATGTCAGCTTCGAATTCTTGTAAGGATTCGCCCGATTTCTGGCAGCGATTTTTCAGTTGGGAGTGGTATACGTGTTCCAAATGGGCCTGGCCATATCGTAATTCTAGATGTTTAATCAGCTGATCATAGTCCTCCTGTTCTTGGGCGGTAAGAGTTTGTAGAATATTCGTCGCTTCTCCACGTAATGCAAGTGTTAGTGCTACAGCTCTTTCCCCTGCATTCCATCCATTTGCTTTGGCCACTGCTTCAAACTGTCGGCGTAATTTTCCCATGGAGTTTTTCCGTCAATTGAGGCGGCTTCATGGAAAGCTTCCTATTTCAGAAATGACCTTGACATCTTTTATACCCTCTTGAACTTTATCCAAGTTCAAACTCAAGTCCAGCATTGCATTTTCGTTAACCATCTCTGTGGAGGGCGCACTATTAATTCGTTTTTCCAGCTTACTGATCGTTTCCTTCATTTTATCTACCTCCGTGTTCATTTGCTCCTAATTTTATCTATCTCTGTCTCAACGGTTCCCATTCTTTCTTCTAGAAAATTAGCCACACCACACAATTCTTTTTTAGGCCTTCTGTGTTTTCCAGGAACTTCTCTTCCAGGCTTCTTGCATTTTCTCGAAGCTTCTCTTCCAGATTTCTAGAATTTTCTTCAAGCTTCTCTTCCAGATTTCTAGCATTTTCTTCCAAGCTTCTTGAATTTCCTTCCAAAGTCCTCGAATTTTGTTGCAGTTCTTCTTTCAAGGATTCTATTATCGGACTCAAATCACCTCCGGAACTTCGAATAAAATGTTTCGGTCCTCACCTTCTTGTATAAGTCCTTCTGCAAGTCTTTCCTGGAGTACTTGCTTTTTTACCCGTTGTTTCCAGTTCCCTTTCCTCCAATTCCTGTTTCAATTCCGTTACCTTCAAATCCCAAGGCACTTTTCTTGAACACATTTTGTCTTTGACGAGGTATCAGTCTGTTTCACACGAAAAGTTTATCAGTTTGTTAAAAATTCACTTCGCGAATTCTTTTCCACGGGCCACCAGTCTATTGTGTGTTTCACGAGAAGAGTGTATCAGTTTATATTCCCACGCACAATTGTCCACTTCGCGAAAACCGGCCCACTGTCTATTTTGTGCGTACAAAAAGGTCTATCAATTTATTTTTCTGACTATCCACTCCACGATCACTTGTTTATTTTCAAAATCTCACTTCCGACACCAATTGTAACGTAAATAAACTTAACTTGGTTTAACTAATTTATTTAACACTTAATCTACAACTTAATTTATATTACTACGCCACTGTATAGCTCGATGGTATGGGCTCGTTCAGACTGTCCTTGCCATCTGGAGGGCTACCTATTTATCTCCGTCACAGGATTCCCGATCTTTCGAATTCCGGCAGTTGGCGACGGCATGTTCCAATTGTTTCCAATATTGACCGTTGTTTTCCGCGGAAGAGCGACTGGATGGTTCTCGAATATCTCCGGGGATGATCTCATCGCTGTCGATGGCAACGTGTGAGGCGACAGGTCCGGCCTAGGTTCGTTACACTATCTAGATGTAACCAAAAACAACTGTGCACTAACAAACTACAAACAGCAAAGTACACCAGAAATCATAATCAAACCTAAAACAAATCAAGTACCTGGCCAAACAATGAGAGACGTAAATCAGAATATGAATCCATCCCACCTGAAAATAGGTATAAGCAAAATGAGATCATCTAACACTGGCACAGTCACAATAAAGTGTAAATCTAAAAGAGAGGTAGACATTTTAGAACGAGAAGCAAAAAACAAACTGGGAGATTGCTACGATGTTCAACTCACTCAAATGAGGAAACCAAGAGTGAAGATAACAAACTTCGGACAAAATTTAACTGCAGATGAAATTGAAAGCTGTATTCTAGAACAGAATGATCTACCTGGGGATTTCAAAGTAACATATGTAAAAAAGGGAAAGAATGGCCTGGGAATAATTTATGGTGAATGTTCCGGGGACTCTTTCAGCAAATTGATCGCTTCCAAGAGAATTTTTATTGGATGGGAATCACTGCCAGTATATGAAGACCTCAGTATTCCCCGTTGTTATCAGTGTCAAGACTTCTACCACAAGAAGCAACAATGCAAGCATAAACTAGTTTGTCCTTTATGTAGCAGCGAACACGAAGAAAAAGAATGCCCAAAACAGACTAAATGTTGCAACAATTGTGTTGAATCCAATAAAACCTACAAAACGAGTCCACGATACAAGCCACCACACGACGGATCAAGAATGTCCAACCTTGAAATACAAGATCATGCTTTTGAGAAATAAAACAGAATATTGTACATAATGGTTTTAACGGATACAGATATTGTTATAGAGAATCTAGATTTAGTAGTAAAAGATAACAGTGGACTCTTCATTAATCCCAAAAAAGTGCCCAAAACCCAAAAAAAGCGTTTTATTCTTAGTGAATGTTTTCTTTTTAGCAACAATTGAAACCTATAAAATCGAAAGCGATATTTTTATTCTTAGTGAATGTTTTCAGAATGTTTCAGTGAAAAACTTGAATATCCCTCATTATACACCGATACATAATGGTGGTGATTTCAACAGAAATGATGGTATTTTAATACTAATTAAATCTGATATTGACTATAGTGTATCAAACGTTAAATTATCTATATGCGGCGTAACATTATGTATAATGAATCTCTCAATCAATCATTTGAAAATACGTATTATTGCTCTTTATAGACCGAACCCAAGCAACCTTGCTACATTCATTGAGGAGGTTGATGCGTATTTAAAACACAACCAACAATACAATAACATTGAATTATTTACAGGAGATATTAATGTTGATATATTAGATGAAAATAATGTAAACACCAACAAATATCTAGGTATGCTTGCCAAACATGGTTTCGAGCCATACATAAATAAACCAACACGAGTCACAACAGGAACTGCTACATGTATAGACCATATATTTCTTAAAAAACAAAACGAAATAAATAATAAATATAATTTTCAATTTTATATTCTAAACTGCAACATAACAGATCATTTTCCAGTAATGATTGACATAACCTCAAAAACTAACCGGTATATAGATAATAAAAAAACTACTCACTCATATAACAAAATTGACCTGAATAAACTCAAAGCTACCATCAGCAATGAAACATGGACAGCAGTTTTAAACTCAAACAACCCCCAAATTGCCACAGATATATTCCAAGAAAAATTTAATAACTACCTCGATCAATCCAAATCAACAATACCTTTTAAAAAAAAGTGGTAAATTAAAACCTTGGATAACTATAGGTCTTATAACGTCAATCAGATATAGAGACAAACTCAAAATGAAATTATTAAACCAATACTCCCCAGCACTCGAAGTAGAATACAAAACTTATAGGAATAAATTGAATAATTTGCTTAAAAAAAGTAAGAATACTTACTATGCGAATCAGATACAAAATAACAGAAATGACATGAGAAAAATTTACAAAATAATCACTGACCCCACAAACGAAAACAAAACAAATACGGAAAATTTTAATATTGTTGATACTGATGGTAACACTTTTGGGGATGACGAACAGCTAGCCAACTACTGCAACAATTATTTCATAAATATAGGAATAGATATGTTAAATAATATAGAGGCTCCTACAAATTTCACCGAACAAAATTATTTCAATCCTAATTCAATGTTTCTCCACCCAGTCTCTGAGACTGAGATAAAAAACCACATATTCTCACACAAAAGTAATAGTTCGCCGGGAAAGGATGGAATTACAGTTGAAACCATCAAGTCTACACGTGAAAGCATCTCAACACCTCTAGTACACATCATAAATCTCATCTTCGAAACAGGTATAGTGCCCAGACAATTTAAATCATCGATAATAACACCTATTCACAAAGCTAATAAAAAATCTGACATTTCTAACTATAGACCCATTAGTGTGATCAACAACTGCTAAACTTTTCGAAAATGTTTAAAAGAGCGGTTAGTGAACATTTTCAATACAAATAAAATACTACACAAATGTCAATTTGGTTTTCAAAAGGGAAGTCAACTACAGACAATGTACACAGTAGTGAAAGAAATCACAGAAAACTTGGAAGAAAATAAAAAACCATTGCAATGTTTTTAGATCTGGCAAAAGCCTTTGATACGTTAACCATAAAACTCATCAGTGTACTGCATCAATATGGAATTCGGGTAAGGTTTTGAATGTCTTTCAGAATTACCTGGCAGAAAGACAACAACAAGTAAAAATAAAGGCTCCTTAAGCAACCCAGGACTGTACAAATTGGTGTACCTCAAGGTACTGTCCTGGGTCCCATACTATTTCTGGCCTATATTAACTCTTTACTGCAATTAACAGTTAATGCCAAAATCATATCTTATGCAGACGACACTGTTTTGATATTCAGTAGTAATACCTGGCCCGACGTGAAAAATAAAACAAAAATGGAATGAGAGCAGTAAACAATGGCTAAATACGTATCAACTTTCCCTGAATGCAAGTAAAACTCACTACCTAGCCTTTTCTATTACTAATGTAAATAGACCCGACTTCGATTGCATTAAAGTTGATGGAATAGAGGAAGAAATCAAAGAGAAACATGAAATAAAGTACTTGGGTGTAATGATGGACCAATATCTAAAATGGGAGAATCACATTGATTATCTATCAAAGAAAGTAAGGAAATTAATATCTAAATTTTATCAGCTGAGAGAATTTCTCCCGAAGAAACTGCTACTAATCATATATAAGGCACTAGCAGAATCACTGTTCCAATATGGTATACTAGTTTGGGGAGGACTCTACAAAAATTCCCTACAAAAGTTAAATGTTATTCAAAATTACATTCTGAAAATTATTCACAGGAAGAAAAGACGCTTCCCCACCACACAATTGTACTCCAATGAAATACTCAATATAAGATCACTTTATTTTTTCAATGTTTGTAAATACGCCTTCAATCACAAAAGTCACTTCCAGAATGATAGTGTAAAATCAACAAGAAATGCATGTAATAACCACCTAAGAATTGCTCTATGTAAAAAAAATATCAGTCAAAGATTTTTAACCTATATTTTACCAAAAACGTTCAACCTCTTACCATCTGATATTAGAGAACTGAAAAATGTTAGATTATTTTCATGTAAGTCGAGAGAATATATATGTAACCACTATCCCAAATTCATAAGAATTCTGGAAAACAATATTGATCAGTAATTAGTTCACCTATAGTTATACATACAGTATAGTTATATATACAGTAGTAGTTATATCACTGGAATTTATTGGAGTTTCATCCATCAACATTAGCTCAGACATAATTATTTGTAGCTACAAAATCTGTTCAAATGCACAATACAAGTGTTCATTCACTTAGGTGCACTAGTAAATAGGCAAATCCTAAAATTGTATTGATATTAATGTTATACAGTTACTCTTATAAGTTATTTTTTAAGTACCTCAATGAGGTTAGTATCAAAATATCTTTTTTCTTCAATTTTTGTTTCTTACTTTTAAATATAGATCTGTATTATGTATTATGTAGAAATGTTTAATACACTACTTAGATTTGAAATAAATACTTGTTGATGGAGTTACTTACAATTTTATTCACAATATTATCCTGTTCCTGAAAAGTTTCTGCTATCATTATTAGATTTGTGTATCTACCTAGTGGAAGATGATTCTTCAATGCTTGTCCTAATGATTTTCTATTGCTTATGTTGTTAGTGCTGTACATTACGATAATAAAGTCATTTTGGCCATATTGAATAGATCTCTGGAATACATCACGGGTAACTTCTGCTAATTCTCCTCCCAGGTTGATACATTTCTCAATTACGAATTCTGATTTATCTAGAATAGTTTTCAATACTTTCGGAAAGTTCACCAAATATTCATCACCCAGTAAGATAGTTTTCTTTCTGGTTTCTACGTATTTACTTCCAGTAATGACTCTGTCACGATTTTCAGCTTTTTTTATTTCTTCATCTAATGATTCGTTATTTCTTATTTCTTCGCTTCCACTATCAAGGTTGATAATCATTTCTTCATTCGATGTGCTGATGATATCCGAAATTTCAGTAGATTCATTTTTTTCGTCACATTTTCAAAATCCTGTTTTTCTTATTTCTCAGCGACTTGCCACTATTTCCCATTTGTGATCCATGTTTTATTGCTTTCTTGGCCTTTCTTTTTACTACATAGTTGACACAAGATATATTATTTCCCTCCCTAGCCATCATAGTTTTGTTTTCGGCTGGCAACACCGCATCATCAACCTGCAACACCGTATCATCAATAATAGTCATATTCATTTGCGATGAGGAATCCTCAGTTAATTTAGCTATAACTGGGTTTTGCCATGTCTTCGTTTTTGCATTGGTCTGGGTACTAACAGGAATTCTGTTATTTTTTGTTCTCAGCTCCTTATCTTCCATTTTTTTCAGTTCGTTCCTCAAAGTCTCGATCGTTTTTTCGTATTTCTGCAGATTCTCAAAATATTCAGCCTCTGCTTCCAGAGCTTCATCGTAGAAAGATAGATAGATAGATAGATATCTTTATTCGTTCTGTTAATTTACATACCTCATAGAAGTGTAGAACATGTCAAATAAATAAATAATCTTAAATATAATTACAATTACAATGATTACGGTAAAATATTTACATGTATGTCGTTTCATACTGCCTGTCATAATAAAATCATTGAAAATGTATAAAATTGAGAAACTTGCACAGATATTAAAAGGGAAAGTAATCAAATCCCAATTACCAGACTTGTCGAATAAACGAAATAATGGGTTTCTAAATAAACATACTCTCATAGGTACTGATATACACTTACACAGACACCTTTGTGTATACACATACATAGTAAGTTGTCTTTATTCGTTCTGTCGAATAATATACCTCATAGAGGTGTAGAACATGTCAAATAAATAATCTTAAATATTACATTAGGGTAAAATGACTTAAGTAAGTATTTATATACATAATAATACATTTAATACATTTAAAAAATTATGAGATTCACCTGCAAATTAATTCCAGTTATCCAGAATAAATTGCAGGATGAATACATTAAGATTGAAACACTCACATATTAAAACTAATAAATTTTTTGTATCATAGACTTTCCATATTATGTTGAAAATACTCTTCAATTTTATAAAAAACATTTTTACTCAAAAAAACCTTGAGTCTTTTTTTAATAATTCCATTTTCCATTAACCTAATGTTATTTGGTATCTTATTCCATATTTTCACCAAACTGTACTGCACATTTTTTTGGATATACGTATATTTAACTTTATCATTTCGTAAATCACATTTACTTCGAGTATTGTGCTTATGAGATACTACCCTATCATTAAACAAGTATTTATTATTCAAAACAAAATTAATTGATTCATATATATATAAAGAGATAACTGTCAATATATTATTTTCTCTAAATAGGGTTTGCAACTTTCGTGACGGGCAACTTTAAAAATTTTCCTCACACATTTTTTCTGAAGAATAAGTACTCTCTGTATGTGGGAAGAGTTTCCCAAAATATTATTCCATAACGGAGTTTGGACTGTACATATCGTGATACTGACATTAGAGCAGCATTCACATTAATATTTTCAGAGAGTACATATAAGGCATATGTATATTTTGATAGATCTCGAGTCAACTGATCTATATGAGATTTCCAATCTAGACGATGATCTATTATCACCCCCAAAAAAGACATATTTCTGGATGTTTCAACTACTGCATTGTCGATTACTATGTTTAATGCGTTGGTTTTTTTTCTATCAAAATGCATAATTTGGGTTTTATTTACATTTAACAAAAGATTATTGTCTGAGAACCATCCATTTAACTTTTGTAAATTTTCATTGACCGTTGCAACAGCCGACAATGAGTTATCTTCATTGATGATCAAGGATGTATCATCTGAAATGTTTATGTTTTTGTTCAATTTTGGAGATAATAGCATCTTTTTGTTTATTCTCATTTTTCAGTTCTTCAATTATATTTATGTACAATTCATTTGTATTCACGTCAGACTCATTTTGATCTTGATAGTTCCTACACACAACTTTATTATCACTCTTGTAGGTAATTGATGCACTTTTATGCAAGCAACTTTGGTGAAAAACTCCACAGCACTTTAAACATACATAGTATCCACTTTTTGGGGTTTTACCACAGCAGTCAAAAGTAAAATTTAAACTTTCTTTGGAGCACTCTAACTCACATTGCTTTCTGGCTGCCATCGCTACTCAACAATTTTGCTAATTTCACTGGAGCATTTATGCGTGCACAATATCGGCACTAATGTTCCTGGACTAATTGACGATTCACAGATCAGTTAAATTCTTATCTGTTGATACTTTTTATGTAGGTGTTTAGTAATTTTTTGCACGCAGAGTACACAATTGATGAATAACTGTTATCCAAGATTGACATGATGGACAAACAATAGCAATAATATTGCACGGTGAATTTAAGGTAGATATGTTTGATGAACAAGGCACAAGAAGAGCGGAAATTTATGATTAATTTTAACCACTTTAATTATATATTTATCGAATAGAGAAAAGGACGAGTGTGTATACACCTGCTAGTCATATAATAAAAAAAATCAGGTAGCTCTTACCAAGATTTAAATTCATGAAATTTCTCAGACCCACCTAAAGAACCTGGATATAACTAAAAAAAGGTTATTTAAAAGTATATTCAATAAAACAAGAATTTATTCTACCCGCCTACTTTTAGACGAGAATAATGTTTTTGATAGCCCTCAGCTGTATACATTGAATAAATTTATATACCTACCAAAAAAAAATAAGAAAAATTGACGTTTAATTCCCAAGTGTAGGACACTAGAAACAAAAACATTGTTGAAAAAGAAAGAACAAATATTTCATACTCACTCATTCAGTGTGTTTATGACATTTTGCCAACTGAAGTGAGAGAACGCAGAAGATTCACTGTATTCAACCACAAAATTAAGAATTGGCTTATGGAATTCGGAAGGAAAAGTCCACTGATTCAACTTATAAAATAACACTATGAAATAAAAGAATTGAATATTTGTGCACACATATGTTGGTATAAGTTAGTCTATCTGTTTTTCATGTAAAATTGTTCTACATACATTATACTCAATACAATGAAACTAGTACGGCTACAATTTCTTCAGAAAATCTCTCCCAAACACACAACACAGCAGGTGCTGATATAGTAACGCATCTAGAAAATTAAAAAAACTCAAATTGTACGCCAAAAATTCAATTGAACTAGTCTCCAAGGACACACACCAGGCGTGTTTTTTGTTATACTTAAATGCTCAAAGTCTTCATGCACACTATGATGAAATTTATAATTTAACTTTAGATACAAAATCTCACTTTATCTGCTTATCTGAAACGCATGTAACTGACCAAATATACAATTCAGAAATTGGTATTCCAGGTTATAATAATGTAACGAACCTAGGCCGGACCTGTCGCCTCGCGCGTTGCCGTCGACAGCGATGAGGTCATCCCCGGAGATGTTCGAGAACAGTCCAGTCGCTCTGCCGCGGAGAGCAACGGTCGATATTGGAAACGATTGGAACATGCTGGTCGCCAACTGCCGGAATTCGAAAGATCGGGAATTCTGTGACGGAGATAAATAGGTAGCCCTCAAGATGGCACGGACAGTCTGAACGAGCCCATACGATCGAGCTATACAGTGGCGTAATATGAATTAAGTTGTAGATTTAAGTGTGAAATAAATTATTAAAACCAAGTTAAGTTTATTTACGTTACAATTGGTGTCGGAAGTGAGATTTTGAAAATAAACAAGTAATCGTGGAGTGGATAGTCAGAAAAATAAATTGATAGACCTTTTTGTACGCACAAAATAGACAGTGGCCCGGTTTTCGCGAAGTGGACAATTGTGCGTGGGAATATAAACTGATACACTGTTCGCGTGAAACAGAAAATAGACAGTGGCCCGGTTTTCGCGAAGTGGACAATTGTGCGTGGGAATATAAACTGATACACTCTTCGCGTGAAACAGACAATAGACTGGTGGCCCGTGGAAAAGAATTCGCAAGTGAATTTTTAACAAACTGATAAACTTTTCGTGTGAAACAGACTGATACCTCGTCAAAGACAAAATGTGTTCAAGAAAAGTGCGCCTTGCGGACTTGAAGGTAGCGGAATTGAAACAGGAAATGGAGGAAAGGAACTGGAAACAACGGGTAAAAGCAAGTACTCCAGGAAAGACTTGCAGAAGGACTTATACAAGAAGGTGAGGACCCGAAACATTTTATTCGAAGTTCCGGAGGTGATTTGAGTTTGGTAATGAATAAACTCGAAGAAACTACTAAATCCGTGAAAGAAGAACTGCAACAAAATTTAGAAATTAAATAAAAACTGGAAGAGAAGCTTCAAGAAAATTCTAGAAATCTGGAAGAGAAGCTTCTAGAAAGCCTGGAAGATAAGCTCCTTGAAAACACAGAAGGCCTAAAAAAAAAAACTCTGTGGTGTGGCGAATCGTCTAGAAAAAAGAATAGGAACGGAACCGTCGAGGCAGAGATGGACAAGATGAAGGAAATAATCAGCGATGAAATCAAAGACGGAATCGAGGCAGAAATGGACAAAATAAAGGAAACGATCAGTAAGCTGGAAAAACGAATTGATAGTGCTCCTCCACAGAGATGGTTAACAAAAATGCAATGCTGGACTTGAGTTTGAACTTGGATAAAGTTCAAGAGGGTATACAAGATGTCAAGGTCATTTCTGAAATAGGGAAGCTTTCCATGAAGCCGCCTCAATTCGACGGAAAAACTCCATGGGAAAATTACCGCCGACAGTTTGAAGCAGCGGCCAAAGCAAATGGATGGAATGCAGGGGAAAGAGCTGTAGCACTAACACTTGCATTACGTGGAGAAGCGACGAATATTCTACAAACTCTACCGCCAAGAACAGGAGGACTATGATCATCTGATTAAACATCTAGAATTACGATATGGGCAGGCGCATTTGGAACACGATACCACCCCAACTGAAAAATCGCTGCCAGAAATCGGGCGAATCCTTACAAGAATTCGAAGCTGACATTGCACGCTTGGTTCGTCCGCATATCCAGCCACACGAAAATGTAATGGAGCGATTAGCGGTTCAGGCATTCTTGGATGGACTCCGTGACCAAGAAACCAGACAAGCGTTGACACTAGCTCGTCCAACACATCTCGTAGACGACTGGCACGCGCTTTGGAATTTGAGGCAGCAAAACAATCCTGCAAAACCAAAGTAAAGTTCGAAGTATTGAAGAAGACTCACAGGAGCATGCTGACTTGGAAGCTGCCATAAGAAAAGTGATGAAGGAAGTTTTGCCTGAGAAAAGACAGATAAGATGCTGGAATTGTGGCAAAATTGGACATGTGCGTAGCAAATGTCCAACATTCGAAAACACGACTCGATGCAGGAAAACTAAAGAAGGTCGACGAGAAGGGCAATCGTCGGCCTGTGTCCAGCAAGCCCCGGTTAACAACGCATATGTCGCTATCCTGCAACGACAGAACAGAGGTGTTTTCGTAGACGGTCTCATCAATAACGAGCCTTGCACCATGCTGCTAGATACAGGTGCGACTAGGACAATTCTCGGGCCTTCCTTTGCCAGAACACCGGAACGAATTGAACCGACAACTTGGAAGTTACGCACAGCAACAGGGGAGCCAGCTACTGTATATGGCGAGCTACCGATTGAAATAATTTTGGGCAGCACTAAAGTGAAACATCAGGCACTTGTAGCGGACATCGAAGATGATGCAATCATCGGAATGGACATCATGAATTCCAGAGGGTTTGAATTGGATTTCAAAGACGGCGTCCTACGTGTCAACGGAGAAGAGCTGGTACTTCATGGGAGAAGTGAAGAGTTGATCCGTGTGCTGTTGGCTGAGGATGTAAGCGTACCTGAGAGGGCTGAAACCATCCTGGAGGCTCGCCTGGACGGGAGTGCGAGCAGTGGAGACGTGGTGATGTTCGAGCCCAAACTTCATGATGAGAAAATTGGACGAGGGATTGCCCTAGGGAAAACCCTGTTACGGCTGAAAAATTTGTACCGGTAAGGGTCATGAATGTCAATTACTTTCCAGTGACCTTAAAGAAAGGAACAATTTTAGGGCACTGCTCGTCAGTTTCATCTGTGATCCGGGCGATGAGGTACGATTAGCCAACCCAACAACTTGCCCACAGAACTAGAAAAATTAGTTGCCATCTCTTCCAAAGATATAAAATCAGCTCAACAGCCCAAACTAAGAGATTTAGTCAAAAAGTACCAAGACATCTTCGATACCGGACAAGGAAAAGGAGGTCGAACTAATGTGGTCCAGCACAAGATCGATACTGGGGGTGCCCGACCGATCCGGCAATCAGCAAGAAGACTTCTTCTTGCCAAGAAGGAAGAGGCTGACAAAATAGTCAGCGATATGGGAAAAGAAGGAGTTATCGAACCATCTGACAGTCCCTGGTCCTCTCCAGTCGTACTGGTGAAGAAAAAGGATGGATCGACACGCTTTTGTGTAGACTATCGCCAACTTAATAATGTCACGAAGAAGGACAGTAACCCTCTCCCAAGAATAGATGACACCCTAGACACGTTGGCTGGTTCCACGATTTTCTCGACTCTTGATCTGAAGAGTGGATATTGGCAAGTAGAACTGGCTCAAGAAGATCGAGAAAAGACTGCTTTTACCATCGGCTCAGGATTGTGGCAGTTCAATGTTATGCCATTCGGGCTCTGTAATGCTCCCGCCACATTCGAAAGATTGATGGAGACAGTGCTGAAGGGACTCTCATGGAACACGTGTCTAGTGTATCTCGACGACATAATTGTGGTCGGCAGATCGTTCGAGGACCACGTGACAAACTTGGAGGAAGTATTCCTGCGACTGAGGAACTCCGGATTGAAGCTGAGCCCTAAGAAATGCCATCTGTTCCAAAAAGAAGTACGATACCTCGGCCACGTCTCTGGGGAAGGAGTAGCAGTGGATGACCAGAAGATCAAAGCTGTTAAGGATTGGCCCATCCCAAAAGACATTCACCAACTTCGAAGTTTCCTTGGTTTATGCACATACTATCGCCGATATGTGCTGGGATTCGCCAACATCGCTAAACCACTGACCAGGCTCACGGAGGGCCAAACAAAGTTCCATTGGTCCGAAGAATGTCAAGATTCATTGAGGAAGCTGAAAGGAGCTTTGATCAACGCACCTATACTGAGCTATCCCCTACCCAAAGGGAAATTCATTTTGGATACGGACGCCAGCAACGTGGGACTTGGAGCTGTCCTATCTCAGATCCAGGAGGGACAGGAGAAGGTCATTGGTTATTTCAGCAAGACGCTTAGCAAACCAGAGCGCAATTACTGTGTCACCAGGCGAGAGCTGTTAGCTGTTGTAAAGGGAGTGGAACACTTCTACAAGTACGTGTATGGAAGAAGATTCCTGTTGAGAACTGACCATGCAGCTCTCAAATGGCTCTTACAGTTCAAAAATCCTCAGGGTCAAGTAGCACGTTGGATCGAGAGACTCCAAGAATTCGATTTCGAGATCAAACATCGAGCCGGAACTAGCCATAAGAATGCAGATGCCTTGTCGCGAAGACCATGACCAGATGATTGCTCACATTGCCGACGAGCAGAAGAGAAAGAAGCAACACTTTGTAGAACCGCGGCAATGGATGACAACTGGAATGACAGCAAGATCCAGAAAGACCAAGAGAAAGACCCCGACCTTGGCTTAGTTGTCAGCTGGAAGAAGGGCAATCGAAGACCATCATGGCAGGAAGTCGCAGCTTACTCGCCGGCTGTTAAGTCCTATTGGGCACAATGGAACTCGTGCAGAAAGTGCGCTGTATGCAATCCATGATGGAGTTGCTGGAGGACATCTGGGAGTGACGAAGACCCTGCAGAAAGTGAGGCAACGGTTTTACTGGACCAATTGTCAAGCTGACGTCCAGGACTGGTGCAGAAAGTGCGCTGTATGCGCTGCTAGCAATGGACCTCGAATACGACCCAAGGCCCCGATGCGTCAGTACAACGTAGGCAGCCCGTTCGAGAGAATCGCCATTGACATCGCCGGCCCGTTTCCCGTATCCGACCACGGGAATAAATACATCCTTGTGGCAATGGACTACTTCAGTAAGTGGGCGGAAGCCTATGCCCTGCCCAACCAGGAAGCCATCACCGTCGCCGACGTCTTGGTGAAAGAGTGGATATGTCGATTCGGTATTCCAATGGAGCTGCACTCGGATCAAGGCAGAAATTTCGAATCCAACCTTTTCCAAGAAATATGTCTACTGCTGAACATCCGCAAGACAAGAACCACGGCCCTACATCCGCAGTCCGATGGAATGGTGGAACGGATGAACAGGACGATCAACCGCCACTTGTCCAAGGTTGTCTCTGACCATCAAAGAGACTGGGACCAGTATCTTCATTTGTTCCTGATGGCCTATCGATCCGCAGTACCGAGTCAACCGGTCAAACTCCTGCTAGTATTATAATGGGCCGAGAACTGCGACTGCCTTGTGACCTGAAGTTTGGGATACCGCCAGGACAAGACACTGCGGGAGAGGACTACGTCAGCAAACTTCGGCAGAGAATGGACGACATCCACGAACGAGTCCGGTTGAACATCCAGAGTGCCAGCGATAAAATGAAGAAGACCTATGACATCAAGGCCGACGCTGGAGGATTTAAGGTTGATGACCTGGTTTGGCTGTACAACCCCAAACGTCGTCGTGGACTATCACCAAAGTTGCGGAACTCGTGGGAAGGCCCGATATAAAATCGTGAAAAGGATAAACGACCTTGTGTACCGAATCCATAAGCCACCCGTGGAAACCAAGGGTCGTCCATTCCAACAGGTTGGCCCCTTACGCTGGAAACCATGACCAAGTTCGCACCCTCAAGCCACGGAGGATGATATGACGTTCGAGAAGTTTATGTCCTTGTATTCAAACGGGCAGAAAGTTCTACATGGGGTTACTAGAGAGGAGTCACGAGACCTTTCGAGGTGCCTGCTGACTACGCACTAGCGCACTGTGTGGCAGAAGATCTTCGAATGTCCAGGGCATCGCCGTAGTGTTCTCCAAGAAATTTGGTCAACTCCAAACACTGCGGAGCAGAATCCAGAAGTTGGTGGGTGCTACAGTTGAAGAAAGGCCAGAGAAACATCTACTACCTAGTTACCAAGAGGCATTCCCAAGATAAACCGTCCTATGAAGATGTCTGGAAGAGTCTCACCAAACTAAGAGATACTATGGTGGACCAGAAACTGGTGGATCTAGCAATTCCAAAATTGTCCTGTGGTATTGATGGGTTGGACTGGAGAGTCATAAGAAGTATGCTGGAGGCGATATTCAGATCCAGCGGCGTCAAGATTTTGGTTTGCTGTAACCCTCTTCCACGACCGATCATGAAGACCGTGGAGTGTTACTTCCATCGAACTTCACGGTGCAGATATGGGGAGTCATGCAGATATCGTCACACTCCAAGGATGAAATTTCGGGACGAAATGTCTTTAAGAAGGGGGCAATGTAACGAACCTAGGCCGGACCTGTCGCCTCGCGCGTTGCCGTCGACAGCGATGAGGTCATCCCCGGAGATGTTCGAGAACAGTCCAGTCGCTCTGCCGCGGAGAGCAACGGTCGATATTGGAAACGATTGGAACATGCTGGTCGCCAACTGCCGGAATTCGAAAGATCGGGAATTCTGTGACGGAGATAAATAGGTAGCCCTCAAGATGGCACGGACAGTCTGAACGAGCCCATACGATCGAGCTATACAGTGGCATAATATAAATTAAGTTGTAGGTTTAAGTGTGAAATAAATTATTAAAACCAAGTTAAGTTTATTTACGTTACAATAATTTAAGGGTTAATAGTGACAGTATGCATAGAGGGGGAACCCTCATATATTTTAAAAACGATATAAAAATCATCAATTTGCAATGTTTAGCGATGCCAAAAAAATATTGGTTAGGAGCAGTAACAGCAGTGTATAATAGAAAACACTACTTGGTTGTGTGTTTATATAAATCTCCTAGTGGCAATAATAGTACAGAGTTTTTAATTTTTTTCGAAAACTGGTGTGAAGAGAATCTGTGTGATCAAAAAATGATAGTGGTGGTTACTGGGGATTTTAATATAGATTGGCAAAAAAAATCCCCAGAATGTAATAGATTGAAAAACTTGATAACAGATATGGGATGTTGATAGAATTAGCAAAGTTGCACTGAATAATATCGATATTTCCAGAAGAAAAAGTGGAAGACAACTATATATTACTGAAAAGTAAAATAACCTTTTTATATAAATAAAATAACAAGAGATAACAACACAGGGTGATGAATTGCTCTCAACACTCCCCCTCAATTCAGCATGACGAAATCAGCTCTGTAGATACCTAAACCTGACCTCATCTACATAAATTGATCCAATGCTAAAGCCTTTGTCAATATGTCCGCTTTTTGCTCCTTGGACTCAATATACTTAATGTCAATTTCTTTGGAATTGTATAAGTATCGAACAAAATTGTACTTTATATTCACATGTTTCAGTCGACGATGCTCCCATTTCTTTAGATGTATGCAGGGCTGATTGTCCTCATACATAGTTATGGGCCTGGAACACTGAACACTTATATCAGAAAGTATGCTCTTTAGCCAAAGAACTTCTGCTGCTGCGCTTGCAAGTGCAACATATTCCGCTTTCGTGGACAACAGTTTTTTTGCTTTCTTGTGAACCAGCAAATTGTCCCTCCATATACTTCGAAGAGAAATCCGCTTGTAGATTTTCTCCTGCCCAATCCGAATCTGCATATCCGCTTAATGCAACATCCACATTCTTGGGGAAGAACAATCCATAGTCAACTGTTCCTTTCAGGTACCTCAATATATGTTTCAATCCATTCCAGTGTTGTTCAGTTCGATTGCTTTGGAATCTGCTGAAGTAGTTCACAGCTGAACTCAAGTCTGGTCTTGTATTCAACATCAAATACATCAAACAACCAACTAGTTGCGATATGGCTTCTTTTCTACAATAGAGTCTCCTTGGACTGCACCATTCGCCAGTTCTTGAAGAACAGAAGACAAAAACTGAAAATAAATAATGCATTTTCGGATAATATAAAATGTAATCAGGGTGTACCACAGGGAAGTGTTCTGGGGGCCTTTGTTATTTCTGATAGATATATATATATATATATATATATATATATATATATATATATGTTATATGCAAGATAACTAGTGGCCATCCCAGGAGTATCAGGTTACCTTCCAGGAAACTGCTGACTTGCTATCTTCCCAGGGTCATCACGTCCGCTCTCAGGAACTGACTACAGATAATATTTCGCTGGTCTAAGCAGCATCACCATTTTTCTAATATTATAAATAGCCCTGCGAGGCATCATTAGTTACTAGTTGTTTTCAGACACTCAGTCGAGTAGTTTTAAATGTATTATTATATTTTCCAAATAAAGTCCAAAGGAGTCTACTATACTCCTTTTTGAAGTAGTAATTGTTTTTAAAAAGTCTTTAGTGAAAAGTGAGATATAACATATATATATATATATATTTATATATGATATGCCAGAGGTGATAGGGAACTGCTCAGATGAGATATACTTCTCATGTAATGATCACAAAATACTTATAGAAACTATTAACAAAACATTGGAAGCTATTTACAGATGGTGCTGTGCTAACAATTTGAAGATCAATGTTGAGAAGACCAAGTATATGGTAATAGGTACAGAAAGATGCTATAGAAATGTTTGTAAAGAAAAGCATGAGGTAATACTCGGTTTTGACAGCGTAGAACAGGTGAACCTATTTAAGTACTTGGAGGTTAACGTTGATAGGAGATTACAGTTCAAAGAGCGTGCTATCTCTATTATAAAAATAATATCATTTAAAATACATTCTTTAGCGCTCGATGCGCCGCATACTTTACGAGTTGGACAAAATTATTGCTGTACAACTCATTAGTCCTACCGCATTTCATTTATTGCTCCACAATCCTGTACATACTGAGCCAAATTGAATTAGCGCGACTGCAAAAACTTCAAATCAGAGCCATGCGCATTATTTTAAATTGTAGCAGAATAACACCTATACAAGATATGTTGAAGCAATTAGAATGGTTACCGATAAAATATTTTCTCCTTTACCAAACCTTGATACTAATTTTTAAAATAAGAAATAAAATTGACCCAACATATTTACAAGAGAAAGTTAGATATAATGAGCAAATTCATGGATACAACACCAGAAACAGAACTGATTTCCATATTCATCAAGTCGGATTAACACAAACCCAAAATTCTGTTTTTTTTTCAAAGGGCTCGACAGTTTCAACAATCTTCCTCAAGATATTAAAAACGTGGCATCTCTATCTTCCGTTAAGAGGAAACTAAAATCATATCTCTTCAACCAATAAAAACCCCCAGTAGCCACTATCTCATTTTAATTTCAATATGTATATATGTGACTTGGGTATTTACTTAATTTTAAGTGTATGATTATTCTGTGTATTTTATTGCTTCTAAATGTTTTACAATCACTGTAGAAATCTCAAAAGTAAATTAGTCAATGACTATAATAAAGGATTTATATATATATATAGGAAAGTATCTCGACCGGCTAATTATTATAGAATGAGTATCTATCGGGGATTCGGTCTTGAAGAAGGTAAACTCTTTTTTGCTACCCGAGCTTTCGCAAATCTTTATTTGCTTTTTCGAGGGCTACAAAGTAAAAAATAAAATTTAACAATAAAATATACATACTTGCAATTTAATTTTTTTGGAAATTAATTATATAAGTATAAAAGTACAAAGGAAAACTTAAAAGATGTTTTGACATGAAAATTTGATCACTGACAATCATTAATCATGGATGTCATACGAAATAGGTATATACAGAGGAGTTTTAATTCAGGTGTTTTCAAATGAAGAATGGTTTTTTGGTAAAAGTAGGTACGAGTAAATTTTACTTAAGTTATCAATTATTTTTTTACATGTTTAGTTAAGGAACAAGAGTTTTCTTTTAAAGTTCTGCAATTACTTTTATGTAATGCTATTCGTGATTTTAAACAATTTTTTGTTTGGCCTAAATATTTTTTATTGCAATTTGAACAAGGAATTTCATAAACCACGTTAGACTTTTCGGTGATATGATCTTTTTGTTTCAATTTAGTATACAAGTTTTCCAATGGTTTTATTTTCTTTTGTGCAATTTTCAAGTTTTTCTCATGTTTGAATACATTTATAATTTTAGTAGAGAGTTCAGGAATGTAAGGTATCGACGAATATGTGATATTATGTAACTGTTCATTTTGATTGACTTCTGTTTGAATGACATCAGAAGTAGTATTATATAATAGTTTTTTTTATTTGAAGGATATGAATTTTTTTTGTATTCTGTAATTTTTCCATGGTTATTAAGACATAATACTAGATTGAATTTCATTTTTTTCGGGTGACTAGAAAGGTAGTTCATGTATCTTCCTGAACTAGTGGGTTTTAAGTACCAATCCAGTATTATGGTATTATCTGATGTTCTGATTAGGAGAGTATCTAAGAAGGGTACAGAGTTATTATGTTCTTTCTCAACCGTAAATTGTATGAAAGGATTATAGCTATTGAAAATAACTAATATTATTTACATGATCTGTTGGTACTCACATATAATAACAACGGAAGAACAGGACAATTAATAAATAATTTCATTGATAGGCTAAAAAGTAATATACTTTCCCTTGAAATTAAAATAACACATGAAAATCTCACACAGTTAGAAAGGCTACTTACTGATTTATCTAACAGAATTATTGAAAAACTTCCCAATCATATCTGGGTAGAATTTAATAAAAGACAGAAAATTAAGTACAATCATGAATTTTTTCTCATAAGAGAACGTAATATTGATAAATTTAATAGACTTAAAAATGAGAAAAAAGATCAATTAAAAATAGTGGATAATTGGCTTAAGAATCTAACTGATATTGAGATTCCTGAAGATATCTTGGCCTTTCTCTCTCTTGGTCACAAATTTAGTGTTCAACCAGAAACAAGGGAAATTAAAATTACTAATTTGTTGGCAGACATAGAAAATTTGATTACAAATGTAGATGTTTACAAAAGAGATATATTCAGGGCACAAATCACAAACATTTTAACAAATTTTTTCAACAAACCTAAAACAAATTGTTATTTTTCTTTTATTTACAAAAAAACTAGACTTTTCATTAACAATCATCCTGAAATGATTATTACAAATCAGATAAGGGTAATGTAACAGTTATCTGTTAAGACAACAATATATGGATTTATCATTAGAACAACTCAACAATGACATATATTATGCAAAATTGAATCGTAATCCAACTTCAACCATTCAACAAAAATCTAATGACCTCATCAAAAAAATGTATAATAAAAAACTTATAAGTCTTTCTGATAAAAAAGAATTCACTATATACAATTCCATAACACCAAAATTTTATGGTTCACCAAAAACTCATAAACCAAGTCTAAGTTTAAGACCAATAATTTCTTCCATCGATGCTCCTAATAGTAAAATATCACAGTTAGTCACAAATATCTTAACTGTTTCCTATAATATTGACAACGAGTATTATGTGAAGGACTCTTTCGAATTTTCAGACTTCATACATCAAATCAAGCTACCTGAAGATTTTGTCATAATAAGTCTAGATGTAGTTTCACTTTTTAATAACATCCCACTAAATTTAATCAAATCTAGTATTGATAAACATTGGGAAGATATAAGTAACCATACTAAATTAACAAAATCTATTTTCATAGAACTTATAGAATTCATTTTTGATACAACTTTTTTTGTGTTTGATAATACATATTATAAGCAAATACATGGAACTCCAATGGGAGCTACTCTATCACCCATTCTAGCACAGTATGTAATGGACGATTTGTTAGATGCATGTATTCCAAAATTACAATTTACACTCCCTTTTCTTAAAAAATATGTTGATGATATTATATGTGCAGTACCAACAGATCATGTAAATAATATTCAGTCTATTTTCAATAGCTATAATCCTTTCATACAATTTACGGTTGAGAAAGAACATAATAACTCTGTACCCTTCTTAGATACTCTCCTAATCAGAACATCAGATAATACTGGATTGGTACTTAAAACCCACTAGTTCAGGAAGATACATGAACTACCTTTCTAGTCACCCGAAAAAAATGAAATTCAATCTAGTATTATGTCTTAAACACAGAATTGAGAAAATATCACATCCCACATTAAGGGAGAAAAATATAAAATTATTATATGAAATACTTTCCAATAATTCATATCCTTCAAATTAAAAAAAAAACTATTATATAATACTACTTCTGATGTCATTCAAACAGAAGTCAATCAAAATGAACAGTTACATAATATCACATATTCGTCGATACCTTACATTCCTGAACTCTCTACTAAAATTATAAATGTATTCAAACATGAAAAAAACTTGAAAATCGCACAAAAGAAAATAAAACCATTGGAAAACTTGTATACTAAATTGAAACAAAAAGATCATATCACCGAAAAGTCTAACGTGGTTTATGAAATTCCTTGTTCAAATTGCAATAAAAAATATTTAGGCCAAACAAAAAATTGTTTAAAATCACGAATAGCATTACATAAAAGTAATTGCAGAACTTTAAAAGAAAACTCTTGTTCCTTAACTAAACATGTCATGGATAACGATCACATCATGAATTATGATTGTGCCAAAATCTTACATGTTGAAAAAAATTTGAATAAAAGACTTTTTTTAGAAATGGCTGAAATTAAATTACAAACTGATAATATGAATAAAAAAACTGATATTGATAACTTAAGTAAAATTTACGCGTACCTACTTTTACCAAAAAACCATTCTTCATTTGAAAACACCTGAATTAAAACTCCTCTGTATATACCTATTTCATATGACATCCATGATTAATGATTGTCAGTGATCAAATTTTCATGTCATAACATCTTTTAAGTTTTCCTTTGTACTTTTATACTTATATAATATGTTCCTAATCTTTGATGTCCAAAGAAAATCTCAAATTGCACAGTATGTATACTTTTATTGCTTAAATATTTTTATGTCCATATTTTTACTTTGTAGCCCTCAAAAAAGCAAATAAAGATTTGCGGAAGCTCGGGTAGCAAAAAAGAGTTTACCTTCTTCAAGACCGAATCCCCGATAGATACTCATTCTATATATATATATATATATATATATATATATATATATACTTTAATTTTATAATACTATTATAAAAAAAGATAAATAACACCAATACCTCACAAGACCGGCCTGAAGTTAGCGCTAACTTTCAGCAGCCAAAATTCCCACAATATCTGACAGCTACTTTTTGGCAGCTAAATTTCTCACGATCCTTTTCAGAAAGGAACAGCTCTCGACTGCCATTCAGAGAAGGAGGGTGGTTTTTAGTTTCATATAGACTGAAAAAGGTAGTTGATTGTTGTTCGTTGTGTCATAAATGATGGAAAATAATCAAAGTTTTATAAATTTCCAGTTGTAACTGCTCATTCAACCTGTACTTTTTTTACAATTGCGTATCATTATAAAAAAATGTTATTACGGTTTTTATATGGAAAAGTTACATTTGCATGATTGCAGAAAACTCCATTTCCTTACTTAACATCAGAGGGGCATGGCTTAGGAGATTCCTTACTTACCGTCGGAGGAGCTGAAATTATTCCCTAGGTATTTTATTTAAAAAATATATATCATGTTCAGAAATGGTATGTAAGGATGATTTTCATGTAGAGAGGTAGTAAACTCAAATTTCTTACTTACCATCGGAGGGGCTGAAATCATCCCTTTATTTAAAAAAAACTATATTTTTTATCTCTGCCCTGCAGCCTACATTCTCTGACTATTATTCTTTTTAGTTGTTTGATTTTTTGTAGTATAGCTCTTTTTTCATTGTAATTATAACTGACCCGACAGACGTCCTGTCCAAATTTCTATATTCCCTAAATTTTTTTTCCTAAAAATTCTCGTTTGCATAGAATTTCTTTTTTTCTGTTTTTTTTTGTGTTGTTCCATCTAGGTAATGCCTGCTTCTTTTTATCTCGTTACCGAGTTATCCCGTTATCCTGTTTTTCCGTTATCCCAATATCTCGTTATCGCTTTCTCCCGTTTAAAAAATTAGCCAAATCGGTTCAGCTGTTCTCATGTTTTGCGCTTACAAAGAATCGAGATTCATTTTTATTATATAGATTTAACTTTACTAAAATTGGTCCATCTTCTTTTTTGAGCCTGTAAGTTTCATTGAAATCTCTATCTTTCCAGTGCACATTCATACTTGTAATAATCTGGCATACTATGTTTTTGTCTCTGCATTTTCCTGGGGTGGCCCCCAGGTCGCAGTAGAAGGGGAGGTTATCGCCCCACTCAAAGAGTACCTAAAGTACCTAACCACCCGAACATGACGATGTTGTTTGCCTTTCCCTTAAGCTCTATATCATCAATTCTAGACTCGAGGAGTTGGATTTTCTGCTTCAGCTTTCCATTTTCCTTTTTTCCACTTAACATGTTTTGTTCATAAAAAATCTCCAACATGAACTGGACTGATTTTTCCAGATTGCCGAATTGCTTTTCGATTTTTTGCTTGAAAGGTTCTATGGTCTCAGAGAAGGTACTTCGGATGAAGCTTTTTTAATTGTTCTTTATTAATATTTTCCAAAATATGTTCTGACTTTATTGTTTCTGTTGACCTAACCTTACTTTTGTAATAGTGTTTTGCAGCAAAGTATTTTTCCACTGGATTGTACAACTTTTGCCTGATGACCACAACTTGAATGGAAACTAGAGTTACATTCTTCACAATCTTCAACAACTTTTTACTTGCCATGTTTGCCCTTTTTTACTGTTTTTAACTTTTCCACATGCTCAGGGCGTGACATTACCTCAGTGAACCAGAACCTGAGAATATCATTGTTGTGTCGGGATCAATGTCATATAGAGATAATAATAATAATAATAGCTTTATTGCCCAACACTTTAACCCATTTACGGGACAATACAAGTTGAAATTAAGTATATACAGGGTGTTTCAAAATTCAGTATCAAGATTTCAGGTCAAAATAAGACTTTTTTTTCCATAAACATGTGTCTGCAAACACTTTGTTACCGATCTACAGAGCGTTAAAGTTTCAAGATATTTTTATTTTTTTCTTCGTAGCCCTTTCAGTTTTTGCGATATTAAGATCAAATTTGAAACATAGGTTACATTTTGGGTTATACATCATCCAGTATGCCGAGTGATTGTAAGAATCTACAGGGAGATATTTTTTCAGGGGTCAAGCCCTTTTTGCCCTATAAACTTTTTTGTAGTGTGCCGCTGGTGGACTCTACATATGCATTAATTCTTTGTTTTGTTTATAAAAATTTTTGTCTCCTGTAATTTGTACGATTGTTATTGAAAAAAAAAGTTAAATACTTTTTTGTAATTTGCTACATTTAATAAGTCCAGCGGGTTGCAATCTGGGGACCGTGGGGGCCAAGCAATTGGACCTGCTCTGCCAATCCACTAATGCAGGCAATTCGTTCTGTAGGAAGTTTAAATACGTGGCACCATTTAAAATTTGCGGTAAAATAAAAGGACCAATTAAAGTATCTCCTACTATTAAAAAGCCTTTACGTTTCTACATCTGAATTGGACCCAGTTCCCCCATAGCCCCTTACGACTGCGAGGAATAGTGTTCCACTGACAGGCGAGACCCTTGGATGAAGATGCACGATGACATGGTCAGTAGGATCCAATAACTACTACTATTCCTGTCCATATGTTTACACTGAACTGTTCCTGGTGTCGAGATTGTCTGATCATGTGTCGATTTTCTAGTGCCCAAATATGAAGGTTGTGATAATTCACATTCATCGTTAAAAAGGATACAAGATAAAAATGCAGGATCCCTAGTACAGTTGCGCAGTATCCATCGGGTGAACTGCAAGCGCCGTGGAAAATGGAAAATCTCGCAGAAGCAAACCTTGGACGCGCTGGATAGGATATGGGTATATCATGTTTTCGTGTATAACCCTCCAGACAGTTGAATGGGAAACATCCAAATTCCCTGCTATTTGTCGAGTACTCATACCAGGATTTTCATCGATAACATTTAAAATCTCTTCATCTCTTACTGGGTTGCAAGCTTGTCGCGGTCTGCCAGCATCGTGCCTTGGAGTCTGAAATCAGCCGTATTCCCGAAGGTGCTGATGGGAATTTATAAAAGTTCTATAGTTGGGAAGCCGGTGATTGGGAAATCTTAGTGGGTACAACATCTGCGCTTCAAGTCCGTTACCATTAGCCAGACCATAAACAAAATGGATGTCAGCCAGATGTTCAAATGAATATGGTTCATTTTCCATTTTAATGTTAAACAAATACATGATGAGACATCCGCCAATTTTCAAATAATGTCACATGCTTCAAAACAAACCTAAACGTCAAAATGAAAATAGCAGTCAAAGCCCACGAATTCTCTTTTTCATTGTTTCGTTGAAAAATGTAATTAACTCTAGCTAATTACAAAAAATGATTTTACTTTTTTTTCTCGATAACGGTCGCAGATGCGTAAAAATTACAAGAGACAAAAAAGTTTATAAACAAAACAAAGAATTCATTTCATATGTTAGAATCCACCAGCGGCGCACTACAAAAAAGTTTATGGAGCGAAAAATATCTCCCTGTAGTTTCTTACAATCACTCGGCATACTGGATGTTGTAAACCCTAAAACGTAAACTATGTTTCAAATTTGATCTTAATGTCGCAAAAACTGAAATAGCTATGAAGAAAAAATCTTGAAACTTCAACGCTCTGTAGATCAGTAACGAAGCGTTTGCGGATGCATGTTTATGGAAAAAAAGGTCTATTTTGACCTGAAAAATACGCCCCTGAAATCTTGATACTGAATTTTGAAACACCCTGTATATACAAAATAAAACAAATCAGTAGTCTTAGTTTGAGAACATAAGGGATGTAGTATTTGCATGGCTTATGAGATTACAGAAAACTCCAATTCCTTACTTGCCGTCAGAAAAGCGGAAATCGTCACTTATTGACTTTATTAAAAAAAAAACATGTCATCATTTAAAAAATGTTGTGTCAGGATAAATTTAAAATAGAGAGTGGTATTTAAATGGCTTATGAGATATGGACACTCCAATTCCTTACTTGCTGTTGGAAGGGGTTGAAATCATCACTTATAGATTGTATTTAAAAAATCCTTATCACCGTTATAAAATGTTGTGACAGGATGATATTTATATAGAGAGGTAGTATTTACATGGCCTATGAGATTGCAGAAAACTGAAATTCCTTAGTTGCCGTCGGAGGGGCTGAAATCATTCAATATTAACGATGTTATGTATTTAATTAAATAAAATCCATAGGATATGATTTTCGCCCCTATGACAGCAAGTAAGGAAATGGAGTTTTCTGCAATATCATAAGTCATGCCAATACAACTTTTCTATACTTATAACATACATCATGATACAACATTTTTTTAAGATGATATGCAATTGTAGAAACTGTTACAACTGGAAATTCATAAAACTTCTATTATTTTCAATCATTTTTCAATCATTTATGACGACACAACAGACAACAATCAACTCCCTATTTCATCTATATGAAATTCCAAACCATCCCTCTTCTCCGAAAGGCAGTCGAGAGCTGTTCCTTTCTGAAAAGGATCATGAGAAATTTAGCTGCCAGATATCTTGGAAATTTTGGCTGTTGGAAATTAGCTGCTAACTTCACGCCAGTACATACAAGTGAATATCGATTCATTTCGGTGAGTTACCAATATTTAATTTGTGTTCTTCCTTGAAATCCGTTTTTGTTGCCATTATCATTGTATAATTTTTGAAAATAAATATTTTACTATTATTATCCTAGATTCATGAAATTTCATGAAATATTTGATCAAAATTGAAGGGATAATTTATAATAATAATAATATTTAATAATATTTAATAATATAGAACACCAAACAATATTACATTACATTATTATGTTACATTATGTTCTATATCCAATGAGCTGCACGATAGAATATAACAAACTGTGTGAGCAGTAACTCCTAACTTAATGAATATATTATCTATATCTAGGTATATTGAAAATGATGACGTAAATCCGAATTAGAAGGAAATTAAAGCTATATTTGATCAAATTAAACTCAGCGAAAATTAAACTTAAACCCGCTTTCTTTAATCCACATATCAATCTTGAGCTTATTTCTTTTATATGTTTGTGTTTTCAATTGCAGGGGCAAGGCATTAAAAGCCTTTGGACCAGTAAAATTTGTGTTCTTTTGCATGGCTAAGTGCTTGACAGAGGGAAGTAGTACATTTTGTAAAGATGAATTTCTCGTGTTTAATTGATGCTTCAATTCTAATTTATAGTAAGGCCTTTTGAGCATAAACCTGATTATTGATTTAACATGTAGTTATTCCAATGTAAGAAAATTATAGTTTTTAAACAAGATTTCGGTTGAAAATCGCTTTTTTTTAAAATACATTACTTTAATCACATATTTCTGTACTACAAACAAAGGTTCCAATACTATCTTACAGGCACTTCCCCAGACCACTAGGCCATAGTTTATCACCGACTCAACAAGAGAGTAATAAACCACTTGTCGTGAATTGGGGTTTGTTCACGACTAACTAGGTAGATTCTGACCCTTTAATGATTGAAAACACTTTGTAAAAAAGTATAGAAAAATATTTATTAAAATGAAACAATAAATCCCTTCTAGGACCTAGTCATGAATTACAAATGTAGACAGATATTTGTTACTTACAGAACTAAATGTGGACTAATTCCAAAAACCATAATCTTCAAATTGGTAATAGGGCAATAGGGCTTCTTAACCTTTCAACTCTCTAGCTGCCCCCATTTCCCAATCTAGCTTTGGGCACGGCAGAAACCCAACGTCGACTCCTACTGTGAAATTGATGATTACTGAATATATTTATTTTCTCTATACTTTCGAATAGATTACAAAATTGAAATTGATCCATTATGACGAATGGATCCACACAAAAAAAACACGGCACCTCCACAACTCAAGAATCTTTCCTTGTAGCACATTTCTTAGTTCATAAAATTTATATATGAGTTTTCTTATTTTACCTACTACATACAAAACATGTGTTTTCCAAGTTAAATTTTCATCAACAAATACTCCCAAGTATTTAAGAGATTGCGTTTTTTCTACCTTGTGTTTGCATTTACAGTCATGTACAGTCCTAGTACAACCTGAGTCATGAATTTTTAAGTTTGTGAACATCGGCAAATTTACTTGAGTAAAGCCGTAGGCTATAAACTTTATTTTTTGCACATTTAGTGACAATAGACTGTAGTCCAACCATTCTTTTATTTTTGTTATCGCAGTTTCTGCTTCACTCAGAGTAGCTTCCCAAGTTTCTCCACTCACAATTACTGCAGTGTTGTCCGCAAAACAGAAAACGCTCCCTGTGTCAAGTAGAGAGAGTATATCATTAATATACAGGTTGAACAAAAAGGGACCAAGTACTGTACCCTGTGGCACACCAAATCCCAACTCTAGAGGATCGCTTAGACTACTGTTTATTCTTACACGTTGGGTTCTATTCGTAGGTATGATTTAAATAAATCATTTGCTACTCCTCTAATGCCCATATTGTTTAATCTGTGGAGTAGGATTTCGTGTGCCACAGTGTCGAAAGCCTTGGCTAGATCTAGAAATATTCCTATAAGCTTGTTACCATTGTCCAAACTACTAAGTATTTTTTCTGTAACTTTACTTAGCGCATCTTCTGTGCTGGTTTCCTCTTTAAATCCATATTGATTATCAGATAAAATAGCATGTTTATTAAGGAACTCGGCCAGTTTAAACTTAATGCATTTCTCTACCAATTTGCTAATAGTGCTTATTAAGGCTATCGGTCTATAATTTGTTGTTAGTTCTTTATTGCCTTGCTTGTAAATAGGTATAATTATGGCTTTTTTTAAGGCTCCAGGATATACTCCTGTACAGAAAATACGATTTATGATATGGACTAGTGGTTTCAATAGAAATACATGGTTATCTTTTATCATTTCAGATGTTATGTTGTCTTCTCCACTTTGCACATTATTTTTTAATTTTTTGATTTGATTTATAATTTCGCTATCGGTAATAGGCATAAAAAAGAAGGTCTCTGGATTGATTGGTGTATCTTTAGTGTAGTTATGATTTCGGTTCAACTTAATCAAATCAGCTAGTTTCTCTCCTATACTAGTGAAGAAGCCATTGAATTCATTTGCTATCTGATTTGGGTCACTCAGTATTTCATTATTACTAATCACAACATGCTTTATTTCCCTTTTCTTTTCTTGATCATCTTTTATTATTTTCCACGTTTTTTTGGGGTCAGTCCTACTTTCACAAATTTTTTCTTTATAATAGTCATATTAGGATTTTTTTGTTAGTTTTGTTAATTGATTTCTGTACTATCTGTAAGCATTTAGAGCCATCCAAACAATTTGGATTAAGAGCTGATTGTTTTTTTAGTTTATCTCTTTTTCTTATGGATATCAAGAGGCCACTAGTGATCCAAGGTTTTATCTTTTTCTTTTTATTACTAGTTTTACATTCATATTGGCAATTCTCTATACATTTTTGCAATGAGTTAATAAAGTTATTTGTACTTACTTTCTGGTATGATTTTTTTTGAGACATATCTTTGTAATGTCTCTATTTTTTCTTCAGATTCTGTAACATTGCCAGAACAAAATATAGAAGAGGATGGAACAACTTCAGAAAGGGACAATGATACAAGGAAGGAACCTACAATAACTAATAATTCAGAGATATTTTTGTGACAAAAATACTACCAGGAAACCAACTGTGCCATCATATGCAAGTTACATATCCGTAGTTATATCCATTACTCAATAGGTATGTTATAAACGTTTAAAAGCAAAATATCATGTTTTTTTTTACGTTTTTTGCTTGTAACATTAAAACTAATGAAGCATTCTCGATGCTCTCAATGGGAGAATTGTAGAGAATCAAGTTGTAGCACAGGCTCTCCGCAACATAGTATTGATAAGAAAGAAAAAGAAATATTTATTAATATAAGAATCCTAATATACAAATAATATAAATGTTACATCATAGTATTAATAACATTGCAACTAAATATTAAATGAGCAAGAATGTGTAATGTAATTGGTAATGACATGAATAACTTATTTTATACTACCTTCTTACATGAATAAACAAAACGACGATACATGTAAGAATTCACACTGGAGAAAATTCAATGCAAAGTTTGTCAGAAGAGTTTTGCCGACAGATGCACATTATTGCGACATCAGAAAATTCATAGAGGGGAAAAACAGTTTCAACGCAAAATTTGTTTAAAATCGTTCTACCGGAAGGAAGTTCTTGGGATCTATGAGAAAATTCATAAAGGGGAAAAACCATTTCAATGCAAAATTTGTTCAAAATCTTTTAATCTGAAGCAGTATCTTGCAGTACATGAGCCAATTCATACAGCAAAAGACCCATTTTAATGCAAAATTTGAAGACAAACAATTTAAATTTATAACTTTCTTGAAGAGATTTGTAGCCAAAAACTCATTGTTGCCTCATGAGAGAATTCATACTGTGGGAAAAAATTCCGGTGCAAAATTTGTTTGAAATGTTTTGCAGCAAAAATAGATATTCGTGTATTTAGAGCACAAAATGAAGGACTGCCGCTCTTTCGAGAGCGGCAATTACAGTTTGTGCTCGAATTACACACAATATTTTTTCGACAAACGCAGATCTCAGATACAGAAAAAACAAAATCGGAAACGTCCGAATAATATTAAAAGCATAATAGTAGAAACTGCTTTACAAACTACTATGAAGAGTATAAAGTATAAATGAAATGTACCTTTTTGAGGAGATAATCTTCATCTGAAAACTTATTCACCTTCTTCGATTGGCACCAAGTTATGAACTTATTGTATTGTATTCATATTTTTGCCTCGATTTTTCTGAAAGGGGATTCAAAGTCACATTTTCCGCACTTTCTGCCATATCAGGAGGTAGATAATTCACTATCACTATTTTCCATTAATATCTATTTATTTTTAACAGTACCGTACAAATGCGAGCGTTTTTTCGCTCTAGAGCGGCAATGCTGTCAATTAATGACATTCCTCGGAAAACGTCAACTTTGCATTGAGATTTGAACGGGCCAAAGGCTACTTTGTTATGCGGTTGTCGAAAAAACACATTATCGTGTAATGAAATCATCCATCCAGAGGAAAACCATCAAAATGTAAAATTTGCAGAAAAAAGCAAATGAGAGAATTTACTTGACCGAAAAACCAATAATGTTCCTTAGATACCTAAACGATTTTACTTTCCTACAAAAATGTGTGCTATTCGTAAGTTTCGTAGGATAAAGCCACATGCTATTTCTACACTAAAAGATGAGATCACTAATTTCTGGAAAAAATACCACAATCTCCAAAACAATGAGAAAAGTAGTTGTTGGATTGTTTTTTTTTTTCAAAAATAAATTCCCAAAGAAATGTTTTTGTTTTGGGCCAATCAATAGAGATATTTTCGTGACAAAAATACTACCAGGAAACCGACTGTGCCATCATATGCAAGTTATATATCTGTAGTTATATCCATTGCTCAATAGGTATGTTATAAACGTTTAAAAGCAAAATATCATGTTTTTTTTTTTCGTTTTTTGCTTTAACATTAAAATTAATGAAGCATTCTCGATGCTCTCAATGGGAGAATTGTAGAAAATCAAGTTGTAGCACAGGCTCTCCGCAACATAGTATTGATAAAAAGAAAAAGAAATATTTATTAATATAAGAATCCTAATATACAAATAATATAAATGTTACATCATAGTATTAATAACATTGAACTAAATATTAAATACAAAATTAATGTAATTGGTAATGACATGAATAACTTATTTTATACTACCTTACATGAATAAACAAAATGGTGTGATTGTAAACACAGACTGAAACTATGCCATTTTTACAATTCAGTTAAATTTCTCTTTCAGGTGATACATACATTTTTGAACTGCATGATAGAATTGCTACTTATAATATCCCTCGGAAGTTTGTAGTATTCAATCAGCCTTTTATCAATCAAACTATGCTTTATTGTCAGAAGAAACTATTCTTATGGACAAAGATGTTAAAGAAATACATATTAAAACAGAAAAGTAAAACATTAAAAACTAAACAATAATAATAAAAAACGACAAAAACGACAAATGGTACAGGTATAGACTGATTAAAATTTGTATAATTTACAAAATTAAGAATTAAGAAATGTAAAATAATAAGAGGGTACATTTCCAAGATGCAAACATATTAAAATCATTTCTTAATGAAGGGGCTAGTGTAGTTCAGTATAAACGAAAGAGTTCACAACTAAAAAATTCCTCTATATTGTAGAAAGGATGAATGTATAGTAGTTCTTTCAGTTGTTTTTTGAATAATGCAAATGGTAAGCAATTATAAATTTTTAGCCCGTTGTAGATGATAGATTCTTTAGAAAGATTACTTTTAGGTATAGGTAATTGTAGTCTAAATTTTTGCGAAGATCGAGTGTTGTGATATATATTTGTCACGGTTTCTATGAATTAGACATGAAGTTTCTAAAATAAAAATCGAGGTGACTGTGAGGATTCTGTAGATTTTGAATAGTTCCCTGCAAGAGTCACGCAGTTTAACTTTACAGAGAGCCCTAATGGCTCTTTTTTGAATAACTTGCACCATCTGTAATAATTGATTGCTACACACTCCCCAGAATGCTATACCGTATAGCAGATGGGATTCAATAAGAGCAAAATATGCCGTTTTGGCGGCGGTAAAACCCAACTCACGTGATATTATCCTAACGGCATAGCATCCGGAGGACAATTTCTTGCACAATTTTGTAACATGTTCGTCAAATTTCAATTTTTATCGATGTGAATTCCGAGGAATTTGACGAAGGAGACATTTTTAATGGTGTTAGTTCCTAAGTTATGGACTAGTGAATTCATTGATCTAGTGTAATTAGTTCTTGTCACATAAAAATTCATGTTACCTCTTGTAGGATAATAATGAATTTCATTATGGTAAACAATGAATTGGTTGAAGTAGGTAGGAAGTTTTCCAGATATTATTTTGAAACGAGAATAAGAGAAATCTGTTACGAATCCAAGAGAGCCCACCATCCGCCTACAGCATGTTTCATAGTTTCCCAATCATCAGGACGGCTTGTGGTCTCTTTCAAATTCGTATCAGATATCTCGTAGTGCTAATACCTATCGGCAAGTACAAAAATGTGAAAAGCATCAAATTATAGATAGTGACACCTATAATCTGTGCGGTGAAGCTTAGACCTGTTATCGTGAAATTTTAATGACACGAAATTTCATGCACATTAATAGGTCACCAACAGATGTCAGCATAGGCCAATCCACAACACCAATAGTCGTACTCCTAGTGCGTTCTGAGTAACGCAAAACAAATAACGAGAATAAGAGAAATCTGTTACGAATCCAAGAGAGCCCACCATCCGCCTACAGCCTGTTTCATGGTTTCCCAATCATCAGGACGGCTTGTGGTCTCTTTCAAATTCGTATCAGATATCTCGTAGTGCTAATACCTATCGGCAAGTACAAAAATGTGAAAAGATACGAATTTGAAAGAGACCACAAAGCTGTCCTGATGATTGGGAAACCATGAAACAGGCTGTAGGCGGATGGTGGGCTCTTTTGGATTCGTAACAGATTTCTCTTATTATCGTTATTTGTTTTGCGTTACTCAGAACGCACTAGGAGTACGACTATTGGTGTCGTGGATTGGCCTATGCTGACATCTGTTGGTGACCTATTAATGTGCAGGAAATTTCGTGTCATTAAAATTCACCGCACATATTATAGGTGTCACTATCTATAATTTGATGCTTTTCACATTATTTTGAAAATAAAAATCATAGAACGGTAGAATAAACTGTCCTTAACAGATAGCCAATTAGGAACCTCTAGCATGAGCATTACGGGAGTATATCGAATACATTTCAAAAAACAAGGATTCCTCCATTCTGCAATTTATGCAAGGATGCGATACAGTTTGCAACCAGAAGAAAAAGTAAGGAAGGATAGTAATTGAAGTGAGGTTTGATTATGGTATTCTAAACTGAAAGGAAGGCTTGAAATGTCAAATATCTGCTGATGCGTGATAAGAAAAATATTTTCTTTACGATTTTGTTATAAATATAATGGAAATATTTTTTCAGGTTCAACAAGTTATCTAGCATAAATCCAAGATATTTAAAGTCTTCAATCAATTCAATTGTTTCTCCATACATTTCAATATTTACTAAGTCTTCATCTACCAAATTATACTTATGGTGTGGTTATAAATCATGGATTTCGTTTTGTTGATGTTGAGTTTCAATTTGTTGATATTGAGGAATTCTGAAACTTAGTTAAGTGTTCAATTGATTTTATGAATAGCATTTGGTAGATTAACATAACAATAAAGTGTCATCTGCAAAGAGATTTATGAACTCACATTCCTCAATGTAATTGATATCATTCAGATATAAAATTAACAACAGTGGTACCAGAACACTGCCTTGTGGAATACTGGTATTGATGCTTTTCGTGGTTGAAAAAGTATTATCCACCTCTGTACATTGTAACCTATTATAGACTACCAGTTAGTCCATAGTGTTGAAGTTTCACAAGTAGAGTAGTGATATTAATGCTATCAAAGGCTCTCTTGAAAACGAGAAACATTGCTACTACATATTTGTTTTCATCAATATCAATTTTCCACTTTGACAATGTTAGTTGCAGTGCAGTTTCACATGCGTGATTAGATCTGAATCCAGACTGATATTCCATGAGTTTGATGTCATTAACATAATCAAGGAGTTGGTTGTATGCAGCTAGTTCCAGTACTTTTTCCAAGCATGGTAAAGTTTTGGTTGGTCGAGAATTTATAGCTTCATTTGTATTAATAATTTTAGGTACTGGAACAACTGTACTGTAATTATGGGGCCCATTACATCAAATACATGTTTTAAAACTTTGTTATTGAGAATATCCGGATTACATTTATTATCTAAGCTACTTATAATAAATAATCTTCAATTCTTTTAAAGAGAGCAACTTCAATTCTAGGGAGATTAATATTTGCCCAGGGAGGGGTAGGTGGAATACTATCCTTGATTGCTACAATGCCATCTATAAAAAATGAATTGAACATTTCAGCTTTATCATGGTCTGATTTGCTTTCGTTTTTGTTTGACTTGCTTCAAAACTAATTTGGTTAGATATGGGACGATTATGGGGCTTCATCAACGTTTTAAGTGTGTCCCACATTTTTTTAAGGTTATGTGCACAATTTTCAATGTGATATGTACTTCATGTTTAAAAGCTCAGGTGCTGTGGGATAATTTGTTTTTGCATAATTGCAATTTGAATTTTGTAATGCACTTTATTGGAGCAAGCCTGGATGCGTCGTAGGCGGTACGATTTCAATTTTTCAAAAATATTTGGAAAGTTTAAGTATAGTACTATACGTTAAAATGCTGCGAAATAGGTGAGAAATACTAGCAAACATGACTGAAAACGGGCAAGCGCGTGGAAGCGGGTGAGTAGAAAAACAGTCTATTTTGCCCTTCCATTCTATATACATTTGCAAAAATATTCTATTGGTCAAACTCAAACAAACACTAAGCGAATCATAACCTAATTATTTATGAATTAACTTTTTCTAATAACATTCGTGTGTACCTATTAGTGGAAAATCCGGATGTTGGCCAAAGGTATGCTAAATATCCTGTGATATGTTTTCTGTTTTTTTTTTATTCCTTTCCATTAACTTTAATATTCTTAAAGGTATCAAGACAAGTTGTGGATAGTTAATGGCCTGGATACATACATCCTTGATTAGAGAGCCTAAACTTTTCCATTGATGGTCTGCCCCAATTACAAATATGGATATTGTTAGTTATTTAGTCCTAACACACAGCTTTTATACAAAGGAGCAAATGAAGGCTTACAAAAGTCTACAAGCCTACAAATTTTTGAATACCTTGTGTACAAACGCCCTATTACCCTACTAGGAGAGTTACGAGTAGAATTATTCAATAAAACGCCTACCAGTTATAAAGTATTTACTGCAAACTTTTTGGTGTTTCAATATAGATTCTGTCAGATCGTTTCTCTTTATTGCTGCAATCCAGGAAGCCCTGCGACGTCTAGACAAATCATTTTTCTCCGTTAAAAACCTGTGTTTCGTCTCTGCAGGAACGGCATAAAACGAGACTTTATCACGATCAGAACGGCTTCCACAACCAACTACAATACATATCGCAGGTATTTCAAAAAAAAGACAAACACTACACTATTCAAAACCCGCAATTTACAGCAAAAACTCTGATAAAAATCAATGAATCTAGTGAAACAAACATTGACTTTAGAGTTGTTTGACCATCGCCGCCATATTGAATTTATTTTGATAGGTCGTTGGATTGCCTTATTCCTATATTCGCTGTGTGCATTAGGCTGGAGGGGATAGATGAAACTATGACAGCGCCCATGGTGGCAGAAGTAGGTAATGATCCTGGTAATCACAAGCACAAGCTGAAAACTTTCAGTTTCTGAGGTCGCCCCGTTTATTCACAAATCACTTAAAAATATTGTACCATACTTCAGATGAATAAACATTATTATTATCGTAGAGGCAACGGTCACGGTTGGGTAGTATAATAACAACATACATATAATAACAATGAGCCCTCGCTATTGCTGTGTAGTACGTGTAAATTTTATACATTTCCAACTGCATCACAAAAACTGCAGCAAAGAGATAAGTGTTCTGTTATTCCACGATATTTCAATCTCTAATTCCGGGACGTAAGGTTATCATTCGATAAATAATTTAGATGTTTTCCGTTTTCTATTTGATCGTCTAGAAGTGGATAGTAAAAGTATTAACCAAGTTCTGTGGGACGGTGCCGGTCATGAAAAGCAAATAGCGACTTGAACTGCGAGTTCGGGAACGCCTGGACGGTGTTGTAAACTGACCAATCAGCCTTATGTACAGAGGACAGAGATACTTTTGATGTCTCTCCGAGTTGTCTGTCATACACGGCATTCTATCAGGACTAAGTACCTCGCAGAGAATTATTAATTGTTTTAATTTTCACGAACTGGTTTCGGTTACAAAAGCAATTGGCCTTACATGTGAACTAATGTTAAATGTAATGCAGTTCAAGCACTAAGAGTAAACATCGTTACTTATACTGTATAAGCAATACCCCATATTTTGTTGACAATTATACGTGTTAGAGAGTGTTGAAAGTGTTTGTATTATTTAGGGGCCGTTCAACGTTCTTACATCCTTGCAAGGGTAAAAGTGGGATTCCATATTCAAGTACAATTGTGAACCTCAATCCTATTCTGATTATTATATTATTTGAGAATTTCATTAAATAGTTTTGCGTTGAATCTGATGTTATTTAGTGGTTTCCCGTCAGGTTAAAGCTAGCCAGTGTTATATGGGTACTTTTTTAAATTTGTTAAACTACTTGGCTCCCTCACTTCTTTATGTTCTCAAGACCTTATGAACCTGCTACCTAAATAAACTAACGAGCAAGCACATTACTTGCCGTACCTAAAAGTACACAGAAGTAGCATTACTTTATGATTATCAAAATATCATTTAGACAATGTCATAACTCTACATGGATAACCTCCAAATGCGGTGAAGTGTCGTATCAATACACATATTTTTTATTATTTACTTACTTTTTTCTTTGACAGAAAAAAACTTCGATTCATCTGGAACTAGTAGTGAGCACAAAATTGTTACATCATGGTAGATTATTTAGAAATTATAAAAAAATTGAAATTGTTACATAGTGAGTATTGGAAATAAAACAGGAAAACTTCAGCTATCGAGTCATTAGAGGGCATTACCAGTCTTGCACACAGCGAATAGGGAAATAGGAAATGTAAAATTGATGGAATGAGGGCTTTTGAATTCGCCACATACAGTGATTTGATATTTGAATTCAAATATACTTTTTTTCTACGACCGCACTTTCCCGCACGCATTTCAGTTTTGAAAGTGTCACTTTCCTGCACTAGTGCGGGAAAAATCACTTTCCCGCACTTGTAAAGATATGTCAACTTATCTTAATAATGCAATAAAGAGTATTTTTAACATTAGTATTCATTATAATTAGTAGATTTTCATTTAAAGTTTTGAATGTTGAAATAAAATATATGTTTTTAATATGCTTTTAAAATATGTATGCGGTCGTAGAAAAAATAATATTCCCAATTCGCGCGTAAAGCGTCTTTCCCGTCCTTGACTGCTTGCCCGAACTCCACTCCGCGACGTTCGGATCAATGGCAGTCGCGTGCGGAAAGTATCACTGCTGATGGTTTACCTTGCCAAAATCAAATCAACCGATATCGAAATATTCAAACAGAAGCTTGATAATTTTGTGGATTGATTAAGTAATAAAGAATTGAAACTTTCAAGAGGAAATCGGTAAAAGGAGTAAAGGAACTTCATTCCTGACGGGGGTCCCCCGGACCGCACACATTCTTTTGTTTGAAATCATCTCTTGACAATATTATTTTGTGCTCATTTTGCATTATAGAAATTATGATACTCAAGGACTCTTATATATTATGAAATGTCAAAATGCATACTAATTATAAAAAGCATTAAATTTGACAATGGGTTGAAAAAAATTCAAATGACATTCTCGTACTTTGCATTAATGTTGAGGTAGTCTAAAAATTGACGAAGGGTGTTGAAATGAGGGAAAAAGACATGTCTAAATTATATCAACGTATTCAGCATCTAAACAGGTGGTAGTTGACCAAAAATTCTGAACAATATCAGTGCATTCATCAGGGTTTTTGGACATCTCAAATGTAAGTAATGAAACGATCCAATCAATTCAACACATTGATAAGTGAACAAATTTGGAATCCATAAATCTCGTGTAATGTTTTTTTAGATATCGTCATGGATATTCACCATGGATGCAAAACAAGAAAAACAATTTAAAATGATCTGAATTCAACCATGGATACATAAATTGGATACAAAAAATGTAATGGAAAAAGAGAAAAATGGGAAATTGTTAAACGAATACAAAATATTATTAACAGGAAAACATCAATAATTTAGCAATAATGCAGATCCCCAAGGAACAGTTCTTGGACCCATTCTATTTATTACTTACATCAATTCCTTGTTGAATCCTGAAATTAACAGAGTATGAATACCTTATGCTGATCATACTGAAATATATCTCAGGTATTTTTCATTAACTTTTCAACTGCCAAGAGATGCCCTGATTATATCAGGAAAGATCACTGTAAACTAACTTCAAAATATAGGGGTTACTGAAGTGGTCAAATATCCATCAGTAAACAACAATTTTCCTGGATAATTAGGACACCACATACTTATATATATATATATACGCAACATATGGAAGTTTTTTTATTAATAGATATAATGAAAATTTCACTTCACAGTTAGTTTGTGCTTGAAAAATGAGTAAAAAACAGCCCCTTTCCTTTTGTCATGTGCTACTCTAAACCTGTCAAATTTGTCATTTTTTTCGAAAATCCTTAAAAACTCAGTTTTTTTTGGAAATTTTGAAAAATGCCAAAGAAAAAAGTTGCTCGGTTTCCAATTTTATACCTGTGCTCTAAATTTGGACTCTCTACTGTCACTTCGACTTTGCTCCAATTTTTTTAATTTTTCGAATCTTTCGCTCTACGAAACATGATTCAAATTTCATAATTTTGATGAATACGAGACTTCAATGTCATATCTTGCCCAGAAAATACCCACATTGGCCTGTTACCAGAAAAAAATAAATGCACCTCCAGAAATTCGTCTTTGTTGTTGCAAAGTTCATCTAGTTTTTTCATTTCATTGTGAAACTGATTCGGACTTTCAATGTATGGACGTTAATACGTCAGTAATCGAATGAACGAATTTCTCTTCATTCTTATTACACTCGTATTTCTTTTTAACAGATTTGTATCCCGTTAGCTGCAGATAAGTTCGAAATATTTTGATGCACTTTACACCCAACAGTGTGACCGAATATTTTTTATAGATTTTTCAAAAATTACGGTAAATTTTTTTTATAGAAATAGTGGAAAAAACAGATAATGAATAAATTTACAAAAAAACTAACTATATATCTTGAGTATTTATTAACAAATATGTGATGAAAAAGCGCTAGAATGAATGAACTTGACATTATTTAAATAAATCCGTGTAGTTCATGAACAATTAATGTTAATGACTTAAACCAACATTTTTTTAATAATTCAGATACTAGGCTACACAAATCGTCTTGAAGTACAAAAGAGCTAACTTTCATAGTTTAAAAGATATAAGCATTGTAAGAAGTTGATAACGAAATTTTTTATAAACAAATGCATATAAACAGAAAACCATGACAGACAGACTTGGTGAAAAGTTTATTTAAGAGATCAACTAATGGTCTATAAAATCATCCTGAATGTTGATAACTGTGTCTCCAATGGGTCGAAAGTTATTTTAGAAAAACTATAGAAAAAATCGACACTTTTTTGCATATGGTTGTTTTTTAATTTTTAGTAGTTTCAGAAAAAATATAATAAGATTTGAAATTTGTTTATAGCAAATTGTTAACTTAATAAACAATTAAATTTTTAATAAATATATTTTTATTTTTTGTTATTCTATTGAGAAATGCCAATTATGATTTTTAAAGAAAAAAAAATGATAAACTGATTATTTAAATAATGGAAATATAAAAAAAAATTATAAAAAACAAGAAATTTTTCCTGATTTTTTTAAAATCATTATATTGTCTAGACAACGAAATGTAAAAAAATTTTTTTTTCTAATATTAAACATATATAAACAAATGTCCTAAAAAGTGTTTTTCAAATGTTATTAAATGCCTTCGTTTGATGCAAAAACAGCAATAGCAAAACATATGGATATACAAATTTTGTAAACAATTTTTTTTTAATGTTCATAAAATCAGATGTGGAATCATCTGCGACTGAAAGATAAACTTTAGTCACTATCTTCCATTGTCCAAGATAACCTCTTGGGAGGTACTCATGTTGAAAAGGGAAACATTCTTAATTGAATAGGATGATTTTTCTGAAAATTGAAAAATCTACGACAATAATGAAGTTATTTTTTGTAATATCTAACAGAAAACAACTACTTTCCCGGCTAAAGCCACGCTGGACATTGAACTAAATCTGATATTGTCGTACATTTTTCAATTGAGAATGTTTCCCTTTTCAACATTTTTATATTTTTTGGAGACTTGTACCTATTTTTCGCAGGAAACTCACTTCTCGACTAGTCTATGACACATTGAAATTTTTTTTTTATACAATTTTTGTATTACTAGGAATGTCTATCATTTAATCTGAATGGAGATTCTTCTTGAAAAAACGAACTTGACACATTCTGATTGAACTTTTCCATTAATTTATTAGGATCTTCATACTGAAAAATAAAAATAAAGTTTTTTTATAACTTTTAAGACTTTTATATTTCTTAGGGTACTGAAATTAGGATTTCATCTCATGAAACAGATTCTAACCACCAATTTTGAAGATGATTGCAATATGATTAGATATTTTCTTATAGGTATATAATTTCAATTGTATCTCTAGGAAGGAAGATTTAGTTGAAATTATATTTAGAAAAATATTCATTTTCACATTGATTCCTCAGTTTTATCACAAACCGAATTCTTCTATTTGAAGGGTCAATATATATTTCAGGTTGCATAAGTCTGTTAGAAAACATGAGAAGTTGTTTTTTATTTTCCATCTCCCCATAATCTGAAAACTAACAAAGTTCCTAATGGAAAAGTGTTAAAGTAAACAGGTAATTTTTTCAAGAATCTTCAATCATACAGTTTTACCATGTCAAAATAGGCACAATTAATACAGCCTTGGTAAGATTTGTAAAAGGCACATGAATGCTTATTTAGTAGTATAAAAAATTCCACGCTTTATTTTATCAGCTTTTATAAACAATATTATAAGGCTTCTAATAACGTGTGTAAGTAAGCTTATATGACATGTATGAATGTGCCTGATTTGTATCTGCATAAAAGTTCTTACTCAACCTATTATACAGTAATGAAAGGATATATTAGATGGTTCAATATTAGAGCGCTGAGAATGTTTTATCGGCAATTTGATTTTACCGAATCCTTTTATAAGCAATTTAGTGCCGAACAAAGTTTCATAAGTTGCCAGAATATATAATTTACAAAACTTGAAATGCAATAAGAGGTTCCTCTTGTGTTACTTATTGGGGTACATATTACGGAAATACTTTTCAACACGGGGAGTTATGGTCAACAAACATTTGAAATATAGATGTAGGAAATATGTTTGGAGTATATGAAATATATATATATATATATATATATATATATATATATATATATTCCCCATATTAGTGTTTAAGTTTTTGTATGGAAGAATATGTTTGAACTTAAAAAATAGAAAACAAAAGTGGAGTAATAATTCATTTTTGGAACAAAAGTTCTTAGGCTTTTGGATTCTAATTGAAAAGGGGTTTATTTGTTATTTGTAGATATTCGTTCCGCCCTCGGCCGAAAAATGTTTTTATAATACTTTGAAATTTGCCAACAGAAATTCAAAAACAAATGTTAATAAAAAGAATCAAAATAAAATAATTAATAAACAAAACATCTTTAAAGACAAGCTTTCATTCAAATAAGCTAAAAAGTAAAAAATAAAATTGCTTTGGATGTGTGACTGGTTATTCCATGAGGTATAGATTCGAGAGCTTGTCGCGCAAAGCTTTCAGTTCGAATACAAAAGCGACAAGCTTTCGAATCTATAATTCACGGAATAACCTACGTCGCACATCCAAAGCAATTTTATTTTTTACTTTTTAACGCATTTGAATAAAAGCTTGTCATTAAAAAAGTTTTTTTGGTAATTATTTTAATTTGTGCTTTTTAGTAAGTACGCGTTAATCTATCTATGCATTTTTGTTAATGCATTGTCATTATGAGGCCTTTTTCCTGTGAGTTCTGACCTATTTAGTTCTTCAATGAGTAGACCATTTAAAATTTAACTCATCCGCCATCCTGGAGCTGCCATCTTCTTTTTTATGAATTCTGACGAAAAATCAATAATCTTCGACTAAATTCATAATATCCGACCCCAAAAACCCCGACATAGCAATTTTGAATAGAAACGACCCATTGTCACAAAACTTGTACACCATCTTAGATAATTAATTTTAACAATTAATTCATAATCTCTGACCCCGAAAACTTCAACATTTCAATTTTGAATAAAATCGGAACTTAATCACAATGATCGTCCACCATCTTGGAGCCGCCATTTTAATTCATGAATTTTGTCAAAAAATCATAATCTTCAACCCCGAAAACCCATACATACCAATTTTGAATAGAATCGAACCATAATTACAAAACTCGTCCGCCATCTTCAAGTTATGAATTTTGACAAAAAAATCCTAATCTCCGACCCCGAAAACCTCCACATATCAATTTTGAATAGAATCGGACCATAATCACAGAGATCGTCCGCCATCTTCGAACCACTATTTTGATTTTATGAATTTCGACAAAAAATCATAATCTTCAAACCCGAAAACCCCCACATACCAATTTTGAAAAGAATCGAACTATAGTCACAAAACTCCGCCATCTTGAATTTATGAATTTTGACAAAAAAATCATGATCTCCGACCCCGAAAACCTCCACATTCCAATTTTGAATAGAATCGGACCATAATCACAGAGATCGTCCGCTATCTTCAAGCCGCCATGTTGTTTTTTTTCCTTCCTTCCATAATGCATTGTCACGGGAACTATGAACACCTGCCAAATGTCACGTTAATCGGGCAATTAGAAGGGGGTCAAATTCAACTTGCAAGATTTGATTACAGACAGACAGACCGGGACAGGTGAAACTAAATAAAAGCTTGTAAAAAGAATCATAGTGAAACACCTTTAGAATAGAGAAGCATAAGTTTTTGACCCAAATTGTATATTCTTACTTTACAAAATATACGTTCATTTCACCACCTTGTCTCATTTTATATCAATTCCAATTTTCTGCTAAAAAAATTATATCAGAATTTGAACAGGCAAATAAGCCGCACGCCCAAGGGATTTCTAGCTCTGGCAAACAGCGCTGCATCTCTGTCTTTTAATGCATTTTGTATTTTTTTTTCCTAAGCTCAATTTTAAATATTTCGAAATGAAAATGAAATTAGTGACACTGATTTCATTTTAATTTCGAAATATTTAAAATTGAGCTTAGGAAAAAAAAATACATGCAGTGTCCTTTAATCAAATGTCAATGATCATTATACTGGAGCATATGAATATGGTTATTAATAAAGAAATATAAATTAAAAAAAAAACCTTTTGGAGAAAATATACTTTTTTCTGAACTGAACAGCGAATGTTGCATCAGAATTAGGTATAGCTCGTCCAGTCACAGTTTATAGCTAAAGAAGCAGTTAGCTCACTTGGCCCAAATGCATGTTCCAAGGTAACATCCACTCCAGGGAAAGAATTCAGGATGCGCAGAAGACTGTACGCTATTATCGCTCTTCGAAGTATACGAAAAATGTCAGTATTAGCAAAGAGTAGAGTAGTAACAAGAGAAATCACTAACCCTATTCATGAATGAAATAGTAAAATCGTATCAAAATCCTCCAAATGCTGTCACTTTTGATTTTATTCATAAAATCAGAGTTTGGTTTAGATTGGGTTTAGCCAATTAGGAGTCAGGAAAACCTGTCATGTGACATCAAGTGTCGGGGATCGTACACGAGGAAACGCTTCGGACCTTCGGGTGTTTTCGTATTAAAAAAATGTAGGAAATATCAAGGTTTTCGAATGGGATGAAATATTAAGAGAATATGTTCTCATTTATATAGGCATGAAATTTCAACATTTCATGATTTATAAATGATTGTTTTAGTCTTGAGCATGCGTCGAAGAGTTTCACTTATTGACGATGGATATATAATATGGACTCCATTTTTGTTGGTTAGGTTTGGTCAATTTATTTATATTGAATTATGAAATTCTCAAAAAGGACTGGATCACTGAATCTGCAATTGACGATCGAACCAAAAAGGTCTACATTAGATTGTAACTATTTAAACTTCGGTTTCAGATAAATACATTATTACATTTTTTATGGTTCTTGCTAAGTTCTTCATGACAAGCTATCTATTCCATGGATACTTCGCTAGGATTGACGAAAATGTGATGAAAACAGGTTATTGTTGAGTGTAGTGATTTATATACTATACAAGTTAATGCATACATAAAAAATCCCATAAAGGACTGTGTTTTTGTCACTATGACAGCGGCAAAACTTTGCCCTAAGTTTTCCAGGGACAAAACGGAACCTAACTTTTAAAACGGTCTAATTCTAGTATGTCTAGCAGAGTTGCGAAAGATTTAAAATTCAATGAATAATTTCAATAAATAAATTCGCTTTCTGAAAAATCTATATTCTAGTCTGAATGAAGTGAGCGATGCAGTGTTTTGTGATATATCTAAAGCTTTTGACTGTTACGTAAGCTTCATCTCTACAGCTTCAGAGGACGAAGCTTCAATTGGTTCGAGTCCTATCTGAGTGAAAGAACCCAAATTGTGAACACTGATAGACTCTCAGCTTTTGGGCAAATTAAGACATGTTCACTATTTTGGCAGACAACACGACTATCTTATCGCAAGAATTCAAATTATCTTCGTAGTAAAATGACTCGTATATGTATAAATTGATTTGTATCTTCTCTGAACTACCTTTGCCCATTGTAATAATTTTTTTCAACTTGTGATTGTAATTTATCTTGTACTAGCAAGTCAAATATTTTTATCATTACTTTTATATTTAATTTTTTTAAAAAAAATTGCCCATGAGATGACAATCTTCTGACTATAAGTATATTTGATTTGGAGATGAAAAATTCTAAATATAGTGGATAATTTTTTCTAAACAGCCATGGAACACTCTGTGATGGTTCGGAATTTACTAGCTGAAATCAAGATATCTTCATAGAATGAAAAGTCCACGCTTACTTGTGAAATTCATGTGTTTATTGAGAAGTGATGATTATACTAATAATAGTCATTAGCCTTATCGATCTTGAGAGTGGGCCTTGTTCCTCCGACCAACTGCTTGGTTTAGATACCCCTCCTCCGATTATCTCATGCGGGTGTTACTGAAAATTAAAAGAAAAGCTGATTTAGGTTGTTTTCTCTCCTCGCCTTTGTGACATCATCTATGTTACCTTCAAAAATCAGCTTGCCTCAATTTCCCCTCTTATCTGTTTACCCTATTTCCCCTTTGAAATATCGGGGAAATCAATTTGTACATTGATACTTCTGTCTCGTGGGCCAATGTCAAAACGATTCTGTTTCCTTGAGAGAATTAATGTAAGTACTCTCCAGGAATACATTCTTGTGAGCAATACATGAAACAGAAAACATGGGGTGGAACAAAATCATATGCTATTTTTTTTAAAAGTACTCACAATTGGATTTAATATCCCCAGATATATCCTGACAATACCATCAGTAATCCTAAATTTGGAGTTCCTGAAAAAATGGAACATGTTTTACTTCATATTTATATTTGTGCTATAAACTTTGAATATTGAATGATGTAATGACTCATTTTGGTAGGAATACATCATTGAAAAAATATGTTTCTAATATATCAAACTTACATTTGAATTATTTGTGTTTCAGTATCTGTAACTTTTTCAATTTCTTGGTCCTTCTATTACTAGTTTCTTCATTTTTGAAATTTCGCTTGGCATACATCACAATATAAAATATTCACATTCGAATGGATAATTTCAATAAATAAATTCGCTTTCTGAAAAATCTATATTCTAGTCTGAAGGAAGTGAGCGATGTTGTGTGATATATCTAAAGCTTTTGACTGTTACGTAAGCTTCATCTCTACAGCTTCAGAGGACGAAGCTTCAATTGGTTCGAGTCCTATCTGAGTGAAAGAAACCAAATTGTGAAAACTGATAGTGTCTCGGCGTTTGGGCAAATTAAGAGATGTTCACTATTTTGGTAGAACACATGACTATCTTCTTGCAAGAACTCCAATTATCTTCGTAGTAAAATGACTCGTATAATGTATGAATTAATTTGTATCTTCTCTGAACTACCTTTCATTTGCCCATGAGATGACAATCTTCTGACTATAAGTATATTTTATTTGGAGATGGAAAATTCTAAATATAGTGGATATTTTTTTCTAAAGAGCCATGGAATCCTCTCTGTGATGGTTCGGAATTCACTAGCCAAAGTCAAGATATCTTCATAGAATGAAAAGTCCACCCTTACTTGTGAAATTCATGTGTTCATTAAAAAGTGATAAGTATACTAATAATAGTCATTAGCCTTATCGATCTTGACAGTGGGCCTTGTTCTTCCGACCAACTTCATGGTTTAGACCCCCCTCCTCCGATTATCTCATGCGGGTATTACTGAAATATAAAAGAAGAACTGATTTTGATTGTTTTCTCTACTCGCCTTTGTTAGTAGGGCTCACCTTTTCCGGATAAGTCATTCTAAGATAGCTGGAAGCAGCCTAGACTGTCGCAGACCATGATTCATCGATTTCTTAACTTCATCAACATATTTTATGATATCTCCAATAAACTCGCTGATTTTGTTTAGGTTGTTAGTTGTTAGAGAGGTAATAGTCCGGTAGAGATGGGCAGTGAATGGCTTGGTAATAGTTTGTATCGGAAAGTTTAATGAAACAATGTCATCGGGGAAATTTTCCAAAGTCCTCAATTTTCAAGTCAATTCATCGACTAGAGACATCAGTCCACTTTCCTACCTTTTCTTCTTCCTTCGTGGAAGTTTCCAAGATCCCAAAAAGGCCGTTTACGAAGAAATCTCTTTGGAAAAATCAACAGATCTTCAAGAAAAATCGGGCAGTCATCTGATTTTTGACAGACATGTAAACATTGTAGTAAATTTCAAGGATTTCATCTCATTTTCGCGCCAACTGTTCTGTGAGGGATCTTGTTCGTAGAACAATAATCTTTGGTATTAGTAACACAGTAACACGCGGTATGCGCGAGGGATAAAAATCAGAGTTGCGCAGTGTACAAACGGGAACATGAAGATCAAAGTGCCGACGCCAAGTGAGCGAACTGTTTCTTTAGCTATAAACTGTGGTCCAGTATTGAAACGACCGTTTGGTAGGTAGAGAGGGGGAAAACACGAGTGGATACGATTTGATGTGGCTGCTTATGCTACGGCGAATCTTCACCAGTGGCTTGTCATGCAGCGTTTGAAAGGTTAGGTTTGTTTAATTAATAAATAGGTAGTGCAGTTATTTATTCAACTTTGACAAAAAATTCATAATCTCCGACCCCGAAAACCCCCACATACCAAATTTGAATAAAAATCGGACCATAATCACAAAACTCACCCGCCAAACACTACGTCTCGTGTTTCGCCTATACCAAATAATTTGGTACGCCTATGGAATTTCTATTAATAGCCACAGTTAGACAATGGTTCGGGAATCTTCGAGAAAAATTGGTTGTTAGGTAGGGGAAGACCAAAGTTAAGTGGTCGTTTCAATACTGGACGAGCTCTACCTACTGTGGACACTAGAAGGAAAGTCGTTTCAAGTGGGTATGGAGCCAGTCGGGTTATATATGTCTTTCCTCGTCATATTGGCAGAGCGTAGCCAAAGATTATTGTTCTACGAACAAGATCCCTCACAGAACAGTTGGTGCGAAAATGAGATGAAATCCTTGAAATTTACTACAATGTTTACATGTCTGTCAAAAATCAGATGACTGCCCGATTTTTCTTGACGATCTGGTATTTTTCCAAAGTGATTTCTTCGTAAACGGCCTTTTTGGGATCTTGGAAACTTCCACGAAGGAAGAAGAAAAGGTAGGAAAGTGGACTGATGTCTCTAGTCGATGAATTGACTTGAAAATTGAGGGCTTTGGAAAATTTCCCCGATGACATTGTTTCATTAAACTTTCCGATACAAACTATTACCAAGCCATTCACTGCCCATCTCTGCCGGACTATTACCTCTCTAACAACTAACAACCTAAACAAAATCAGAGAGTTTATTGTAGGTATCATAAAATATGTTGATGAAGTTGAGAAATCGATGAATCATGGTCTGCGACAGTCTAGGCTGCTTCCAGCTATCTTAGAATGACTTATCCGGAAAAAGTGAGCCCTACTAACAAAGGCGAGGAGAGAAAACAACCTAAATCAGCTTTTCTTTTAATTTTCAGTAACACCTGCATGAGATAATCGGAGGAGGGGTATCTAAACCAAGCAGTTGGTCGGAGGAACAAGGCCCACTCTCAAGATCGATAAGGCTAATGACTATTATTAGTATAATTATCACTTTTTAATAAACACATAATTTCACAAGTAAGCGTGGACTTTTCATTCTATGAAGATATCTTGATTTTAGCTAGTAAATTCCGAACCATCACAGAGGGTTCCATGGCTTTTAGAAAAAATTATCCACTATATTTAGAATTTTCCATCTCCAAATCAAATATACTTATAGTCAGAAGATTGTTATCTCATGGGCAATTTTTTTAACAAAATTAAATATAAAAGTAATGATAAAAATATTTGACTTGCTAGTTACAAGATAAATTACAATCACAAGTTGAAAAAAATTATTACAATGGGCAAAGGTAGTTCAGAGAAGATACAAATTAATTTATACATATACGAGTCATTTTACTACGAAGATAATTTGAATTCTTGCGATAAGATAGTCGTGTTGTCTGCCAAAATAGTGAACATATCTTAATTTGCCCAAAAGCTGAGAGTCTATCAGTGTTCACAATTTGGGTTCTTTCACTCAGATAGGACTCGAACCAATCGAAGCTTCGTCTTCTGAAGCTGTAGAGATGAAGCTTACGTAACAGTCAAAAGATTCTTTTTTTTTTCTTTATTCAGTGAGGTGATGAAGTAAGTATTACATTGGACCATATAATAATTTTCTTCAATTAAGTTGCATGGTTAGCTAGTCTGGAGTGAATGGCTTGTGGTGCATTCCTATCATTCTAGCTAACCGTTTTCAATGTAGCTGATATTTTCAAATTGATCATCACTAACCTATATATACATACATATATATACATATATAAAAACTAACCTAAGCCTAAAAAGTTTTTTAAAATTTCTTATAGTTGGAAGGAGAAGAGGGATCAAAGGAATCACACAATATTTTCTTCTTACTGAAATATATGACACAATATTTTCTTTTTACTGAAATATATTTAGTATGTGCTGGTTTTCAGAGATATATAATTTAGTTGATAATTTGAATTTCTTGAGACTCTTGCATTCTCTCATTTCTGTGGGTAGTGAATTAAATATTTTGGGGCCTAGATAAAATAAAGTTCTTTGTGTATGAGATTTGTGGAATCTTTAGATATATCACAAAACACTGCATCGCTCACTTCCTTCAGACTAGAATATAGATTTTTCAGGGAGCGAATTTATTTATTGAATTTTAGATCTTTAGCAACTCGTCTAGCAGATATACTAGAATTATACCGTTTTAAAAGTTAGGTTCGGTTTTGTCCCCGGAAAACTTAGGTCCAAAGTTTCGGCGCTGTCATAGTGACAAAAACACAGTCCTTTATGATATTTCTTGGGTATGCATTAACTTGTCTAGTATATAAATCACTACACTCAACAATAACCTGTTTTCATCACATTTTCGTCAATCCTAGCGAAGTATCCATGGAATAGATAGCTTGTCATGAAGAACTTAGCAAGAACCATAAAAAATGTGATAATGTATTTATCTGAAACCAAAGTTTGAATAGTTACAGTCTAATGTAGACCTTTTTGGTTCGATCGTCAATTGCAGATTCAGTAATCCAGTCCTTTTTGAGAATTTCATAATTCAATATAAATAAATTGACCTAACCTAACCAACAAAAATGGAGTCCATATTATATATCCATCGTCAATAAGTGAAACTCTTCGACGCATTCTCAAGACTAAAACAATCATTTATAAATCATGAAATGTTGAAATTTCATGCCTATATAAATGAGAACATATTCTCTTAATATTTCATCCCATTCGAAAATCTTGATATTTCCTACATTTTTTTAATACGAAAACACCCGAAGGTCCGAAGCGTTTTCTCGTGTACGATCCCCGACACTTGATGTCACATGACAGGTTTTCCTGACTCCTAATTGGCTAAACCACATCTAAACCAAACTCTGATTTGGAGGATTTTGATACGTTTTTACTATTTCATTCATGAATAGGGTAAGTGATTTCTCTTGTTACTCTACTCTTTGGCGTAGCTATGGCAACCGAACACCAACCAATATAATTCACGCCTCCATGTTCGCGCATCAATTCAACGTTGCCGATTAGAAAGAGTCCGAGCGATAGTCATGCTTCATTTGTTTTGGCTTCACTTTTGCTGTCTTTATTATCAATATTGGTACTTATACAATTCAATGTTGCCGATTAGAAAGAGTCCGAGAAATGGTCATGCTTCATTTGTTTTGGCTTCACATTTGCTGTCTTTGTTAATACATATATGGTTCAAATAGCATCGTGATAGATGAAAGTTGAAAGCACGAACTCTCGAGATATTGACACAAAATTCCCTATTATTAAAACGTTTTTATATACAAAAATTTAAACACAGACTAAACTCCTCAATTGCACTTCAAACTGCTTGCATGCTTCATAAAGGCAGGGCTACCACTCATATAAAATTGACTCCCTTCCACATATATTGGGAATTCAAAATTAGATGGCTGCGCCAGAGTGGCGAAAATTCAAACCAGACATACGTACATTGTCTGTTTTCTCAGAGGTTATACACTTGTGATTGGAGTTTTTCTTAAAATATTTCCATTTGGTATTATTTTTCAGTTTTTTGTGTACTGTTATTTATTTCAAGACTCCAGTGAAGTGGTGTATTTAAATCTCAAGACAATATCATTTGAAGGAGACAAAGTATATGTTCTAATTTAGGCTTGCAAAAAAAATATTTTTCTGGACAGCTTATTAGTGAAGTCATCGGGAATCATTGTTATGAATTATTTTGAAGAAATGTTAACACATTATTTGTGAATCTTCGAATTGAAAATAAAACTAACAAAAACAGCTTTTTTTTATTTTATCTAAAACAGACAAGATAAGATGGTGTGAAAATGTGTCCTTATCACCTAGATATACATATACAGTCTCTCTTTTTCCACACTGTATGAATAATCTTCGGTATGTTGAATAATATCTCGACAAGATTTAAGTGTACAATGGCTAAAATCATATAAACATTAATGTTTCGAAAAGTTAACAATGTGTCGTTATCACCTAGATATACATATATAGTCACTCCTTTTCCATACTGTATAAATAATTTTCGGTATGTTGAATAATATCTATTTTTTCTCTTATTAACTCTCTTTTCTTTCCTCTCAACTGTCTTTGAAGGTTCTTTTTCACTTTTTTTCTTGGCAACTTACGATACAGGAAGATTTTGGGAAGGGACTGTATTCTTCTTCTGTATTCGTCTATCTATAGACTCGCTCAATCCTAGATTAGTCTGCACCAGACCGTTACGTTCATTTTCTCCCTGAAAATGATGAAAACTTATTCCAGTACAATGGTATCGTTTGGCCAAGTATCACATTGAGGTACACAACAATAATATGATTTGAACTTGAATCACAAATTTTTTCACTCGAGGGCGTACAATAGTCAACCAGGTAAACAAGTATTTTTGGATGTATCAAACCCGCCATTTTGAATTGTTTTTTAATTTTGAAAGGTTTGTTGTTCACTTCTCGGGCAGACATATTGACATTTACAGCGCCATCTTGTGGTTCTGACTTTTTTCCATCCTGGAAGAAAACATGACAAAGCAGATGAAGAAGAAAAGTTGAGGTTAATTAATTATTTGTTTGATGTTTTACTTAACTTTGTTCCAATAATTTAAACAAATTTCTAAAAAAGAATTCTCAATTCCATTTTGTTAAGGTAAGATTTTGACCGACTAATTCAATTCTTCCTCAATTTCTTATGTTATAGACCTGGTGACTATCATGCCAAAATACTATTGTGACTACTGTGATACATATCTCACACACGATTCTCCCAGCGTGAGAAAAACACATTGTACAGGCAGAAAGCATAAGGATAATGTCAAATTCTACTACCAGAAATGGATGGAAGAACAAGCCCAGAACTTGATTGACGCTACTACCGCTGCATTCAAAGCTGGTAAAATAGCAAATAATCCATTCGCTCAACCAGGAAAAGGAGTTGCTATTCCACCACCAGCGCAACTTGCTATGGGTCAGAGACCAGGAGGACCTGGAGGACCAGGAATGATGCCGCCAGGACGTAAGATCATTATTTTATTGTATAAAAACCATAAATATAATGGGCTTTACCTTACCGTAAGAATCTGTCGATTGAGGGACTCCACAGATTTGAAAAATATGTTTATTTGTAAATAAACAAGCCTCCCTATACCCAAAAAAAAAACGGCGGTCAGTCATAAAAAAAAGTAAATCCATTATTTTCATGATGGTAAATATCCAGTAATAAGACTCGCATTATTTGGAATATGCTGTTTTGTGGAAATAATGTATTTACTTACGCCTTCTGAACACAAATCCGAAGACAAAACATGGCACTCTCAAATACTTTCCGAGCTTCCAGAATTATAAAAGGGCTTATTTTTCAGCGCTATTTTCGGCCACTTAAAACTCTCACCTCACCATTTATTATTCTTTTAACAAATACAACACACACACACACACACCCTTATTAACGTGTTTTAGTACTTTTTCTAAATACATATCACGATTCTTACTTTGTACTCACCAAAAGCATGGTGATTTTTATATTTAAGATTTTGATTGCCTTAACTCAACGGTCAAAAGTCAAATGCTACAATAGCTGCATTTTGTTGATCCCCCCATCTGTAGTTCACAGCTTATGACACGCCTTCGGCGTGGATGTTTTTGAATAACGAATCCGGTCAATATCTTACGTTAAAAAAGGGAACACAGTATAACCTAACTTGGCTATCGAAGTTGAATGCAAACCAACAACCTTTCGAAGTAACGCTTCGCTCCGCTTGCAGGCACTTAGCACGTGACTTTTCTTGTTTTTTTTCAAATTATTATTGAGGCATAATAGTGACAATCAGTAGCAAGTAGAAAATAAAATAGGGCAAATCAGTCCAGCCATTCTCAAGTTATGTTCTTACCAATACAATTTGACAATAATTTTTATTATATAGGTAAAGGAAAGGAAACACACTATTTCTGACTTTTGAGAGGCTGTGTCTCTGGAATTAGTTCAAACTGCTGTATTTTGACTTGAGGTTCATATTCAGCAGACAAAATTAAAAATTCTTTTTTTTTTGGTTATAGAATTGGTTTGAAAGATTAACACTGCTACTATTACTTTGTTCAACACTATACAGGGTGATTCAAAAGTACTTTGACAAATTTCAGGAGGTGACTCCTTACAATATTCTAATATGAATTGTCCAAATAAATATATGTCCGGAAACGCTTCGTTTCCAAGATATAGGGTGTTCAAGTTCCATTTTTATTTTTGTTTTTTTTTAAATAACTTTCGAAATACTGATCTTAATTAAACGAAAATGGGTATTGTGAGGTTTTTTGAGGTGTCGAATTCGGACCTGGGGGCGCCACCTACATGTCTTTTTCTTTTTTGAAGATTCATAACTTTTTTGAGCGTACTTCTAGCACATTTTTCAGTAAAAAAATCAATTCCTCTATCATATCTTCTTAAAAAAGCTACCTTTGTTACAAGACGCTATAAACAACCGTTTTCTAGATATTTGGACTTGAAAATTTCAAGTCGATTATTTGATAATCCATGCATGTTGAAGTTATTACCATTATTTCACATTTTTCACAAGAATGCTTGGGAAATGAATTTGACGTTCAAGTAAGAAGTTTAGTTTTTTTGTAGGGGGCACCACCTATTCTATTTATTTTTACTCGTTTGAAATAGTTATTTTTGTATCAAGGGTGCAAAATCTGTATTTGTTTTAATAAAATTTGCAAGAAATATCAACATTTTATTTCAAGAAATATTGAAAATGTAGAATAAAATAAAGGACACTAAATTGTATTCAAATAAATTGGTCAAAGTGTCCACCTTCAGCGAAGATATAGGCATTCAGTCTTCTAGTCATTGAATCTCGTAGCCGCTAAAAAATTATTGGTGTGTTTCTTATTGTTTTACTATTCGGTTTCTTAGATCTTCTTCGTTCACTACTGGAGTTTTATAAACTAGTGACTTCAAATGTCGCCAAAAATAAAAATCCAGCGGGTTTAGATGTGGGTACCTTGGTGCCCACGCCTGGTTAGGTTCTTCTACACCCCTACCGATCCATCGATTTGGATAGACAGTGTTAAGGAATTCCCTGGCTACAACGCTAAAATAGGCCGGAGCCCCATCATGCATAAACCACATGCGGATACGAATTCATAATGGTACATTCTGAAGTAGTCCCGGCAATTCATTTTCTAAAAAGTCTCTGTAAGTTGCGCCATTCAGTCAGAATGGAAGAAAGAAAGGACCTATCAAGTCATTATCAATTATTGCCGCCCATACATTTACAGAAAATTGATACTGATAATGTCTTTCACTAACTGCGTGCGGATTTTCCAGAGCCTAAACATGGTTGTTATGAAAGTTTGTGATAGCATTTCAGGAGAAGTTTGTCTCGTCCGTGAAGAGTACATATCTTAAAAATTGAGGATTTCCAGCCAATTTTCTCGAAAACCACTGACACATAGTAATGCGTTGGGGAAAGTCGCATGGCAAAAGAGCTTTGAATATGGTATGGATAAAATTGTTGATCGTGGATAATTCTCCAAACTGTGGACTGAGTAGAATTGAGAGCTTCAGCAATTATTCTTGTACTTGTTTCTGGATTCTCCTCGAGAGCGTTCAAAACAGCTTCTTCCAATTCTGGGGTTCGGACTGCTCGTGGTCTTCCAATAATATCAGCTGCCCTCTTAAAGCTATCTGTTTCTGCCAAACGACGGTGGTGACTGGTAAATGTTGGAGCTGAAGGCAGTACTCGATTAGGAAATCGCTCCTGGTAAATACGTCTTGCTTCCCGCGCATTGCCATCCGCAAGGCCATAAACGAAATGCATATCGGCTAAATGAACATTATTATTTAAATAATCAATTTTTTCAAAATTAGTGTTTTAAAACTTACAGAAACTTCAACAAAACAACAAAACGTTTAACTGCCACATAATATGTAATTACCATAACTACTTACTTAACACGTTGAGTGCCACCGTGGAAGCGGAAAATTGGGTATATCAGGCCAAATCCATTTTTCATGTGTAGGGCCTCAAATATAATACACAGGCCAAATTTAAAATATACGGGCCAAATATACTTTTGGGTATGCCAGGCCGTGGTGCGAAAACCCCCATAGAGATATACGTAAGGCATGCGCCAACGTCGATACATGCGGCTGAAATAAGAGAAATAGTTGTGTATCAGCCACAGATACACATGGCCATGGAAACACCGTATCTCGTGTATCCATGTTGGATACATACGGCACTCAACGTGTTAAACGTCAAACTCATTTCCTAAGCATTCTTGTGAAAAATGCAAAATAATGGTGATAACTTCAACACGCATCGATTATCAAATAATCGACTTGAAATTTTCAAGTCCAAATATCTAGAAAACGGTTGCTTATAGCGACTTGGAACAAGGGTAACTTTTTTACGTAAATATGATAGAGAAATTGATTTTGTTACTGAAAAATGTGCTAGAAGTATGCCCAAAAAAGTTATGAATCTTCAAAAAGACGTGTAGGTGGCGCCCCCTACGAGTAAGAGCAATAATAACATCAGGTTCGAATTCGACACTTCAAAAAACCTCTCAGTACCAATTTTCGTTTAATTTAGGTCAGTATTTCGAAAGTTATTTAAAAACATAAAAATAAAACTTCAACACCCTGTATCTTGGAAACGAAGCGTTTCCGGACATATATTTATTTGGACAACTCATATTAGAATATTGTGAGAAATCACCTCCTGAAGTTTGTCAAAGTACTTTTGAATCACCCTGTATAACGGGGCTCTAGAATTGAATCGATTTCAATTTCATTAAAGTAGAAAGGTCTTTTTCATGTTTTGAATTGATGCGGCCGATTTGTAAAATCCATATTGAAGCAAATAAAAGACACTCACTTCACTAAATGACTTTCATTAATTTGATAATTTAGATAAATAAAGAAATCTTGTGGCTCTCCTCAAGTGTTTACATAGGTTAAACAGGCAGGACATTTAAAAGCAAATATTAGAACATGGGAACTGTTTTGTCAATGGTAAAACAAATTCAACTTGTTACTCACCTCTTGAATGAAATACATTTACTAATGAGTTTGACATATTACATATAAAATTTTAATGTCAATAAATGCAAATGCATTTTCAAAACTGCAGATATAAATAATATGAAAAACTTTTGTCCCATTACCTTACGAAGTAACTTTGCGAAGGGCTTTGAAATCTGGATATATAATAATGTATTTCCAAAGGTACATAACATAATAATTCCTGAACAACATGTCTTTATAGAAAAAATATGTACTATTACCAATTTAATAACATTTGCTCAAACAAGTTATGCTTTAGATAATCAGCTTCAGGTGGACACAGTATATACATATTTCTCACCCCCATAAAGCTAGCAGAACGACCTTGGGATTTTCGATTTTTTTTCTGGCCATAATTTTAGGCTAATTTATTACCCTATTGACAAATTTTTTGCTCCTATGGGAGATATCACGGGTTAACGTTAAGATAGCAGAACCAAAGAGCTAATTGAATGTTTATAAAAAATCTGATCACCCCATACTTTTAGGCTCATGTATAGGTTTTTTAAAACAAATCACAGGTTCTGCTAGCTTTACCGTAAAGCTAGTAGAACCCAACTAGCAACTTTAAAAAAACACCTCGGAACAAATCCTCTTGGACAATAATTTTGGGCTCTATTCATGTGAATTTATTATCCTACTTGAGAATTTTTTGCTCAACACTCAGGGAAAATATGGACGCTATTTGCATTCTGTCGGATTCCACATTAATACCTCTGGAATCCACTGATAACTTGGTATGAATTTAGATCATCCACCTTTTCGATTTTCTTTAATCTTAAACAGCTATTTTTTGTAGGGTCTATCAGCTCTTCGAATTTGTTTCCTTTCAGCCAAATTCAAGAATTCTTCTTCGGAAAAAAATGTAGAACATTTTTCGATGTTTTCTTTCAACTCACTGTCGTTACAAATTGATTCTTGGAAACTTTGTTCAACTGAACTATCGATATATTATTTTCACTTTCTAAAACATTATATTTTTTGGCACATGACAAAGAATACAGCGACATCAATGACAATTTTCAATTCAACGGCCCAGCCAACTCCTGCCAAATTGGATGAACTTTCGAGATGACCTTATTATTGTTCATATTTTGATTTTCTTTGAATAGGTTAATAACTTCTTCCCTGTACACATTTTTGGGTCTTCCAAGTCCATTTTCAATTTATGATAAGTACGAACGATCACAATATAAAAGTCTTGAAAACACGTGTGAACTAAAAACTCGGCTCCACTAAAGGCAATAGATACAATACTTTCTCACGCAAACTGTGATGAGACTGATTGATGGAAGGTCAGTGAATCTTCAGGTCAGCTCACATGATATTTTTTATAATTACGGCCACAATGCTTCAAGTCGCCGGTGAAAAAATGGACTACCGAAGATATACAGTGCTAGTCAAAAGTCCCCTCCCCCCCTCGTATCTTTTGAACGGGTATACTTATAATAATGAAATTTGGAGGGTGGAAATAAACGGATGTAGGCTTCTCAACTGGTCATAACAGGTGACGCAATAGTCATAAATGACGTCACAAGGCCACTGTGACCAATAATTTTAAATGGGACCCTATGGCAAGTGACAGCTCGTTTGAAAGGTATTGAAAATACCTATTCAGTCATACCAATTTTGTTTGGGTTTCGGCTGATTTTGATTGATAAATTGAAGAAATACGAAAATTATAGTTTCGCATTTAATTAATAAAGATTTAAGAACCAGTTCTTATAATAAGTGTTCAAAATGTGCTCCATCTACTTCCTGGCAGTAATGCATCCTATTGCTAAACTCTTGTCGTACTCGTCCCAGTGTGTCAGCGGAAATTGCCCTACATTCTTCAACAATTCGTTGTTTCAGAATGGCAATACTGTCAGGTGCTGTAGCGTAAACCTTAGATTTCAAGTACCCCCATAGAAAAAAATCTAATGGTGTAAGGTCCGGTGACCGAGCTGGCCATTAAATCGAACCTCGTCGTCAATCCATCTACCAGATATTCTTCATCTAGGTAACGTCTTACTGCACCGTAATAGTGTGCAGGAGCACCATCTTGTTGAAACGTTATTTCCAAGTTGTCGAATTCATCTGGATTATCTTCTAGAATTTCAAGAATTAACGCCTCAATATCATTTTGTAACATCTCCAGATACAATTCACCGGTTAAGTTAGCATTGAGAAAAAGAGGCCCAACTATGTGGTTTCCCAAAATACCTGCCCAAACATTTACTTTTTCTGGAAATTGAGTATGTTTTTCACGAAAGATGTGAGGATTTGTGTCACTCCAATACCTCACATTTTGAGTGTTAACATTTCCATTGAGAAAGAAAGTACTTTCGTCACTAAAACAAATTGTCTGTATGTAGCCTGGTTGTTGGTTCATTTTATTGGACATAGTTTCACAGAATTCTAGTCTTCGGTCGGGTCATCATCTGAAAGTTGGTGCACCATTTTTAATTTGTATGGATGAAATTTGTTTTTAGCCAACACCCTATGTACTGTCCTTTGACTGACTTCACAGATAGACGCAACTTGGGCTGTGGAAGAAGTAGGGTTTACTACCATTTCTCCAATTATGTCAATTTTTTGTCATCACTAATTGTTGGTCGACCAGATCGTTTGGCATCTTGAACACTACCTGATGCTTCAAACTTCCGAAGAAGCTCCCTCAAATAAACCCTCGATATAGGGCGATCGGGTACCTCTCATTAAACAGTCGTTCGCTGCATGGGAATTGTTTCTACATTCACCAATTATTAAGATAGCTGCTACTTTGCCGGCTACAGTAGCTACCATTTTGCCTATGTAAACACTTAAACGTCCTGTTAAACAATAGCTTAGGTAAATTTTCAAGGTATAAACACTTTTGACAAGTAGAGAATTCAAAACGTCAACCTTTTTGACAATTGACCAGAGGCGTACTTTAAAATCTTTATTAATTAAATGCGAAACTATAATTTTCGTATTTCTTCAATTTATCAATCAAAATCAGCCGAAACCCAAACAAAATTGGTATGACTGAATAGGTATTTTCAATACCTTTCAAACGAGCTGTCACTTGCCATAGGGTCCCATTTAAAATTATTGGTCACAGTGGCCTTGTGACGTCATTTATGACTATTGCGTCACCTGTTATGACCAGTTGAGAAGCCTACATCCGTTTATTTCCACCCTTCAAATTTCATTATTATAAGTATACCCGTTCAAAAGATACGAGGGGGGGAGGGGACTTTTGACTAGCACTGTATATTGAAATTATTAGAAAATTGGTGAATAAGGAAAGAAGGAATAGCAACGTGAAAAAACATGAAATAGAATGCGGTTTAGGATAATTATTTTACAAGCTTTTTCACTTGCCCTGTTAGTTAGTATGTATGTATCTACCTATACTTGAATGAAATTTAATTTCGAACAACTCCCAGTCACTCAAATGACTTGAAATTTGCCAGGTGTTTGTCATTCGGGTGACAATGCATCATGATATTTTGATAAGAAAAAAAAGAAGTTGGCGGACGGGCTTATGATTCATTGTCCGATTGTATTAAAAATTGGTATTTGGGCGTTTTTTGGGTAGGAGATCATGATTTTTTTATTGAAATTTAAAAATTTAATATGGCGGACTGAAAATGACGGACGAGTTTCGTTATTTATAGTCCGATTCAAATGAGGCTAGGAGAACTCGGTATATTGAAAAAAAAAACGATTACTTCGGAAGCATTTTAAGAAAATCGAAACGGGAATGGTGGATGATCTAAATTCATAACAAGTTATCAGTGGATTCCAGTGGTAATGTGGAATCCGACAGGATACAAATAGTGTCCATATTTTCCCTGAGTGTTGAGCAAAAAATTTTCAAATAGGGTTATAAATTCACATTCACAATTATTGTCCAATAGGATTTGTTCGGAGGTGTTTTTTTAAAGTTGGGTTCTGCTAGCTTTACGGTAAAGCTAGCAGAACCCATGATTTAAAAAAAAACTATATAAGGAAAATCGGTAGTAGGTTCAAAAGTGAGCCTAAAATTATGGTGTGATCAGATTTTTGATAAACATTAGCTCTTTGGTTCTGCTAGCTTAACATTAAGCTAGCAGAACCCGCGATATCTCCCATAATTGAAGAGCAAAAAATTTGTCAATAGGGTAATAAATTAGCCTAAATTAATTCCAGAAAAAAAATTGAAAATCCCAAGGTGGTTCTGCTAGCTTTACGGGGGTATATTTCTCAAAGCTTTCGATAAGTTAGACTGGGATCACTTTATACGCTTCACTAAACTTAATAAAATTGGTTACAATGTCAACCTACTGAAATTCTTTTATTCCTATCTAACAAAATAGTCTCAGTTTGTTGAATATAGAGGTCAACATCAGTGGCGCCCCCCAGGAAAGCAACCTGGCTCCTCTTTTGTTTTCCTTGTTTATTAATGATATAGGATTGAGTATTAAGAGCCAAATTTAATTATTTGCCGATCTGAAATTTTTTCATGTCACCCAATGACTGTCAAATATTACAAAAAGATTTGAAAGAATTAGCTCACTGGTGTTCTTCAAATAATTTACCTCTCAATGTAAACAAACGTAAATACTCTACCTTCTCCAACAAACATTACACCTTTGACTATAACTATTCAATAAACAATTGCTTACTAGAAAAATTGAGGGTTGTAAAGACTTGGTAATATATCTTGATACAATACTTTCATTTGTCTTTCACATAGAAAAAAGTGTATCTACTACTAAAAGAATGCTAGGCCTTATAGAACAATAATAAGGAGAGCCAGAGCCAAACATACTGCGCTCAGTCAAGCGAAACTGAGAACAGGTGTCTCAGGTACACTATCGCTGTCGTATCTACCGAGGTAATTGAATGAATTTACTAAGGCTGAAAATCGTTATACAAATTGTATATTGTATATAAATAAAAGTTATGACAGTCAGTCAGCTGAATGTGAGGACGGAGCGGGTCAATCGGCCCCAATGTATGTACAAAAAAAAAAATTGTTTACTACACTTTAAAACTTTTGTGAGGGTATTAATTGTTATATCAACCATAAACAAAATGGCCAGTCAACAATTTTCTGGGACAAAGCCCGTCAATCAGCAAAAAAAGAAATACAAATTTCGCGCGCGCTCGCTCGGCATTGCAGGTTGCTCGCATTTTTCTTTATTATTATTTAAGGAACTAGATTGAATAGGCCATTTATTAATTATAGTTTAATAATATTAAACATTCATTATATATGTGCAGAATATACATTACAAATGATATTACAGCAATTCACTCATTGTAATCAAATTCTTCCTACGAATCATCAAATTCGTTGATTTAGCTCTCACGATCAGAAGTTTCAAGCTTTGTCGTTTCTGATTGAGTTTCGGAGTGGGAATCTGGGAATTAAATATAATCGCTGTAATTATATAAAATAGAAAATAATAATTTTTTTACATAACCGCTGTAATTATATAAAATAGAAAATAATTATTTTTTTAGATAAAATCGAAAGCATTGAAGTTTGCCAGCAATATTATTTGCATACCTGAATTTTCCTGTGGTGGTTGAAGAACCACATCGTTGACCAATTGTGGTAATTGATCGCCTTTGAACCAATCAAATTCATATTTGTTCTCGATTATTTTCCACCCGTGATTGATTGGAGACAGTTCTGTCGTGACTTTTTGAGGGGCATTGCGCCAAATGTTTGTAATGTAATTCACTCTTAAAAATTAATAATTAGTAAAATAAAAGCTATTGTGTATACATAAATTAGGTCTCTTACCTACAAGTATACCTGCACTCTTTAAGTATAAGGACTCTTATTAGCATAAATTTTATTTTAGTTAGTGATTTCGAAGATACATTTGATACTTCAAATAATACACTATATATTAAATATCTAATACAAAAATAAAATTTGCAAATATTTCGTTAAATAATAATATAATAAGAAAAAGAGCAAGCCGCCGCCTGCAACGCCGAGCGCGCGCAAGAAATTTTTATTTATTTTTTTGCTGACTGACGGGAGTTGTCCCACAAAATCTGACCATTTTGTTCATGGTTGATATAACAATCAATACCATCACAAAAGTTTTGAAGTGTAGTAAACGAATTGCACAGTATTTATTTTTTTGTACATCCTACATTGGGGCCGACTGACCAGCTCCGTCCTCACATTCAGCTGACTGACGGTCATACCCTTTATTTATGTACAATTCGTATAACGATTTTCAGCCTTAGTAAATTCATTTAATTACCTCGGTAGGTACGACAGTTTCGATAGTGTACCTGAGACACCTGTTCTCAGTTTTGCTTGACTGACCGCCGTATATTTGTGTACACAACCACTGTAATAAACTATAAAAAAACTAAGCTAAGTAAATTCATAGACTATTTTTTGCTCTGGCTCTTGGACTATTATATTTGTAAAGTGCAACCTTTAACCCTTTTTTGACGGACAGTACTCTGGTACTCTAAAGTATACTTGAATAGTCACTGTGATTGAGTTATAGCACTATGCATTGTTCATTTCATAACTTATGGGTTGGGTGAAATTGTTAATGAGTGTACTATTCACTTGAGGAAACGTTCATAAACGAATGTGGTGAATTATTCTATGGAGTGAATAGTAGCTCTATTGTATTATGGTTATTTTTGATACCATACTCTGCAATACTGTCAGGCTACAAATCGGTGAAATGGATGGAGCATAGGCAGTATGTTTATTTTATTCTTTCAATTGTTTTTGCTCATTTATGGTCTTTCAGTCGACATCAAAGGAAATAATTCATGATGAGTATCAAAAGAATAAACCTCTAACAGATGCAGAACTCCTAAAGGTTATTGAAAAATGTCTCAAAAAATCTAAAATAATTTTAATATACTCATTTCATTTCAATAGACTTGGTCACAAAAAAAATGGAATACTTATATTTTTTATTAGTCAGGCAACAAAGGGTTAAAAGCAAAGAAAGCTTTATCAACCTTTACATCTCATTGGTTAGATCTATCTATATATGTCACTCACATGAGATCACTAGAATCTGTTCAATGGCGCAGTTCATGAAATTTGTTACCTACAAAAAAGATGGTGTCTGTCCTAGTCAGGAAATAGATAATAATATTTTGTTGAAGCGTTTTAATTTTCTATCTCTGGAGAACTTATTATTCTTGTGTATCTACAAACTTGTGAATAACCTTATTGATTCACAACAAAATTCCAACAAAATTTTCTAGTTCCAAGAATCAGTAGCAGAAATAAGCAATGTTTTTACTTACCTACACCAAGAACAATATGTTTAAATCATTTCACACTTTTAGCACTATTATCCCGTAATTGGAGTGTCCTGTAATTGGGTCTAGTGCCTGTTTGGACAATGAAGGTTTTTGTCTTTAACATGATACAGCGTGATTGTTGTTGAGTGATCATTGTTACAAAAAAGAGATTTGTGCTATTTTTTTACAGTTTCGAGGTAATTTTTGACTGAACGAGAACAGCTGGGTAATCAAATAATTTGAAGTCTAAAGTATTTGAGGAAAAGACATTTGTAATGTTGATGACATTGTCCCATTGAGCTGTTCTAGTGTTGGTAAAAATAATGGGTTCAAAGAATAAATTTAGAGAATTATGAGTATTTTTATTGTTTATGTTGTGAAATCGTCACGAACTGTCAGGGATTTTTCTTTTTGGCGATTTATATTTCACAGTCGATTTTTCAAAATTGGTTAAAGAGATGAACAATGAATTTTGTTCAATGGAAAATTTCTATTCCACATGATGATATTTACTATTCAATTCTACAAAATTCTGAAACAAGATAACTCATAGTTTCATAATATTCTCTATTTTACACCAATGTTCGCTGAGGAGTAAAATAATCGGGATATTTATACTCCTTTCAAACAAAGAATTTGAGTATTCAAATATAAAAGACTTTTTGTTTGAAATGATTGGCTTGTTTTTGGAAGCTTTTGTGTTGGTCTGGATTTCCTAAAAAGAGGCTGGCTGGAAGGGTTTGAAGATTCCTGATTTTTTTGATCCACTTATCTTTGATGATATCTCTGATTTGGTATTTTTTATAATAAGTCGAATCTCCAGTAGCAGACATCCCATGACAAAACGGTTGGATCATAGATCTCCTTGAATTTGAAGTCAGCTAAGCTGCTAGCAAGAAGCATTTGAATGTTGCCTCATTGGATTTTAAAGTTTTAACAATGAATTTTTCGTTGGTATTGCCTTTTTTTCTTTATCAAATATACTATTATTATGTCACTTTATTTTTATATAGTGCTATTCTCCTTCAATTCAGAACTTTGAAGGTTTGAATTTCTTATTGGATGAATGTTTCGATTGGATTGAGATATCTGCAACACATGCTTTTATTTGAGCTCAGACTTTTGAGGATATGTCATTGTTTGGCACAGCTTGTATGAAAAATATATAGTTCATTCAGACAACTGTTTAACATGTTATTTTTGGAACAGCAAACAGCACTTATAATTCACTGATTTTTCGTCAGACGCCATTATTTATTTTGTCATTGATCATATATATTTATATTGGAACGAAGTTCATTTACGCGGCTTGCGGTGAGTGTTGACTGGTAGAAATCGTCACGTAAGAAAAAAGCGTTATGCCCCCTCCATGCGAGTTTTCCTCTCTCTCTCTCTCTCTTTCTATTATAAACGAGTTTGTGTGACAAGCATCCAGCTCTTGCTCATACGATTCCGAAGGTGTACGAAACCAACCAAACTGCTGTTCTGCTTGTGGGAAATTTAAAATGATACATGAGCGTTAGGATATCTATGCGAATACAAGTCGGATATTATCGTTGAGTGGTAATATTTTTGTTTCTTTTATATTTCTATATAACATGTGTTTAGATGATTATATCTTTTTTTGGAAATAATTTCTTGTTTTTTGTATGCCGAAGTTGGATTAATGGTTTACATTGAATATGTAGTACATAAATTTGGTATAATATAATGAATAGTATTATAAGGAATAAAATACCTTTTACTGTGGCGGAAGAGTTTGGAAAAAGGATATATAGCTATATAGTCCAAGATCCCAGAGCCGACAAACCTACGTCATTTTAGCAAAGCACGTTAAAGTATGGTGATATTCTGACACTTAATATACTGAGACAGCCGAGCGGTCTAAGGCGCCAGATCTAAGAAATTTAAGCTCTGGATCTCGAAAAAAAGCGTGAGTTCAACTCCCACCACCTGAAGGTTTTTTTTTTTATTTTCCCTTTGAAATTGAGAAATGATTTGTTTTGTTTTTTTTTATTTGAATATTCGCCCAAAAACAAGTTATTTCTCAATTTCAAGGAAAAAAAAAGCCTTTTGCGGTGGGATTTGAACCCATGCCCTGTTTTGAGATCCATACCTTAAATCTTGAAGCTGGCGCCTTAGACCGCCAGGCTATCTCGCTACATTAAGTGTCAAAATATTACCATACTTTAACGAAGGTGAGTTATGTATTTATGTACCTTTTTGTACTTGCTACCTGTAAAAGAGCCCTGCTTTCAAGCTAGAAAATACGCATACATTCTCAACTACATTTCAAACTATTCATACTCAAAATTTCAACTTTTCTAAAATGACGTGTGTTTAGATGATTATTTCCTTTTTGGACATGATTTTTTATGTTTTTTGTATGCCGAAGTTGGATTAATGGTATACATTGAATATGTGGCAAGTCAATTTGATATAATATAACAAATAGTATTATTCCTTGCATTTGCTAAGCTAGTTCATAATTGTTCATTGTTATTATTACTGTTATTATTGTAGATATAGCAAAAACCATCTTGGTTTATAATATAAGAGACGTAAATTCTAAAATTGAACATTATGTTGCATTAATAAACATTGTGGCGAAAAGTTAAAAGTTCCTTGTATTTTTTACTTGAAAATAATTGATGTGTTCTAATTTTCTCTCGCATACTATATCATACATGAAAAATAAAGCAGTTAAATGGTAATAATTGTTCACAGCTATGGGTCATGGTGGACCAATGCCTCACATGATGATGGGCCCTCATGGACCTATGCCACCAATGATGGGAATGAGACCTCCAATGATGGGTATGCCAATGGGACCGATGGGACCTATGGGTCCCATGGGACCACTTCGACCAATGGGACCACCAATGAAAAATTAGATACACGTGTAGGACTTTCAGTCAGTTATTTATTTCATGGCTTGACAAATAAATATAGACAAATTTTTTATATTAAGGTGTAAAAGTGAAGAGTGTACATTTCAAAATAAATGTGTTTCTTGTATGCCATTCAATAGCTGTAATATTTTGATATTTGTACCTTTTTTCTGAATTTGTTTTTATCATTATTGTCATACTACACAGGGTTTCAAGTAAACTAGGTCATGACAGTTCTAATTATCAGAATTTTTGAGATACTGGTCAATTTTCAAATTTCTAACTTGTTTTTTGGGTATCGTGGAATTGAGACCAATTCAAAATATTTCATTACTTATTTATAATTGCTAAGAAGTAGTAGAACAATTTTTCTGTTGCAACTGTTTTTCAAGAAATCGTTGATAAATATCAGATTTTTAAATCTAGGTTGGGATCATTTTTAATCACACAACTTTGACATGCCTTCCTGAAAACAATTGTACCATGTGAAAGTGAACACTTACTGAAAACAATGCAATCTAAAATGTGCATTCATTTTTTGGAAAATGATCTATTGCCACTAAATCACAGTAGGGTGTTTTCTAGGATAGTTTCAAATCTCACAAATAAATACGTTTTCATATTTATCAAGATGAAATAATTATCAGTAATAACAAATTAATTGCTTGACAGCATTAAATGGAATGTGAATAAATAATAGTTTAAAAAACTAAAAAACACGCTTTTATAGAAAACCAGACTAAAAAAATAGAAAATAAAAAAAAATTATAAAAAAAAGCGTGGGGTGCATGGTATCGCCTCGGCTAACAATAACCTGTGATCTGAGATATTTCTTACTTTACTGCCCTAGGTGTGTAATGTACTATATAATTATTGATACCATGCACCCCGCGCTTTTTTTTAAATAAAATAATTTTTTTTCTTATTTTCTATTTTTTTGTCTGGTTTTCTATAAAAGCGTGTTTTTTAGTTTTTTTAAACTATTATTTATTTCCTACTTTTTAGTGTGGTTTATTTATAGAAGCGTGTTTTTTAAATTTTTTTTAAACTATTATTTTTATTATTTTTTTGCAAATAAAAAAATGGAATAATTTTATCAAATTAGGTAATCATAATCTCCGACCCCAAAAACCCCCACATACCAATTTTGAATAGAATCAGACCATAATTACAAAACTCGGCCGCCATCTTGAATTTTTGAATTTTTACAAAAGAATCATAATATTCGACCCCAAAAACCCCCACATACCAATTTCGAATAGAATCAGACCATAATCACAAAACTCGTCCTCCATTTTGGAGCCGTCATCTTGAATTTTTCAATTTTTACAAAAGAATCATAATATTCGACCCCAAAAACCCCCACATACCAATTTTGAATAGAATCAGACCATAATCACAAAACTCGGTCGCCATTTTAAAGCCGCCATCTTGAATTTTTCAATTTTTACAAAAGAATCATAATATTCGACCCCAAAAACCCCCACATACCAATTTTGAATAGAATCAGACCATAATCACAAAACTCGTCCACCATTTTGGAGCCGCCATCTTGAATTTTTCAATTTTGACAAAAGAATCATAATCTCCGATCACGAAAACCCTCAGATACCAATTTTGAAACAAATCGGAGCATAATCACAAAACTCGTACGCCATATTGGAGCCGCCATTTTGTTTTTTTTTCACCCAAAAATTTCTTAATGCATTGTCACCGGAATTATGTACACCTGCCGAATTTCAAATCATTCGGACGTCTGGAAGTGGGTCAAAATCGCGCCCAAAGGAGTCTGTTACAAACAAACATACAAGTGAAGTTAATATAAAGCATGTAAAAAAAGGAGTTATTTTACCTTTACACTATGTCATGATCAACACCATCAAATGCTCTACTTTTTTGTTTGCTTTTTAAAAATAGCTTTTGCAAAAAATAAGTTATTTGCACAAAATTTGGTACCCGGGGTGTTTTTGACGTGGGAAATCATAATTTCGTATGAATTATTAATACACTTCCTCAACAACGCTGGAGGTGATTGTTTTCGAGATATTTACGATTTTCTATATCGATGCATGTTAGCTCCTAGGGCGCTATGTGAAGTTGCTGAGAACATTACAAAAACTAAGTATGTGGTAGGTCTCGTCAAAATAAACTACTTTTTTCCAATGAAATGTTTATCGAAAAATGATTTGTTTTCGAGATACAGATTGTTGAAATTTTTCAAAACATGGTTGGTTTTTGTCATAAGTTATTTGCAACTGCAGTTATTTTCATCAAACTTTACACACAGACTTCTTTCAAACTGAGCATTATCAAGCTTTATCAATCCAAAATAAAAAAATCGTCAGGTTTAATTATTCAATTAGAAAGTGCTACATTTCGGAGTTTGTAAAAAAACAATCATATAACATAACATATAAAAATTGAACGAAACAACTATTACAACTGTTCAAACTGACGACCCCCAACAGTAATCTGCTCTCCTCATCAAAGAATTCCGCACCCGTTGAAAAATGCCGGGAGTGTTTCTTATCATTTCGCAGCAAGCTATGATGCGATCCCTTAACATTTTCTCGTTTTCAATGGGGCTAGCATAAACTAGTGATTTGAGGTGTCCCCAAAAGAAAAAATCGACGGGATTGAGGTCCGGTAACCTCGGGGGCCAATGCTGAGTGCCTCCTCTTCCTATCCATCGTTGGGGATATGCTACGACTAAGAAATTTCTTGCTATCAGACTAAAATGAGCAGGGGCTCCATCGTGCATAAACCAAGAGTGATTTCGGAGACCATAAGCTGGGGAAGCTCGTGTTCCAACAAATTTTGGTAAGCATCTCCATTCAATCGTAAGGGGAGAAAATAGGGCCCAATTAAATAATCCCCAATTATGCCTACCCATACATTAAAAGAGAATCTGTCTTGGAAATGAGTTTGCGTTAGCGCATGTGGGTTATCTTCCGCCCAGATGTGGTTGTTATGGAAGTTCATGATATCATTTCTTGAAAAATTAGCCTCATCTGTGAAGAGGATTTTCGATAAAATTTGGGGATGTTGTTCGACTTTTCATTGAAGCCATTGAGCAAATTCGATACGTGGTTGAAAATCACGTAGCGTAAGTGCCTGGACATGCTGAATATGATAAGGATATAATTGCTGTTCCTTCAAAATTCTGTAAACGGTCATGTGACTCACATTTAAAGACTAATTTTTCTTGTACTTGTCTCTGGATGTTCACTAATTTCTTCGAGAACCGCCTCCTCCAATTCCACAGTTCTTGTAGTCCATGGCCGTCCTACTGCAGAATTTCTTTCAAAGCTTCCAGATTCGGAAAGTCGCCGGAAAAGATTCGCAAATGTCGCTGCACAAGGAGTGATGCGTTAGGGTACCTTTCCTGATAGATGCGTCTGGCCTCGGTTGAATTTCCTCAGCCAAGCCGTATGCAAAAACCATATCAGCCATTTCAGCATTCGTAAAGTCGGGCATGGTACCAAAAAATCACTTTATAAACTCCGAACTGTGAATTTGTCATTAAATATTCAAAAATGTGACAGCGAACTTCTATTTTTATAAACGAACGTTCATAGCCTACTCGATTTAATTAACTTAATTTGCAAGCGGAGAGTGACAAAAATTATTGAAATCAAATTTGGCTATACTGATTAAGCAGTTTGATAATACTCGGTTTAGAAGAAGTCTGTCCGGTTATACTGCATATAAAGTTTGATGAAAATAACTAAAATTGCAAAAAACTTATGCCAAAAACCAACCATGTTTTGAAAAATTTTAACAATCTGTATCTTGAAAACAAATCATTTTTCGATAAACATTTCATGGGAAAAAAGTAGTTTATTTTGACGAGACCTACCACATACTTAGTTTTTGTAAAATGTTCTCAGCAACTTCACTTAGCGCCCTAGGAGCTAAGTAACACGCATCGATATAGAAAATTGTAAATATCTCGAAAACGATCACCTCCAGCGTTGTTGAGGAAGTGTACCTTTTTTACATGGAAAAGGTGTGGGAATAAGGTTTTTTCATGAAAAGTACCAAAAGTTTAGTGTCAAAAATGAAATTTGAAATAAATTATGACAGCGTACGCAGCGCCCTCTAGATGTTACATGAAAATTAATACAAAATTATGATTTCGCACGTCAAAAAAAACCCGAGTACCAAATTTCGTGCAAATAACTTATTTTTTGCAAAAGTTATTTTTAAAAAGCGAACAAAAAAATTCAATTTCAACACCCAGTATCTCCGAAACAAAGCATTTCCGGACACAAGTTTATATAGACTTTTTTTCTTAAAATTGTCTCAGGAATATGTCACTTGAATATTTTAACGTACTTATGTTACACCCTGTATAAGAATATCCATACTGCATTGGTAAACATTCCTTAAAATAAAACGTGATAATGTTGAAATGTTGTAAGTATAAAGAAATAAAATGATTTTACAATTATTTTCCAAACAATTAGGGATTGCTTTCCAAAAAATTAGGGATTGCTTCCCTCCAACAAATGTTTTTTCAGAGTGGTTTTGAAAGAATAAAGAGAGTGTGCACTTTTTATTTCAGATGGTAACTCATTGAATGCTCTTAAGCCTTTGATAAAAATGGAGTTATGCATAAATCTTTTGTGGAACTGGGGAATATGGAAATCTCTTCTAGATCTCGTTTCATAGTGGTGATATTCAAAATTATAGTTTACTTTATCTTTCAAGTAGTCTGGTACACTTCCATTGCTTATTTTAAATTAAAAAATGAGTGCCTGGTACAGTAGAAATTCTTTTTCTGACAACCATTCTAGTCTGCTCAACATTGTTGTAATAGGAGACGAGAGAATTATGCACATTGATTGGTTCTGTAATTTTTGAAATCTATATATTTGATTTTGGTTCAGTAAATGCAAAATAGTTGAGCAGTAAGTGGAATGGGGAAGTATAATGGTGTTGTATACAGGGTGTTATGTAATAAGTGTCTGTTATTTCACAGGACGATTCCTCAGTTATTTATAAGGTGAAAAGTTCATAAAAGCATGGTTCCGCAAGGCCTTCATTTTTGATATACAGGGTGTTACAAATTTATTTTTATTTTGGTTTTTCGTAAATAATTTTTAAAATAATGTTAATATTCCGACGAAAATTGGTATTGGGGGATTTTTTGATATGAGGAATTCAAATTGTATCTTAGTTTGGCCCTTAATTGTAGGGGGCGCCTCCTACAGGTCTTCGTCTCTTTTGGGAAGTCACAAATTTGTCGAGCATGTATGAATCACATTTTCTAGAAGAAAAATCGATTCCTCTATCATTTTTACGTAAAAAAGGTATGCTTGCCAAAAGTCGCTATAAGCAGCCGTTTTCGAGATATTTTGATATAAATTAATCAATGCATGTGTAACAATTTTAAAAACTTTTTTTTTATTCAACATAGAAGCATTTCAAACGCTAATTTTTAAACAACAACAAACAACGGAACACTAGATATAAATCAAAATCACAATAAATGTTCGAGATGTCCACCTCCTGCCTGTAAGCAAGTATCCAATCTTCTTTTCATTGATTCGCGCACTTTTTGAAAAAATCCTGGAGTATTTTGAACCGTTTCTACAAGAGTTAATTATTCAATTACTTAATTCTTCATTTTGGATAGGTGTCTGGTAAATTAAGGATTTTAGATGTCCCGACAATAAAAAATCCAAACTGTTAGGGTGACCTAGAGGGCCATGGTTGAGGCCCTCCTCGACCTATCCAACGGTTGCCGAAAGTTTAATCTAAAAATTTTCGTGCTTGGATGCTCAAATGTGCCGGGGCACCGTCATGCATAAACCACATTTCATTTCGTAGTCTAAGCGGCACATCTTCCAGTAAAATAGGCAAACCTGCTTCAAGAAAATGACGATATCTCTCTCCGTTTAATCTTCCCGGAATAAAGAATGGACCCATAAAATAATCTCCAAAGATTCCAGCCCACACGTTAAGAGAGAACTGTTCTTGGTAATGTGATTCTGTATCGCATGGGGGCTTTCCTCTGACCACAAATGATTGTTGTGAAAATTGTGTATACCGTTGCGGGAGAAATTTGCTTCTTTGGTAAACAGGATTTGATTTTCAAATAAAGGATTTTGAATAAGGCATTGGAGAAACCAACGACAGAAGTTGATACGTAACGGAAAGTCACGAGGGAGTAGTGCCTGAACTCGTTGAATATGGTAGCGATATAACAAATTATCAATAAAAAATGTATACCAGATTATGAGAAATGTTCAGCGGTATTTTTCTGGAGCTTGTTTCCGGGTGTTCTCCTACCAGATTAAGAACTGCTTCCTCGGTATCTGGGGTTCTTACCGTCCGATGTGCACACGGCAGATGACTAGCTTTCTCAAAACCTCCTGTTTTCCTTAATCAAGCGTGAATTCTTGAAAACGTTTCTGAAGTAGGAGTTGTGTGGTTCGGATAACGCTCCTGATACAAACGTCTAGCCTCATATGCATTTCCGTTAGCAAGTCCGTATGTAAAATGTATGTCAGCATATTCCGCATTGGTAAAGTTTACCATTTTTTAACAAATAATCACCATAATAATAAATAAAACTATTTAACTATGCGTCAAGATATTATTTTTGACGTGACAGCACAAAAAAAACATTGGAATAAACTTACTAGCCTACTTGATACTTTTATTTCCAAAGAGTTCGCGAATCAATGAGAAGAAGATTGGATTCATCGATTAATTTAAATCAAAATATGTCGAAAACGGCTGCTTACAGCGACTTTTGAAAAACATACCTTTTACACGTAAAAATGATATAGGAATCCATTTTTCATCTAGAAAATGTGATACATACATGCACGACAAAGTTGTGACTCCCCGAAAGAGACAAAGACCTGTAGGCGGCGCTCCCTACAATTAAGGGCCAAACTAACATCAAATTTGAATTTCTCATTTAAAAAACCCCAAATACCAATTTTCTTCCAAATATCGACATTATTTTAAAAATTATTCACGAAAATCCAAATTGAAAGTAAATTTTTAACATCTTGTATATCAAAAATGAAGGCCTTGCGGACCCATGCTTATATGAACTTTTCACCTCAAATAAATATACTGAGGAGTCGTCCTGTAAAATATCGAACACTTATAATTTGAATTTTTTTACCCGCTCGATTATTTCATTACCAATTTTTATTTCCCTGAGATAATTATTATAATTTTTGTCATTAGCAATGAGCATGATTTTAGTTTTATTACCATTAATTTTCAATAGATTTCCACAGCACCATTCTTGTATTTTCATTTACTGAATTGTTAAGGGTTTGTACCAAAAGCACTGGGTCTGATGTAAAGAAATAAATTAAAGTGTCATCAGCAAACAGGCGAATTTTACAGTTTTATGCTGCATCAACTATGTCATCAATGTATATTAAGAAAAATGAAGGTCCAAGAACACTTCCCTGTGGAATCCCATAACCATTTTCTATTTCTTCAGAGAATATATCGTTAAACTTTAGTTTCTGTTATCCAGATAATTAGCTAGCCATTCCAAAGCCTTACCCTCGATACCAACACTTCTTAATTTTTCAGTCAACCTATCTCGATCCACAGTTTCGAAAGCCCTTTGAAGGTCAAGAAAAACAGCACCTGTCATTTGATTTTCTCGTAGACTTTTTTTCCAGTCATCCAGGACACAATGGAAGGCTGTTTCGCAGGTATACTTACTTTGAAAACCTGACTGAACATTGTTAACAATTTTATTTTCCTCTACAAAGCCTACTATTTGTTCATAGACTGTCTTTTCGAGGATTTCTCATTATTCACTGGCCTCAAATCAGAAGCATTTGCAATTTTTGATATTGGGATGATAGTTGAAATTTTTATGTCATTGGGACATGTGCTTGTCTCTTGTGATGTATTAATGAGGTTCAGCAACGGTTCTTTAATATTATCATAGCAATTCTTTATGAAAACCATATTAATGTCATCGGTGCTTCCCTTATTGGGCATTGAAAATATTATGCTTATTAATTCATCATAAGTAATGAGTCTAAAGATTTGTAATGATATATTATTGTGTCTGGGTGTGATGGGGTAGTTAGGTGAGTTGATATTTGAGACTATATCCCTAATGCTGTCAATATAGAAGTTATTCAGAGCATTTGGTATTCCACAAATGTCTTTGATGGTTACATTCTCCGAGATTATTAATTCATTTAAATTTAAGTTTCCGCCTTTTCGATTAGTTGGTATGAGATCCTTCAGAGTTTCCCACAATTTATTTGAATTACCTTTAGTTTGCATAATAGTTGTTCGTAATAGAGTTCCTTTTCCCGTTTTATTATTTTTACTGCTATATTTCGATTTCTTTTATATTCTTCCCAATTTTCTGTGGTTCTGTCCGATAGATATTTTTTATAACTCAAGTCCTTAGTAGTTGTTGCTTTTGCAACATAATCATTCCACCATGCTTTGTACTTGGGGAATATTTTGACAGTTTTCTTTGGTGCCACTTCATTTAAGATGTCTAGTACTTTATTATGAAAATCTTTATATTTATCATCGATATTCCTCATATTGAAGTTCCAACTCATTACTGATAATTTGTTATTAATACTATGAAAATCAATATTTATTCCTCTACTCTCAATGATTTGTGGTCGAACTTTTGGCCTAGTCTGTAAGTAATTAATTTCGATAATATAGTGATCACTTAGTCTGGGTGTTTTAAGACTCTAGAACTAAGCTCATTTGATAGTACAAGTCGATAATGGATCCTCCAGCATTTGTTGGAAGGGTGCACTCCCTTATAATATTTTTGTAACCAATTTCATTACAATAGCTTTTCAACCTACTGCTATATGTCGTTTCTAGAAGTCAATCTATATTGAAATCACCTGTTAAAATTACATTGAAAGTCACGTCACTTCTGTTGTTATCACACCAATTTTCAAAAAAGTCCAGAAATTCCACACTACTACTAGGAGACCTATAGAGGCATACTACCTTTTTTTCAAGAATACATAACCAATAACATTTTTGCAACAATTTTTTTTCACAATGCAGTACTTCAAGTTCTCTTCTAATATATATGTAACCACTCCACCAGTATGCCTACTGTCACTATCAGTTCTGTATATATTATAGCCATTTATTGAAATTTCAGAGTCATAAATTTCATTTGTATAATGTGTTTCTGATAAGCTAGAGTAATGCATTGATTAGAAAAGTCAAGGGTTTTATCAAATTTTTTTTTTTCCACAAAAAAAATTAATTTACAAACAGTGATAATATTGGTAATTACCCATTCTTAATTAAGTTTAAAATCTTTGACATCACAAGAATACTCTAGAAACTCTTTTACAGAATAAAAACTCTGCCTACTTAAAAACTTCTTCATCACACGCTTGAATACAGTGCCCTCCAAGTTTCTGACCTTTTCAGGTAACTTATCGAAAAAAATAATTCCATAAAACTCTGGCCCATTTTGGCAATGCTTAAGTCGGTAGTAGTTTGTTACTAAATCATTATTTTTACGAGTGTCATAATTGTCAAGCTCATTGTGTGATCTGTACTCACAGTAGTTGAATTAGATTTTGTAGAATATAAATTGATGGAAATGTTAACATGTTATTCTCGATAAAGACCTCTTTACAGTCAGCGGTGTTCTCCAGATTTGAGACGATTCGAATAACTTTGCGTTGCAGGCGAAATATCCAGCCGCGTGTCCCCACATTAATATTGCATAGGATAAATGGGGGTGGCACAGAGTAAAGTATGCCTGTCTCAGAACACTAATGGATACATTTTGCGAAATATTTCTAAGGACAAATATATGTCTTTAATTTATTGCAAACATAATCTGTATGATGATCCCAGGTTACTTTTGAATCGATTTTTACTCCCAAGAAAGTTACAGCATCCAAAGACCCACAATTTTCAGGAGTTTGTTTGAGTGTAAATAGCATATGCTAGTTTTTTGTTTCATTTAAATATAGAAGGCTGGTTGAGAACCATAGTTTGGCTCTCGATAGTGTCTCAGACGACTCCTCTAGCACGTCTGCGAGTTTATCACCTCTGATAGAGTATAAACTGCAAAAAGGGCAGAGATTGCCGCTTGTGGCAGATCATTTATATATAAATATAAATATAAATATAAATATATATATATATATATATATATATATATATATATATATATATATATATATAAAATGGGGGGATTGGCGCGGTGGGTTAGCATCCGACTCATGATCGAAAGGTCGTGAGTTCGATTCTCGGCCAGGGCAGAAATTTTTCTATTTAATTAGAGAGAATTAAATGTTAAATTTCGTAGCCGGGCCGAGGATGGTCCTCGACGTGTTTTAATAATATTCAACTTGTGTCTGGCCGAATGACGAAATGTCCAAGCCAAAAAAAAAAAATATATATATATATATATATTAAAAATAGTAGGGGTCCCAGGACCGAGCCTTGTGGGACACCCACTTCTACAGCTCTCCTTACACATGACGCCCCTTTTATAATGTTTGATATCTGTTACTCAGATTTGATTTTATTAGGATTATGCTATCACAATTGAAGTTATAGTATGGTAATTTACTTAGCAGGATATCGTGTGAGACAGTCAAAAGCCTTGCTAAGGTCACAGAATATTGTAGACATAAATTATTTTCTTTCGAAAGCATCATGAATTTGGCTTAGCAGGTCTAATATTGCAGAGCTTGTACTTTTGCATGGTCTGAAACCAAATTGATGGTTGCTAAATAAGTTGTGAGACTCAAAATGCTAAAACATTCGGGAGACCAAACATTTTTCAAAAACCTTTGAAAATATTGGTAGTAGGGAAATGGGTAGATAGTTAGTTGGGTCATCATTCACCTCCCCCTTTTTAAATACAGGACATATAAGCCCCAATTTAAGAGCAACTGGAAATACGTTTTCTTTTATACTCTGATTTATTAATTTTGTTAGTGCGGAGAAATCAATACATTTTTTACGTGTTTGAGAATCCTCACATTTAGGCCAAAGATGTCCCTGGCGCTTTTATTCTTTTTTTTAATCAATATACTTTATTGTCATGAAGAACGTACATTCTTGTGGACAAAGCACTAACTTAAGTTATAAAAAATTAATGAGCTACAACTAGGTTAATTACATATATAGATAAATAAACAAATACAATAGTAAAACATGTAAAATATGTAAAATAAAATAATAGGGTTTTTTGTCATATATGCTAATTGATGTTATAATCCGAGGCAGTACAAATATATTAAATTAAAATGAATTAAAAGGAATCAGCATAAAATTCTTCCAAGGTATAGTATGGTCGGCTACATAGCAAGAAGTAAACAGCCTTTTTAAATTTATCCACAGTGTTAATCTCTCTAACGTAATCAGGTAAGTGATTGTACATCTTGCAGCCATTGTAAATAATGGAGTCCTTTACTAAAGTTGAGTTTGGTCTGTGTAAGTTGATACTGTTTTCCTTGTAGGATAACGGTTAACCGTACTGAATTTATTCATGTGTTTTTTGATTAGACAAACTGTCTCCGCAATGAAAATGGCAATAACAGTATGCAACTTATGTAGGACAAAAAGTCGTTTGCAAGGATCCCGTGCCTTTGCTTTAGAAATATATCTAATTGCTCTTTTTTGTGAAGTCAAGATGTTTTGCATGATCTTATTATTGCAAACACCCCAAAACGGTGTGCCGTATCTCAGATGGGACTCAATCAATGCGTGGTATACTGTTTTTGCTGCTGAAGACCCTAGTTCATATGACACCCTTCTTACAGCAAAACAACCAGAGGCCAGTTTTTTGTTTAGGTTAATTGCATGCTCTTCAAATTTCAGATTATTGTTAATGATCACCCCTAGAAACTTTGTGTTGTTACGGCTCTCTATGTAACCATTTTCTAGTTCGACATTACCAAGATCGCACTTCAAGTTATTTATTATCTCCCTTACTTCATTATTTGTTACCTCCTTAAAATTGAAGGTGCATGTGGGTGATTCACTATTTTATTTCAGAGATGCCAAAGGACTTTTATTTTAGGAATATCTTTTTGAACTTGTTTTGCAATGTCCGTGAAGAAAGCATTAAAGGTCTAGATCTCGTTTTTTAGGTTGTCCTCTAAACTTGTTAACTATATCCCACATTGATTTGATTGGGTTACTTGAGTTTTGGATTGACAGATCGTTAAAAAAAAAATTCGATTCTTTTATGGCCAGACGATATTGCTTTTGGTAGTTGTTTGTCTCTGTTCTAGATTTTTAACTTGGGGCAAGTCTATAAATATTGTTAAGAAGATTGAGAATATCTAGCATAACTTTTAAATTTTGATTGAACCACTGTGTATTATAATTTTTGTTTTCCTTATACATTTTTTTTCTGGAAATGCTTGATTGATATAAATTTGAAATTGTTCTGCAAACATATAAAATTTTTCGTTTGCATTTAATGTATTCTCAGATATAAAAGGAAATGTTTCAGACTCTAATAATTTATAAAAGTTTATCTTACCCATTTCTATGAATGGTCTGACATATTTCACATTGACCTGTCTGGTACAGTCGGCCATGGGAACTTGATATTCTCGTGGTCTGATATGTTTGAGTATAAAATATTAGTCGTGTAAGGCTCTTCAAGATTTACAAAAATGTTATCTAAACAATTTTTTTTTGTAGGTTTGAAGATGGTTTGATTCAGGCCGAATGTACCCAACAAATCACACAGTTGTGTACATTCCGTTTCCTCTGTGCAGAAATGCACATTACCAGGTAACACGGATCTCTCCGCGAGATCTCTGAGAAGTTATAATTAGGATCTTATGCGAACTCCTATTGTGAGGTCTCGGTGATCGCTAGGTGCTGTAACTAAACGAAATTCGCAGGAGAAATCTTGGAGTCCTCACATTTCATTTGCCAGGTTCCAACTTATTGCGAGTTCACAAAGATGTCCCGAACGTAACCTGAATAAGAAATTCTTATTGCGAGTTCCTAAAGTTATCCCGAATGTAACCAGAACAAGAAATTCCCAATGCGAGTTCCTGAAGTTATCCTGACCGTAACCTGAGTAAGAAATTCTTATTGCGAGTTCCTAAAGATATCCCGAATGTAACAAGAAAAAGAAATTCCCATTGCGAGTTCCGAAAGTTATCCCAAACATAACCTGTTTGTTTTTGTTGTTTTCAGGTGTTAGTGGAGGCAACACTGGTGGAGAGTTGAAAGAATGAGAGAGACAATAGATACGCGAGACATTTATACACATCGCACATCGGGCAATTATATGATACAGAAAGAAACAGATCGTGAGTCGTGGATCGTAGAGATCTTCCATTATTCCTATCCATTGGACTGTTCAACTAACATAATTCTGAGTGTGTGGATGGCGTTGACTGCTGTTGCTCAAAGCACAAGGTGACTGTTTAACGCTTGTATAATACGTATTTGACTATTTGTGTTTAAGTGTTTAATGAAGAGTGAGGATAGATAAGTGCTGTTTTTTACCGTGTTCTCATTTTACGAATGGTATTTTTGTTGTGTAGGCCTCTGATCTGATGGTGTAATATAGATGAGAGGTGTCAACTTGTTGCCGCCATTTTAAATTCATCCTTATACCCAGTAACCGACAAAAAAGAACTCATTCATTTTATCTTATATAATTTTTATTGATTGGCGTATTAGAATATATTTTCACCATGAAAGAAGAAGAAGTGCCTTTCATATCTATTATTTAGAAGTAGTAAATAGAATGTCTGCTCCATATAAGCCTGATAGATACATTAGCAATCGGCAAAAGAGGCGCCGAACAAAGGAGTTTTTTCTAGCTAAAGGAGTTTTTTATCCTAATTTAACGGGTGAATATTTTTCATTCTAATTTCAAATTGGTACCATATTTTCTCTCGACAGCGCTAAATTCTTTATAGGGAAGTAATTTCAGATATATTATCCAGTCATCCTTACATGAGATTATGGAGCTTTTTCAGTTTTTAGATTTGTTTAAAAAAAAACAGCTGATGGTTCACATTGCCAAAATCGAATCAACCGTTATAGAGATATTCAAACAAAAGCTTGACAATTTTGTGGATTGATTAAGTAATAAAGAATTGCAATTTTCAAGAGGAAATTACTACCAAATTTTAATAGAAATAATTCAGCAATTCTTGATAAGTTATTGTGAATAACTTAATTTCTAATCTTCAACCAACATACCAGTGAGATATCCAAAGGGCAGTGAAATGTATATTTGAATTGAAATGTATATTTGAATTAATATCCCGAATATTTTGCTTTACCATTTACTTTCAGGTCTACCGAAGGTGACGGCTAGATTTATGCCAAAATGTTAATTTTTTCAATTTTTTTTTAGATACATTATTGATAGCTCTAGCTTATCTTGTAATATGAGATGTTTAATAAACTTCATATTAGTTCATCACTTGTTTCATTATTCTTCCTCTCTTGCAGTTATATTAATGCAAAGTGTTCTGATCTTAATACTTTCGATGCAGCAACACACACGTGTGTAGTTCCATCCCTTGTATAATATATAATTTAATTATGTGCTCAAGAGGTCTACCAACTTAGGTCATGATCGAATAACGCGAAATGGCTGTTATCTTTCTTTGTACGGTCTATGAAAAATAATTACATGAGGAATAAGTAGATACTGAAAAACATTATGTGGCCCTATATACTTATTATATTGAATCCATGAAAAAAAAAATCATCTTATTGATGTAAGATTCACCTAATTTGTTCAGACTAACATGAAGAACAGCAGTTATTATTTATATCCTGAATAGTGACATCAGTGGCTCAGTTGGTGGAACTTTTGTCTGAAGTATGGAATAAGCTTATCTACAAAACCATTAAAGCACTAGAAATATAAATTGAATGCATTTCTACATTTTTTTTAGGTATGACTTGAAAAAACAATACAATATGGATTAACTAAGTTTGAGTATCCCGATGGGAATTTCTCCCACGAGCTCTCAGAGATATGCTGCCTCAACTTCCCATAGATTTATACAAGTATACTCACAAATATGTACCACAAAAGAGGAGCTTATATAAAATGACTGAAAGATAAACTATATCTTTCATCGTTCAGGATAACCTCTTAGTAGGTTTTTCATGTTGAAAAAGGGAACATTATTCTCTATTAAAAAATGGAAAAAAAACAAAATTAGAAAAAATATATGATGAAAAATTGCAGTTACTTTTTGTAATATCTAACAGAAAACAACTGTGCGAAATTCCTAACTCTTAACCTGAAGAAATCTGGTTTACATTTTGATTCAGATATTTGATTGAAAGACTTTTTATCCAATCTTGATTGAGAAAGTTTTTTATTCAAATATCAGAATGAAAATGCAAATACTCACTATAGAAATTTTTCAGATGAAAATTTAGGGATGTTTCACAATATTTATTGTGATATAAATTCTATATATCAGATAATGTCATTGTCCAGCATGCCATAGTGGCTGGGAAGTAGTTGTTTCTGTTAGATATTACAAAAAGTAACTTCACTTTTCCATCATAGATTTTTTTCTAATTCGGAAAAAAAAACAAATTTTCTCTTGAGATCGTTTTATCTTTTTCATTATATAAGAATATCCTGTACAACTCGCAATGCGAAGTCTTGATGACCACGCCAGAAGCACAGCAAGCGACCTCACATGGATCTCAACAAAAGCAGTTGGTATCATCAGCATAACAAGTTACATGTACCGAATTGGTGTTACTGAGAAAACTAATTAAGTCATTAGCCAAATACTACATAAAGGAATGGACCTAAAATTGATCCTTGTGGAACACCCAGGAATATATCTAGAGGTGTACTACACCTTTGATCGACATTAGCAATTTGCTTTCGGCTTTCATGATATGAGTGAAATAATTCTAAAGGTACTACTCTCAACCTATACCTTGAAAGATTCATTAGCAAGAGCTCATGGTCCACACAGTCAAAAGCAAGCAAGAAGTTTTTTACTAGCTAAAGCATTGATGACGGTATTCTGGAAATTACAGAGGCCTTTTTCGGTGTTTCTATTGGCTTTTCATGTTCATTTCAAAAACTTTAGAGATACTAGATAAAATACTTATTGCTCTATAATTATTTATATCAAGATCACCCTTCTTGATTATTGGAGAAACTCTTGCCAATTTTAAGTTTTCAGGGAAGATACCCTTTTCTGTAGACAGATTTATAAGGAATACTATGGTTTACAAAGCCCATAAGCACATTTTTTTGGTAAAACCACTAGAGAATGAATTTTTTAGAGAGTAAATGAATTCAATTATATCAGCCTCTGTTACTGGAGACAAAGAAGGAGATATTGTTCAAAGGCACATTATTTTCTAAGAAATTCAAATCAAGTATTCTATGATCAACTACAAGCTTTGTAAAATTAATATTGAACAAATTTGGCAACTAGCTTTTCAGGTGAATTAATTAATATTGTATAGCAAAACACTTGTCGTGATTTTGTAAACCCAGTTTAGTGAAAATCCTTTAGTGAAGTGAGTGTCTTTTGTTTGCTTTAATATGGATTTTCGTAAAGTATCTGTTGAATTAATTCAAAAACTAATGAAGATCTTCAAATTTCACTCTCTATCCGTATAACTTTTACTGAAAACAAAGCTGAAAAATAGTAGATCATGTGGCTCTAATGAAATCCAAAATTTCTTAGTGAGGAATGCCCTGCACTTATTTATTAAACCCACACTGAAATACAAGGCTCTTGATAATATAAAAGCTTTGAATATAGATCCGTGCGTTGAAGTTTGCGGTATTTTTGTAAAAGAGTTGAAAACGTGTATTATTCTTGCCTACAGATCCCCCTCAGGTAACTTTGTAACTTTCTTAAACACCCTGAACAATGTCCTCAATCAGATTAGTATTGAACAAAAAATAATCTTGTTGGGTGACTTTATTTATTGAAAAAATATCCACAAAATGTCTATAAGGATTGAACTTTTTACGAACAACACGCGTTTGGTGGGGCGCTGACCCCAGAACGAGTTTACTCTTTTACAGAGCATATATAAGATCTGTGCTAGATTATGGATGTGTGCTAGTGAAACTTTACTAAGTAAACTACACAGAATACAAAATAAAGCACTACGGATTAGTATTGGGGCAATGCCTTCCACCCCTACCAAACCATTATGGATTGAAGCCTTAAAACCCCCACTTTCATCAAGGCAAAAAATAAATATATTCTAGGCATACAGTAAGCATTCACCAATATTGAAGGGAGTAGGTAAGCTAGCTATTATTGATCTAGTTGCATTTCGTGAAACCTGCAAATTTCAAAAGAATACGTTGTTGTACACAAAATACCCATAACATAATTTCTTTGACCTATCCAGTTATAACCGACTCATTATTCCGGAGTACTCTGAAAATCTTAATACCAACGGAATCATAATAAAAACAATTTTAGAGGATTATCAAGATGAGAGTATCACAATCTACACATATGCCTCTTAAATGGAGGCAGGTGTAGGTTGTGAATATATCATCCCAAAAATAAACATACAAGCCCAATATAAACTACCAAATTAATCTTCAGTCTACTCTGCCGAAGCATATTCCATACTTATGGCTCTTGCTCATATCCCCACAGGCTGCAAGAATATCGTAATTTGTTTAGACTCTCTGGCAGTACTTACCTCCATACAAAATATATACAACCCCACGGTTCCTCTCCATCCATTTGTGATCAGAATCAAAAGATGTTTGTATCATTTGAAGATATCAGGTAGGAATATTACCTTCATTTGGGTCAAGGCACACACGGGTATAGAATTTAATGAGAAAGTGGACACACTAGCTAAAGAAGCAGTCAACTGGACCACATTGGCGACAACTCAAATATGCCTGGACGATATCAATGCAGCAGATAAAGTTGTTGTCAGGGAAGTGGTTGGAAAGGTGGAAAAAACTATTGTAGAAACAACCCGACAAGATACACCATCCAAGCACTGGCATTATGACCTCAATCTTTCCAGGAGATGTATATCAGTGTAAAATAGGTTAAAATTCATTACGCTGCCTTCTTGGCTAGAATTAGGATTACTAACTCCAACCTATGTGAAAGTTGCAACGTAGGTGATTTGGAAAATATATTTTTCAACTGCAAAAATACTAGGTTGGAAGGCCAAGAGCTTATTTGGAAACCCCCACCCTCTTCAATTTGCTTACACTGTTAGTCCCCAACAAAAAAAAATCCATCCTCTGCATCTTTAAATTCATACAGAAAACAGGGGTAAAAATTTGACGCAATCAAAGGCGAATTTATGTAACTCTATTTATTTAACTCTTCGACTCTCTGTTCTAACCCTAATGTACCTTGTAAATGAATGCCACGATGGACCCCTTAGCGAAAAGAAACCTTGTGATCCTTGTTTTTCCTGGCGATGTTTTTCCTTCAATTTTCCGAATTTGGTTTTGTGTCAGATTTTAGGGACTTAGGGATAGACTTTCACTTACGATAAGGCAATGAATGATGAATAGAAATGGATAAACGATAGTGACTGGCTGTATGGACCATATCCATATGCCAAAAAAAAAGTTTCATTCTTTTTTATTTTATCTCTAAGATGTAGACACAAATGAAAAATTGCTGTAAATTACCATTCACCCTGTATACTCTACTTTCATTTGAAGTTTATTCGCTCGTGTCAATCTGATACGATTTGAATTTTCCTTCCTTCCTTTCTGGATTTCAAAGTTAAATATAAGATACTATTTTTTCAAGTGATATATTGAGACCCATGTTAGTACTGTCTGGTTATTCTTCTTTCTTTTGATTTGAGTCAGATTACATAGAAATATTAGGAAGAATTTAGGGAGATTTGGATTCTTCACCAACTTTTGATTGAAAAGTTTGAGGTTCATATAAAAATAGAATTTCTGTTTTTAGCCAGATTACATAAACATCTTGAAAGCAATCAGAGAGATTTGAACTCTTCTCCAATATTTGTAGAGTTTGAGGTTTATAGAAAAATATAAATGCTTTTTGCGTATTCCAGTGAATGAATATCTTATTTTTTCTGACAAATGATTCGTTAGCTTGATTGGTGGCATTTTCAGAATCAATAATTAAATTCTGAAATCTACCTTTCCGCCTGGCCGCGCCATTATAGGTTTTATTCATCTGCTGTTATTAGAATTATAATTTTTAGACACCCAGTAATAAATATGTTATATTCATTATCAAGGAATGGCAAGTAATACATTAATGGTAAAACATAATGATTATATGTATTGCAATTTATCAGGATACATGCAAACAAAGTTTTGTTGAGAGAAAGAGCATGTAATTGTAAGTAATCATTATATCAAAAGTGAATATTTTTATGGTGAAGAAGTAGTTCAAAAGTAATGTAATGTTATGAACTGTTTTCTCATTTCTCAGTATTTGAATTAAAACACAATTTCAGTCATTTTGTCTGAGGTCCAAAAGAAGGAAAATCTAACATGACTTTTTCGAAAGTGGGCTGCAAAGAAAAACAGTAAAGATTATTAGCCAAATCAAAACATTTATTTACAAAAACCAATATATTAAGATATACAATAATTTAAGGCAACTTTAACATTTTTTTGTTGGGGAAGCATCACCAAAATTGTATTTACAGCAATATGCTTGTACATATGAAAACTTGTACGGATATTATGTAAGACACATTTCAGATACAAAATGTAAAAAATCTAATAATGGTTTGTCGACTAGTCATTAAAACATGAATAAATAAAGTAAAAAATAAAAATAATCATATTTTACAAAAATAAATAAAAAATCAAAATCCTAAAACTAAAACGCAGTTTCTAAAGTAGGTGGATTCGGTTTATCTTTCACTTCTTGGCTTACGTATAGACTACTCGTCTTTGTCACTGGGTTGAAAAATTGAGCTCTTTGAGCATGTAGTCTTTGCGTTGCAGAAGTGTACGGTTTATCTTCTGGTTTATTCCTTGGCATTCCTTTAGGCGAAGTTTCATTTTTGTCATTTGTACTATAATTTCTGTTTGCCGATTTCGGCGATGCCTTCCTTTCTCCAGAACTGTTAGGGCTCTCATCTTCCCTACAATCTTCCAGTATTGTAGAAGAGAGAACATCACTCCTTGGACTGGTAAAACGCCATTGGGATCTTGGCGACAGTATTTTGGCCACAGGTTTGTTATCCCGATTAGGCGAACTAGGTTGGGTATTCAGGAAGCGTCTGTTCACCAAGCTCCTTGGTGAGCCACTGAGGTCCAGAATACTCATTTCTGGCTGGGGTTTTTGTTGTGGTGGCTGAACTTGTTGCTTAGATAACTTCAGCTGCTCAACAGCTGATAGTTTTTTGGGCGAGCTGGTGCTAGACTTTTGTAAAAGCAATCTTTTGAAATCTATACTAGAAGTCTGTTTGGTTTTCGGTTTCCTATCACTACAGGCCCAACTTTGTCTGGTTCTCGATTCGTTTGGGGGTGAAAACTTGTCTATATCCTGATTGAAATCTACGTACTCCCCTTTACTAGGGGACCAACTCAATCTGGATTTAGATTTGTCGCCCAAATATCCAGTTTCGGGGGGTTTCACAATTTGCTTCAGTGCAGGTTCACTTTGCACTGTAACTGGAGAGGACCTTCGTGTTTCGTCTGTTTCTATATTCATTTTCTTCTTACTCTTATGTATAACGGCATACAGTTCTTCGTTGGACATAGTCGACTTCTTAGGTGACAATAGTCTATTCTCCAAGTTCGAAGCAGCCCTAAGTTCTGGATTTTTAGCAGATGGCGTAGAAGACTGGAATCCCCCAGAGTGTCTGGGATCTATTGGAGATATTTTCAAAGAATCTCCCTCTTCGTATGACCGGTTACGGGTTGAAAGATAGTTTTGACTCTCAGACTTCTTTGGAGTATTAGAAGAAGGCACATTTTGGAAGTTAAGTCTATTGATATCTGGCATTTGGAAAGGTACTCCTAGTTTCATATTTGGCGCGGTGTATCCAGCTTTGTAGAAATTTCTGGATGATGAATCTTGAAGATTTTCTGTTCGACCAAAAGTGTTGGTATAACTTTTCTCTAGTCCTCTTGTGATGTCAGGCGTAACGGATCTTTCAGTTTTCATCTCGTCGGCGAAGAACTGGGTTTTCTTCAGTGGAAGCGTGGAGTATGTTGGACTGCCACGTTGTAAGTAGTATTGGCTCGACAGGTACCTATTGGTGTCCATGTCTAGGATTTGATCACTGTAATGGTACATTCCCCTAGGGCTAACTGGCTGATAGTCGAGACTGCCAAGTGCTGAATTTGGTATTGTATGTTGGTTTGCTGGCAATTGTACTCGTTCTGAAAAAAATAAATTTATGAAATCTACTTTCAATTTCAGAAATTTTATTCTAGTTCTAAGGAGGTGATAGTTTAGGAAAATGTTCATTTTCAAATACTTTAGTTATACATTTTTTATGTCGTACCACTATTGGCATATTGAAAACGGTGAATTTTCATCACATTGGATTTGATCTCGATTTGATTTCAAGTTTGAGTAGTCATACCAGGTAGATTTATTTTAAATTTTATCCTTGCAACTCAACACAAATAACTTTTCAATTACGAACAAAAATAAAATCAGGCCTGTATTCTGATTGGGAGGATTTTCATTATTCGGATCTTAATGACGATGGGCAGAAATGTGGAAAAAAATACCAGGTAAGATACATATTAGAACTCTGTAAGATAAGGATGACTGGAATTCATTAAAAAAATACAGGTATTCGAAAAAATAGAGTTGAGAATGGCCCTCGAAGAACGAAACATTGTATTGAAAATCAAAGCAAATTTGAAACAGAAAAGAAAGATCTTGAAAACATTTCCATATTCCTAAAAATGGAGGCGCTAGCGCAAAGAAAAGAAAAAGGAGCCATTTCGGTTTTCCTCATATGATTTGAAATCGATTCATGATATTTCCGGTACGAAAAGATCATTTTATTGTTCACTAAAATAGGCAACATTTGTCTAATTTAACCAACTTCGCATCATTTACCGTTTTTGAGATGCCAATAGTAGTACGACATAAAAAATACGAACTGTATAAATTATGAAAATGGTTTGCGACGTTAACAAAGCAAAAATAGAAAAAAAACACCAAAATAACGCGGAACATTTTCAATATAGTTATTCTAAAATGAACAGTAACTGCAATTGTTGATTGATTCAACGAGTGTTTATTATTGCAGGTATCAATTATTTTATAGCTTGGATTTACTATCTGAAAAGAGAATATTTCTGTCATATAAAGGTCCCAGATGATCGAACATGTACAAAAAACAATAAATACATGAATCACACTCATTCGATTAATCTAGTTTTATCGTTGTTGGATTCATCAATATTCTGAATAAATCCCAAGTAGATATGTTAATTATTCCATTCTTTGCTAAATGGACTGTGTCGAGATGAATTATTTTCCAACTACTACCGAATAGGTGAAAAAAGCACCACATTCTGTACTAGATGCGTAGAAAACTAAAACTATTTAATGACTAATATCGGATTCTCCAGTGAAAAATCTCATCTTGAAAATCTGGCGTTTGTTTCTATAACAATCCACCTAGCGTTGCATATAGCCAGGAGAATATCATACCCTTTGGAATAAACTAAATACTTTCCACGGCACAAGATAAAAAGTTTCCGATTTTTATGTATTTGATTCAAATGAAAAAGCAAAATGTTCCCTAGAGGGATCGTCGTTTTGGCAAAGGTATCCCTTTTTTTTGCTCAACGTTCGTATACAAAAATCTATTGTTTAAATCAATGAGTCTGACAATAAATTTTATTTTAATCAATATGTCTAAAAAACCTGGTGCTTTCACCCATAGTATACCTTTGAAAGTTTGGTTTGGCATACGAGAGATTACTGGAGTTTCACATGGCACCCAACGTCGTTTCTAGCTGTAATTCAGCAAACTGTAATCACATGCCACACATGATGAAATTACTTATAAAGTAATACGAGACAGAAGTCCGTAATACATCAGTAGACAGATATAATTTCAGTAAAAATGAAAAATGTCTTATTTCTCAAGCAGCTAACTACAAATACCTATAGGGTAAACCCGATAGTCGTTGGACATTACCTAGTCATTGGACATCTCATCTTCGCTTGGCTGAAATAAGAATTCTGTGCCAATTTCATTCAACTTCTCTATGCAAGAGGGCAGCACAAGATCAGTGCTAACACCGATATAGTTTCCCGCCAATTTTATTCGTGTTTTATTCACTCTGCTCCAAGATGGAGGACGAGTTTTGCGATTATGGTCCAATTCGATTCAAAATTGGTATGCGGGGGTTTTCGGCGTCGCAGATTATGAATTTTTCGTCGAAATTCATAAATTCAAGATGGCGGGCCCAAGAGGACGAGTTTTGTGATTATGGTCCAATTCGATTCAAAATTGGTATGCGGGGGTTTTCGGGGTCGGAGATTTTGAATTTTTCATCAAAATTTATGAATTCAAGATGATGATGGACTCAAGATGGACGACGAGTTTTCTGTTTTTGGTCATATTTTATTCAAAATTGGTGTGTGGGTTTTTCAGGTTCGGAGATTATTAATTTTTCAACAAAATCTATAAATTCAACATGGCAAAAAATAAAATAATTATTAAAAAACCCTTTTAAATACAAGCTTTTATTTAAGTCGTGTACTAAAACGTATAAAATAAGTTTAAGTCATCGCTGACAAAGATTTAATTATTTTTTGTTGAATTATTTGGTTTTAAAAAGCTTGTCGCGCGAATTGTAATGAAATTAATACTTCGACAAGTTGTTACTTATCAACCAATCAGTGCCCAATCAAATTAATTGGTACTCACTTTTATGAACACTTCGCGCGACAAGCTTTTTGAAACCAAATAATTCAACAAAAAATAATTAAATCATTGTCAGCGATGACTTAAACTTATTTTTTAGTACACGGCTTGAATAAAAGCTTGTCTTTAAAAAGGTTTTTTATTAGTTATTTTATTATAGTAGTGATGCGTTAATAACGACTTTAGTAAACATAGTGATGTCCTAATGACGATTTTCCAGATTTCGAAAAAGTGCTGCGTCAGGGGGGGCGGGTCCATTCCACAACAAACATTTGCAAAGCAACCTTCTAGGACTTTGCACAGCAACCTTCTAGGACTTTGCACGATTATCCATCGGATGTAATCAAATGTCCGCCGAGGCATTAGCCAGGGAAGTACTTATTTTTTTATGGATATTCGAACAACACACACCCATTGTATAGGTATTTGTGTTCAGCTGTCTTGAGGAATAATACGTTTTTCCTTTATAATGAACTTATAAAGTAATTTCTGTGTTGTTTTTGATAATTCCGTACTTTGCTTCCTTTGTACGAACTACAAAATTAGCCAAGAAATATACAAAACAAATTCAATCGGATAGGAAGAAAACACGCATTGACAGAAAACAATAAAGAAGATCTGATATTCCGTGGTGACTCCTAAAATTCTAAACAATGTGTAATCGCACATTCCCCGGGGTTTATGAACATCTTAGTTTATCAGAATCCGTAGGTGTCATTCCATTTGACCGATTTTATCACTTTATTATTATTACCTTTCAATGTTCATGGCAACTTTCCACTTCAAGCATTTTGTTTCTCATTATTACCTACTTTTTATCCGAGAAATTCTACTATTATTTCTTTCTTTTTTATGATTCAAATTATATATGAATTCGATCACAAGAGTTGAACAGTTGCCAACACACTTATGTTTTTTCACTTCACGTCGAGTGCGATAAACACTTACTTTTTGCACTTGTTGCATACATTACTGTTAGTGTATAACAATGTTTTGAGTATTAACACTATAAATACAAATATTTCCATAATTAACACATACTAAATACCCGACAAACGTTGTTCTGTCCAAATTTCTAAAATTTTGTTCTCTGTAAACTCTCGTCCGCTTGCAAGTTGTTTTTTCCTATGTTTTTTTGTGTTGTTCCATCTAGTTAATGCTTTTGACTCTGCCCGCTTTCCGTTATCCCGTTTTCTCGTTATTCCATTACCGAGTTATCCCGTTTCCCCGTTATTCCGTTTTACAGTTTTCCCGTTTTACTGTTATTCCATTTTCCACTATCCCTTTTTTTCGTTTTCACGTTTTCCCGTTTTCCCGTTATGCCGTTTCCCCGTTATCCCGTAATCCCATTATCGCTTCCTCTCGTTGACCCGTTATCCCATTATCCCGTTATCACGTTTTCCCCTGTTATCTCATTATACCGTTATCATGTTTTCCCTTTTTCCATTATCGGGTTTTCTCGTTATCGTTTTCTTCCGTTATCCCATTATCCCGTTTTCCCATTATTCCTTTTTCGTTTCCTGGGGTACAGCCGTTCTCAAGTTATGAGCTTACCAACACCGAGTTTTCTTAAAATCCACAAAGTTGTTTTTACGAAAAAATATTTGTAATGTAATAAATTTTACACAACCGCACGGAAGAAATAACAGTTTTGTATAGCACATCAGTTAGACGATAGGTCCGCCACGAACGCCATCTATTAAAAGTAATCCGAAGTGGCGATTGACTTTTTCGATTTTCAGCTGTTCTTTTGGGTTTTCCCTATTTTTTGTTTGTTTTAAACCATTCCTGTATTAGAGCAAACAAAACAAAAACAATTATTCAAATCGGTCAAGCCGTTTTTGTGTTTTAGCGAGACTAACGAACAGCAATTGATTTTTATACAGTGCTTCTCAAAAGTCCCCTCCCCTCCCTCTTATTTTTGGAACGATTATACATAAACAAGTGAAATTTGGAAACTGAATATTAAAGGTTGTAAACTTCCCTACTAGTGATGATAGATGACGAAATCGTCAAAGATGACGTCACAAGGCCATTGTGACCAATAATTTTAAATGGAACCCTACGGCAAGCGACACCTCTTTTAAAAGGTATCGAAAAAACCTATTCAATGATACTAATTTTGTTTGTGTTTATGGCAGTTTTGGCAACTCGCTTTTAAAAAACGCAAAGCTGTGATGAATTAAATCAGTTAATACTAAAATTCCAAATTCAAGTGTTAGTCTCCCTAATTCGACGTTTTTGTAATTGTCCAAGTTTTTGTACATTTAATAATTTGTGTATTGTTGATCGAACGTTTAACTGTTTTAGCAGCTTTTGGTACTTAATATTTTTGCACATTTTAATAATTTGTGAAACTGTTGTGAGCCGAACGTTTAAGTGCTTCAAGAAGCGAAATGGTACGTGCTTTAGGTGATAAAGTAGCAGCGATCCTAATTCTTGGTGAAACTGGACAAAATATTCATGCAGCAAAACGCATTTTTAATGAGAGGTTTCCCGATCGCCCCGTTTCGAGGACTTATTTGAGGGAGCTTCTTCGTGAGTTTGAAACAACGGGTAGTATTAATGATGCGAAACGATCTGGCAGACCACAAATTTCTGATGAGAAAAAAATTGATATACTGGCAGAAGTAATAGTCAATCCTACTTCTTCAACAACTCACGTTGCATCTACCTGTGAAGTCAGTCGAAGTACAGTACACAGGGTGTTGAAAAAAAACAAATTTCATCCATACAAATTAAAAATGGTTCATCAACTCTCCGACGACGACCCAGACCGAAGACTAGAATTTTGTGAAAATATGGAAACTAAAATTAACCAACAGCCAGACTATGTCAAAACAATTTGTTTTAGTGACGAAAGTACTTTCTATCTAAATGGAAATGTAAATACACAGAATGTGAGGTATTGGAGTGACGCAAATCCTCACCTGTTTCATGAAACACATACCCAATTTCCCCAGAAGGTGAATGTTTGGGCAGGTATTCTGGGAAACCACATCGTTGGGCCTATTTTTTTAAATACTAATTTAACTGGTGAGGTTTATCTGGAGCTGTTGCAAAACGCAATAGAACCGTTAATCCTTGAAATTTTGGAAGATAATCCAGATGAATTCGGCAATTTGGAAATGACATTCCAACAGGATGGTGCTCCTCCACACTATTACGGTGCAGTAAGACGGTATTTGGATGAGGAGTATCGTGGTAGATGGATTGGACGACGCGGTTCAACAGAATGGCCAGCTCGATCACCGGACCTCACACCTTTGGATTTTTTTCTGTGGGGATACCTTAAATCGGAGGTTTACGCCACTGAACCTGACAATATTGACGTTTTAAAACAACGTATTGTTGCAGAATGTGAGGCTGTTTCCGCAGACACATTTGCAAAAGTACGAGTACAGTTTAAAAATAGGATATTTCACTGTCAGGAAGTAAATGGAGGTCACTTCGAGCAATTTCTTTAAGTAGATACTGATTCTTGAATCTGTAATTAATATCATACTGAATGGAATTTAAATTTCAATGTTTACTAATGAGCCATTAAAACTGCCATAAACACAAACAAAATTAGTATCATTGAATAGTTTTTTTTGATACCTTTTAAAAGAGTTGTCGCTTGCCGTAGGGTTCCATTTGAAATTATTGGTCACAATGACCCTGTGACGTCATCTTTGACGATTTCGTCATCTATCATCACTAGTAGGGAAGTTTACAACCTTTAATATTCAGTTTCCAAATTTCACTTGTTTATGTATAATCGGTCCAAAAATAAGAGGGGGGGGAGGGGACTTTTGAGAAGCACTGTATATGTAGAGATACAAACAAGTTCAAATTTAAAAAGCAGAATGTACCAGCATAAATATGACTGTTACGAAAAGAATAAAAATAAAAAACAGCACTTGCCGCTCACCATTTTGAAGCATCTTGTAATTTCGATACGGTAAAAATTCTAGAAAGAGAGAAGGCATCTTATATCCAAAGAGATTGTTAGGAGAAATGATCAAAATTTGACCAAAATATATACACATATTCTAGAAACGTACAAAAGAAAGAACAGATTTCCGAACAATAGATAAATCAGTTTTTGGTTTTTATAGCTACACAGCGCTCGAATGTTTCAGGGAGATGTCCAGTTGCTTATTGACCATAAACCAACGTACGTCTATATTTTAATGTGTCTGGGCTTGTTTTACGTGAATTTTAAAGTTTGTAATGGGTATTGTGTGCCAATGTGTATTTTACCGACAGGAATTTGTCTCGATCACCACCTCGCAACAATTGTCTGAAGTTGAATTCATAATCAGGATTAACTTAATTTTAAAGGTGGGTCATAGAAATTAAGTTCGTCTACTACATGTAACTATTGTCATTTCCGCTTTGAAAAAGGAATAAACGTTAGTAATAAAAAAATAGTTTCACTCCCTGGTCCCGATTCCCGTGAAATCCAACTAAAAATGTAAAATTAAACAATTACATGAAATGGAATGTTTTTTTTTGTATCACAGTTTTTTAAGTGCTCCTCAAATTTATTCATATTGTAGAAACAACCTTGTGCTTTTGGGCATATTAAAATAATAGCAGCCCCGATGTATTCCTGTTTTTTTATAGAAATTGGGTTAGCCTTTGTCTAGCTAGATTATTGTAGTTTCTCATGTCATATTTAGAGATTTCTCCAACTGTTTTGAATTTGCTTATGCGTGTTTTAATGTTATTGGATGACTTCTTATATGGTAAATCAAACATGACACGAATGATTCTTTTTTGGATTTCCCCATGTTTGAATTCGAAAAGTTTGCAGTGATTTATTTGTTGTGGCCAACATGCTAAAAGTGAAATTGACTAAAGTTGATCTGTCAGATGTGAGAGGTTAGGTTATTCGTAACATTTTTTTTTCGATAGAACTGGCTGTTTTTTGTGCCAAAGTGCCGACAATTGATGATTGAATGTGTGTAGTCTGTGCTGGTAAAAGGAAGGAAGAATTGTGGGTAATTTTAGCGTGAGAGAAAGGTGCTTAAAAATGTACCAATTCTGAATTTTGAAGGGCTAGTACTCGACAAGGATGAGAGCGCCGTGTTTTTATTTCGGATTCGTGTTCAGGAGGCGAAAATATGTAAATAGAATCCAATAGCCATTCTCAAGGAACATGACAATCACCCCCGCGTCTTTGGCGGTGGGGGTTAAAAAATGGGAAAAATATAGACATTTTGATTCATTTTTTTGAGTTTGGTCATGTTCTCTTGTTGAATTTTTTTGATAAATCACACTATACACAAGACAACGAAAATATTAGGTATTCCAGAAAACATGCAAAAATATCAAAAACCATGCAAGTGTCTGAGAAAAATCAAGAGTACATACAAATAATTACCAAGCAACTATTTTTCCTACCATTTAGAACATCACAAATTGTAATAAATTTTTCAGATTCATATGTATTTGTCGAACCAACATAAATTTGGATACTTTCATCATACTGATAAAGCCCCGCATAGATAAACTGATAAATGATTGTTCTCAAACACATCTCTATATCGATATAACATAAAAAAAAATCATACCTCACCTTCGGAATCTGGTGCATGCGCGAAAATAATAACGCTCTACGTGCTCTGTGCAGAAACTTTCGATCTTAGAGTGGCAAAAATCTTACTAAAAAGGTGAAATCCCATGCTGGTTGTGCAGGTGGCAAATGGGCTTTGAACGTGCTTAACAAGCGATATTTAAACTGTAACTGGTCTGTTGCAGAACGCGAAATGAAGCATATCCATCCTTTTGACACTTGTCTCATTGCCTCGACTAAAACGAGGTGTCGGGTCGCTTGGTACTTCGTGATCTTTATCGCAGACTTCATGATTATCGAAAGGTGCGTGAAATTAGTTGCAGATAACTGAGCGTGTTTTTACTATTTTTATCTTTATACGTCATTTATTTAATAATACTCTTTATTTTCCAAGTTAAAAAAACCAAACCAGATCAGCAACCAATACTACAATAGAAAAGCGGTCAGGTTCGAGTTTGACTCGAACGCAGAAGGTTCCGTAAACGATAAGTTTGTAAAATTAATTTCTAGAAATCTGTAAGACCCAGGGCTGTTATAATTTTTCTGTAAACCTCAAAAACAGCTTTCTGATTTCTTTAAAATTTTAGTTCCAGTAGTTTCTGAGATAAGGGGTGGGTTTGATTTACATCAGAACCACATTTAGACATACCTGTTTGATTTGAAAATGTGTAGGCACATTAAAATTGCTTGCAATCTGATATGATTAGGATGGTTTGAACACTTTTTATCTATGTAGTGGAGGCGTAAGGTGTAATTTGTGGCCAACATTGATGCTCTTATCGTTATATATAAAACGAATTTGACGTTGACCCGTCACAGCAGATTTATTATTCACTGCAAAATATTTATTTTATGCTAAATCATACTGATTTTGAACATTTGCTGTGAAATAGAGGGCAACATCGTTATTGCAATGGAGAATCGAAAACCTTAATTTATTTCTCTACTATTGCTGCTAATTTGTTTTGTTGTGAGAAAACCAAGACGTTATGCTAACAGAGCTATTTCTATATTTATTTTCAAAATAATTAATCTTATTTGTATATAAGTGAATTTGTGTTTTGTTAGCAATCAGCATAATTATTTTATTGGGAGCTTTATATTGCAGATTATATAGCTTGTGACATTATACAAAAAACGAGTCTCATTATTTTAGCTTATCAGGACAAAACTCGTCATTTGACTAACAAATCAAACATCGTATAGGCCGTTATTTAGTGCTTTTTAATATTGATTTGTCTCCTGCAGAATATTTTTTTTGCTTCTGCCATTATATAAAAATGAGACTTCTAGTTGAAGATATACTGGCATAGCAACTCAATTAATTGATCGCAAAACCAATAATTTCTTGTTCTTCATGCTAATTTGTTCCCAATAACAAGTTTCGTTGCTGCCGTTAAAGAAATAAAATGTTAGTTGAAAAAATAAAAAACTGACTTGGCATTTCCATACATACATAAATGATAATTTCATAAAAACATAAATTGTATTCTAAGTGATTATTTTCTGAGTAAAAAAAATATGACATTAAAAAATATTTGGAGGAACGAGAGAATTAAAACGTTGTTTTAAACTCTCAAGTGAGTGTTCATTGACAGAGACGGGTTTTTGTTCGTCAACAGCAAGAGAAAAAGTCCAATAACCAAGTTGCTATGGCAACATGTCGAAAGGTTACCGAATCTCATAATATCCAACGGATATATTATTTATTAAACACAACTGTCATAGAGACAGGCTCCATTCAAAGTTTGAAAAAATATATAAGTTAAAGGGGTTCAACTCTTGAGATATGATGATGATGGATGGATGTGGGCGGCACAAATCCTCAGCATTTACCGCTCTTTGTTGGACCCTTTATGCGGGCGAAATAAGCCATCTTCTTGTAACTGACCTCACATACTTTGGGTTCAAGAAAACATTTTCAAAGTGTGATTCCCTCACTTTCAGCAAGGATATAAGGTCTTCCGTGATACTGATGTGCTTCTCGAAGGAACTTGGTGCGTCCATAGAAGGACCTTCTATATGTAGATTCGATTATATCATGCCTACAGCAACTCTCCTTTCATCATAAAATTTATTCATCAAACATTTCCTCTTTACACCAATATCCACATAGATAAATCCATTAGCATCATCAAACCGAAACTCGAAGAGGATAACCATCTTCGCGAAAGGACTGACCTTTCCATCCAATCGATATTGAAATTACTGCAGTGCTGTCTACACAACTCATATGTCCAAGAAAAGGACCGATTCTGTCCTCAAGTCGACGGATTCCCGATGGGAACTTCCCTTTCTCCAATTATTGCCAACATATACATGGACTGGTTCGAGGAATTGGCTATACGGGAGACAGAATACAAACCAAAACTGTGGTTGAGGAACGTCGATGACACTTTAATTATATGGAATCATCACTTCTTCTCGAGAATAAACAGCATCAGAGATTCGATCAAATTCACGATGGGAATGGAAACCAATCGTACCTTACCTTTCCTCGATGATAATGTTGAGAGAACACCTCTGTCTATAAAAAGAAGACACATAAGACAGTATCCGAGTTCGACAAAGAGAGAGATCGTAAAAACATTGGTGGGAAGAGCGATGCATAATGCCGAAATCAACCCCATCAGAGATGACCTACATCGAAATGGATACTCCTGGTAGAAGCATTGAAACAACTTGAGATAACGAAGACACCCGAAGAGCAACAACTAAGCACCGTGATCTACCTTCCGTGCAACAGAGGTGTATCCGAGAAGATCAGAAGGATAGGAAACAAATACTTCAAGAGCTGCTTCCAATCCAGCAGTACTTTACGGAGTTTCTTCACCAAGACCACACCTGACAACAGAACCGAAATTAGCAAGAACTGCATTTATGAAATCCCATGTGAATGCGGAGATTCCTACATCGGAGAGACGAAGAGGCCGTTATCCGTAAAATTGTCTAAACAACGCGGACAGACGTCAATCATCGGGAATTGCTGACCACGCTTGGACTGAGCAGCATCGAATTCTATGGGTCAATGCAAGCGTTCTACATAGAGAGAAGCATTGGTTCCAACGGAAGTTGAAGGAGGCCGCCCACATCAAAGCGATATACTCCTTTAGTCAGTCAAGCGTTGAGATTAGGAACGTATAAAACAGCTCATCGCTCTTTCTGGAAGACTGCAGAGGCGGGAAATTTCACGCACCACCACATCACGCAAAATCATACGCATCACTGCACATGGCGGAATTATACGGATCACCGACAGCTTGTCAATATTAACCTGAAGACGATTGCAGATACAAGCAATAGAAACGTTGTGAAAAACATCGTCTACAACCTTCAAACAAAAATTGGTTCGCCGATGCATTCCGATACCAATGATGAATTGACTCTTCAGATTGTGTGCCTATGGTGTTCTCGCAAACACAGGCGAGTATAGCGACTACTTCTGCCTGAAACATCGTAGTCAACTTCCCGAGGGCGAAACAGAGTTCCACCCTGGGGGATTGCCCATAGACTCAGTTAACCAGAATTGGGGATCAAGCTATGCATATTCTGTTCCTAGTCCTCCAGTTTTAGGACAGTCAGCTGAGGCGTTTTGATGAATCTTAAGATGGATGGTGAATGGTCCCCCGGCGTATCGAGTAAGGGACATTCGACGTATCGAGTAAGGGACATTCAGCTACCGTCTGATTCCATAATCGAGAATATCCATACGATCCCTCGCCCCTCCACTGGTTGGAGGTTCTTGGACGAGCGATTGCCTTTCGCGCCTCTTGTTCGTTGAAGAGGTGCAGGGGAGGCAGTCACGTGAGTGCTTCCAGTGCCCTTGCTGGCGACGTCTTCATTGAACTTGTTGACCAAGCAATGGCCCTGTACGTGAGTGATCCTTGGACGCATGAGATGTGAAGGATTTAGGGGGTTAATCCTCACGTGCTACCGAAAGAGTCCTTCTGCGTGCTAAGAAAGCCGCTGTGGCTTTCTGGATTTTGGAAATAGTTTCTTATTTTGAACATCTGGGAGGTGAAGATTGCCAGTTCAGCTCTGTTTGGGTTGACACACAGTCCCACGGAACGACACCAGTCATCCATTCTTACTAGGACACTTTGTATCAGTTTCGGGCCGTTGATAAAGATGCCTCCTGAGATATGATCACTGTCTGAATCCGAACCATTAAATGATAATTTGAAGGTGCAAGTGCTATTGTCTTCTATTAATTGAAAAATATAGAAATAAAAGTCTAACAGTGTTGTCACTTTACGGCTAATTAACCAAACTGCTGATAATTTGAAGATCTGTGAGCGCTACTTTGCTACCGTCAGTCTACTGAGACACTAGTGCGATTAAGTTTGGCAACACTTCCGGGTGTAGTTCGCAGCAATTTTCTGATTGGATACAGGAAGTTTTCCGTGAGATGGGAATGTGACGAAAGGCCAACAACATATTTTTGACTTTGAATAATTTCTAGATTTTCATCGCCCGATTCTGACGCAGTTATTCTTTCTTTTTGAGAAATTTAGTCTATTGATTTTGTCAGAAAAAAAAGGTTTCATTTTCGAACCTCTGAATGATGATGCATATATGATTTTCTATCTTTCTTTTGAATAACAAAATTGCTATTCAATGTAAACGGCATGAACAACCAAAATTAGCCTGGGAATCAAATGAGCACTAGATTATGATACTAGAATTTGTGTAAATAAAGAATGAAATCGCACTCAATAGACTGACCAGTAAACACATCGTACAATATTAATGAAAATTCAAATAGAAAAAGGTTTCCAATTATGGCATATTTGATATATTGCATATCGTGAGTTGGATATGGTCATCATTAGATGCTTTTTTCAATTCCAACGTGTCATTCATTGTTATTGGTAACAATGGAAATCTTGGGTATCCCATATTTCATTGCATGCTTTTCTCAAGAACAAATATTTCTACTGCAGAAAATTATCACCATTGAGTGTTCCCCTCATTATGACTCCTTGTGGGAATAGGTTGAATACCTCAACAAATGATCTACAAGTTGCTCTTTTTGTGCACGATAAAAAATATGTCCAAGGCAATCTACCTCACCTCTGCAGTTATTTGCTGTTAATTCCAAAATATTTCGAAAATAATATTTATTATTATTATTACAATCGAAAGACAATGTGATATAACCATATTTGGAACGAATTTTAATAGCAACAAACGAAATTAATGCCATTTCAAAAAATAAAAACGCTCGTCCATCATTACATTGTTTATGCTAGAAGAATTCTGGATAATTAATTTGTTGAAAATATGAACAGGATGTTCATAAAATCAGATGTGGAATCATCGTGGATTTTTCAATTCACAGAAAAATCTTTCTAGTCAATATTCAATTGAGAATCTTTCCCTTTTCAATTCTGGATAACTCGTTAATTATTTGATTTATATTGTACTCAAAACTTACACATTGTTTTGAGAAAGTACAGGAGACATTCCTCCTTATTCATCATTTATGTTGAACAAATATGAAGTGTGTAAATTTTCACTACGAAGTTTATTTTTATTTTTAGATGTAGGATGTCTATGGAAAATAGTGATGATCATGTTAATTGTGAAAAATTGTAATCTTTAACAAATTGAGAACAAAAAACATCGCCAACATCTTCAACAACAACCTTTAGTAACAAATATAATTGCGTGCAACAAATTCGATGTACGAAGAGTATTTAAAACTCATAATACCTTGAGATAATAATTAAACCGAACAAAACCTATAAAGGAAAAATTAAAAAAATTGTGAGTGCAGTGTTCATGCCTTTGTGGAGAAATTACATAGGAAAAACGTCAAGACCATTAAAAATAAGAGAAGTTTCACACAAGTATTATATAAAAAATAAAGAAATCGGAATATGTTTATTGACATTTTTTGTAAAATGTTTTAAACGAACCGTTTTTCAAACGATACATTACTGGCAAATTGTAACTTTTCTTTGAATATTTTCGAATATAGAATTCCAAAACGCATTAGGGTAAATGTACTAATTTGTCCTCCTTGAATAGATAACTAACATGTCACAGCGGGAGAGAAAGTTAAATCAATATTCCTAAACCTCCCCAAAAAAGAAATAAGTAGTCGTTAACCGCAACGCTGGAATAGAAAAAAGTTATGCAGTTGTTGTCAATGTCAACTGTAAATATGTCCTCCCTTAATTATTACTGTCTTGGTTCGCTCAGGAATTAAAACTTCATGGATGATATAATGCACTTTCCTCTCATATTCAAATAACCACTTTTTAACATTAGAGTGAAGTTATCCACACTTTTCCAGCCGTTTCTGTGGGATAAATAATAAATAGTGTGCGGTGTTGCCAAATCGACTATATTTCCTGTGAAATTTTCAGATCATTTAATGCCAAATAAGTCGATACACATATATATCAAAATGCCAAAGTTTCAAGAGAAATCATATTAAATTCAGCATTATCGATAAACTACTTGTGAAATATCCGTTTGTAATTACATGAAGAAGTAGTTGTAGCTGGACATACATTTCTTTTCTGACACTTCAAACATGAGTCTCATGTGATATTTTATAGTTAAATCTTATATATCATGCAATTTCAATCTTATATAGTAAACGAATGAATAATACTTCTCCTCGTGATAATCTAATTGTTCTCTAGAATATCGATCTTATTTGACCCTGTATTATTATTCACAAGGAAGCCCTCTATCATGCGGTCTTTGAATTTTTTTATTTCGGACAGTTTACTCTTATCATCAGAAGGAACTTTGACATTTTGATATATATGTGTATCGAGTTAATTGGCATTAAATGATCTAAAAAACTCACAGGAAATATATTCGATTTGGCAACACCGCACACTATTTATTTTCTATCCCACATTAGTCACTCCCTACGTCAAAAACTGTAGCTGGAAAAGTGTGGATAACTTCACTCTAATCTTTTTAACTCATATAATTGAAAAACATTACTCAAAATACAAAATATATGAGAAGACCAACTCAATGAAAAAGAAAATGGCATATTTTGATATTTATCCTCGAACCTACATAACTTTATCAAAGGCACCAACTGAGAATATTGTTGTTTCCTCGTTGTTCTTTCATAGGCGATATTCCACGACAAAGTAATTTAATGAACTAAATGTGTTCCTTGGCGTCTTTATGAATGACTAGATTCCATGCACTCACTAAATCAATAAAGGATATTGACATATGCACGAATCGCAACGAATTCGTCAAAGCTCACCTATGGTTCAGGAAAACTGCGATTTACTGATTGAATTTGCCGATATGCCAACAAGGGGTTCGTTTTTGCAGGCTAAATTCACGCACCTTTCGAATGTTACCGGACACTGGGCTGATTCATTCAAGTGTACTGGACTTAATGATGTGTAATTGCCATAAAACCAATGAATGTGTCATGATAAGGAGTTATTTATATCCCTGGTGTTAGAAATGAGTATAATTAGCACAAAAAGGAGAATGAAAAGTTAAATCTTGTTTATTGTTCCTTATTACAATCATATAGTTTTTTTTTCATTTGCAGAAATAAAAAAAATGTTGCATGCATTCTAGAACTATTTACAAAACTTTGAAACGGAAATCATTTTGCATACGAAAAACACATAGTGCTAGGATATTATATACAACAAACAGGCATAACAAAGTTCATGCAAAATCCATAAAAAAGAAGATAGTGTGCGTAGCAAGTTCGGTAATGGAAAATCACCGAATGTTGAAGAATTAAGTAACGCATTAAGATGACAAATTTAAAAACAAACAGACATTACATGAAGTTTATTATGCGTTAATGGACATACAAACACCTACAGCCTCTTTTTGAAATGTGTGAAATAGATGTTTGAATATGGAAATGATTCAGTCTTATACAAGAAATATCACAAAACTCACTCATAGAATTACAACTTAAGGAAGACAAATACTAAAACATAAATAAAAAATATAAATTGTGCATAAATAATTAAGTAAACAGTGCGGCCAATCTGTCGAGGAACTTGTTCGATTCACTTCAGAAGAAGGAAATATACAAATAATATTTAAAATAATTGGTACTCATGACGGAATATCAATTACATTATAATTATTTATGTTCTAGGGAATTGTTGCTCATACCAGACGGAATAGGATATGGAGTAAATAAGGAAATTATTATTTTCAAATCTAATCAAATACCATTAAAATATACTTTGGAGTAACAATTAATATATAATGTCTAATTAGACAACAAATGGCAAGGAATTTATGTTGAACCAATAAATATTGAAATTTTGTTGAATTCATTTAGTTTGTTGAAGATTGAACCCTCCACATATTCATCATTGCCTAAAGTAATGTTTGTCTTCTGAATTTTTTTTAAGAATATTGATGCCCAATTGCATTATTTATCGATTGGATTGAAGTTCAACATTATAATTTAATAATGGGAAAATATTGTGCCATCTGATTCTTTACAAAAAACCGAATAACACTGATATATTTAACCACTATATGATCAGATTCTGATAGAGATTTTTCATTTTATTGGCGTCTACTTAATGCCCTGAAAAATATACTGAGTTTCCTGACGTGTCTGATTGATTATCTCACATTTACGATTTAAAGTTAATGTAGATGATGGTCCTTCTCAGAAGAATTCAGTGAATGTAACTAATACCTTCAAATCTGTTTATTGATATAATTTGACAGAATGTCAGTGCAAATAATAAAAATAATATTTATATAATATTTTGAGACCTCACTGATTTTATAGTTACTTTACAGTTGGTTGGAGTAAGGTCAAAATAACTGAAACTGCTTTCGATCTGTTGCAGACGTTTCGAATTTTATATAGTCATCTTCAGGACACCAGCATCGGAATTGCTACTATAAAATTAATGTTAATTGTATCTAATCACATTAAAATCAAGTAATATACATGAAAAGTTCCAGATTGGATGAAGACAGGTAAAAATGATCATTATTTAAATGTTTGTAAAATTTCAGCTGTCTTTATTTGTGTATATTTTATTATAGCCCAATCGTTCTTTTGATCCATATTCCTTGATTTTAATATGTTTACATACAATTCACATTATTTTAATAATAGTAATTCTTATCGTAGTGTCCTGAAGAAGTCTTTATAAAAACCGAAACGTCGGCAACAAATCGATAGTGATTGTAGTCATTTTAACTTTGCCCCAACCGACTGTAAAGTTACTAAAATAAATGTAACTCATGAGAAATTGTTACTTCAATGGTATTTAATTAAAGCTAAATTCAGAAAAGTGTCTTGTTATATCCTAAACCATCGGCATAGAGCACCTGAGAATGGATGACAGCAATATTTTTTTAAATAAACACTAATTTCTTCTATAACGCAAAAAACTACACTTTCTTTCCATTCTCATGCTTCTTCTATATTCTACAAGTACAATAAATACAAAACAAATGACATCTTACCCCTACTATTGAGTGACAGGAACATACAATTACAGAGTCCAAGTTTCTTACAATTTTGAAAATACACTTAACATCTGTCAACGTGAACCGAACAAACTCACAAAAACTTCATACAAATATAAGAAGAATCGGCCATATTCATCAAGTTATTGGTTGTTGCTCTTCCACCAAGCAGTTAATCTGTGAATATGGCCAATCACCAAAGCAATGGGACAAAGGGATGGAAGAATGGACCCACTAACATCATCCAAAAGCTTGTGAAGAAATGATGCCGAGAAAATTTGGTGTTTGTTGTAGGGTAAGGGGTGAATGTTTCATTGATTCGCACCGAGAGCGGGCACGTGGTTTATTTTGTTTTCAGTGGCGTACTTTTGCTGTTTTCGGTGCGGGGATCGGTTGAACATAACGCTATGTCTTAGCGCTTTCCATTATTAAAATGGATTATTTTTCAAGGAATTTTTATATAAAATACCGAGTTTTACTAAAATAGAGCAAACCTTGAAACAAGTATGTACTTTATCAATATCAATAGTTTGTTCTTTAGAAGCTATGGAAATATTCTAGCAGTTTAGTTAATAAATATGACCATCTGCTCAGGATATCTCTCTAATGGCGAATAAATAAAATTGTCAGTACAAGAAATCTGTTCTATATTATTTGAAAATAGATGAAAAACTGTTTTGAAACTAATGTTATAGTTATGACCAAATGTTTTCTGACATGGTACAGTGGTCCAAAATAACGAAAAAGTGGAACTAATTCGAATTTTGGTAAAGTTCTCGTATACGCTCCCAACTTTTTGAGAGGGTCAACAAAAGACCAGATAACCTTTTCTCAGAATTGCGGGTAACTATTGCGAAACATTTATCCCTCAAAGACGACCATTATATCGTGTACGTTACTCGATGTCATACGTGTACTTTTCTTCCGAGTTCGATTAGCTCCAGAAAGAACATCTTGTAAATAATTCCTGTGAAACTCAGTTGAAAAGTCAATCAAGATATGTAGTTTTTATTCCATGTTTGATAAGGTAAATTGGTCGATTATTTACTCAGTTATTAATTGTTATTTTCTGTGCTGTTATTAGAATGAACGTGCGTACATTTTCAACTTTCGTTAGACTTACAAAAATGCCCCACGACTCCCCGCTCTGAAAAAATATCTAATGGATAGCCAGATGTCACTTTAAAAACATATAAAAAATTTGCCGGCTCGTACTTTTTTATAATATTTAATTAATGGTGAGCTTCTGCAAGAGTGTATCAAAAACGCATCAAATATATTTTGACCCACAATGAATTAACACCTCATTATTTTGTATAAAACGCCTTTTTTGCTAGAATATGACTGTCTTTATTATAAACAATATCTTAAGAAGATTTGAGGTACTGATTTTGCTAATTAAAGTTAAACATTAAAAAAGTCATTATTTAAAACTTTTGATCTAATACCAAAGTTACCCCTTTTGAAACCAACCCCTTTGCTACAAATTTTCCTATGGCTCTCGTGAGCTTTGAAAATAATTCAGCGAAAAGAAGGCTTAAATCGGATTTTATTGTTTAACCACCCCTTCTAAAAACCACCCTTTTGTGACACGTTTTTATAAATATTTTTCCAATGATTCTCGTCAGTTTTAGAAGCAATTCCACGCGCGAAAAAAAAACTTGATTCTGATTTTTTTTTCGAACCACCATTTCTAAAAATCACCTCCTTGTGACAAGACTTTTAAAATATTTTTTCCGTGGTTCTCGTCAGTCTTAGAAGCAATTCCGTGAAAAAAGGCGCGAATCTGATTTTATTTTCGAACCACCCCTTCTAAAAACCACCCCTTGTGACAAGTTTTTTTAAATATTTTTCCCATAATTCTCGTCAGCCTTGAAAGCAATTTCGCGAAAAAAAGACTTGATTCTATTTTTTTTTGCCCAACCACCCCTTCTGAAAACCACCCCTTTGTGACAAGGTTTTTTTTTTAATTTTTACTACGATTCCCGCAATTCCGAAAAAAGGCTCAATTTTTTTTTAACCATAGAAACAAAATTTCACCAAAATCTAACGAAAATTACAAAACAGCTGAAATTCTGGATTCCGGTAGTTAAAGGTATGAAGTGTCCATTAAGAATTCTTTACCATGCCACGGCCCTAAATATAAATAAAAAATCCAAAAATTCTCCGAATTTTCATGTTTTAAGATACAACTCCAGAAGTAAGGAGATATGAAAACATGTCTTGAATAAAGTTGTAGCTCGTTATTTTTTCTACAACAATGTATCGCATACATTTTGCGATAAATCATGTGGTTAGGGAGATAAACGCAATTTTTCACTTGTTGAAATTGCGCGGGAAAGTAAAATGGCCCCAATTTTTATATAACCGGACTAGTCAGTCGATGTTCCTCGAGCTGCTTAAAAAAACAACGCACATGAAATGTAGAAAAAACTCCCTTCTTTCACATGAGACTAGTTTCGAAGTTCATACAGAATCCACTCATACTACAAAGATTTCCTATTAAATATATGTGTACTCACTACATTTTGGTTAATAAATTCCTAAGGAATCATTGCCATGTTGATTCCTTGGGCTTTGTGGAGTTCGTGGTTGATATACTAGCCCTGTTCATCCGGATTACTCTCGGTTTTTTTGGAAGAAAGTTTTTTGACATGTAATTTTGTTATACATTTGAGGATTTGATCAATAACGACCCTTATAGATAGATAGATCTTTATTGGTCATATATACACAATTGTACTTTGACAAGTCAGTTAAAAAAACAAAAAAATAAATATATAAATAAAATAACAGAAGAAAAACAATATTTGTCATTATATACAGTAAGCAGATAAACATAAAAACACATAAAATTGTGAATGACGCTTACTTACACTGTAAAATTAACAAAACAACAAATAAGTTATGGCTTACGAGTTAATGGATCAATTGTGAAAAATCGGTTGCCAAGAACTCATCAAAATCGTAGAACGCATTATCTACCAGGAACCGCTTAATAACTGATTTAAAATGTACGCACTCGAGAACTTGGACATCATATGGTAAAACATTAAAGAACTTGATTACTATCGTTTCGGACGTCCGTCGTCTTAATGTATTTAAAAGGTTTTCACGACGTTTCGAATGCTTGTATCTGCAATCGTCTTCAGGTGAATACTGACAAGTTTAGGTGCTACTTACCAATTTATATGACTGTCGGCGCAATGATGCGTGCAATTCCGCCATGTGCAGCGGTGCGTGTAGTTTCGCGCGGTGTGGTGGTGCGTGAAGTTTCGCGCCTCTGCAGCCCGCCAGAAAGAGCAATCAGGGGTTTCCATACGTTCTTGATCTCAACGCTTGGTTGACTAAAGGCGTTATTGGCTTCGATGTAGGCAGCCTCTTTGAACTTTCGTTTGAACCAATGCTCCTCTCTATGTAGAACACTTGCGTCGTCCCATAGAACTCGATGGTGCTCAGTCCAGGCGTGGTCAGCGATTCCCGATTTTGATGTTTCTCCACGTTGAGTCCATTTCTTGTGCTCATCCAATCTTACCGATAACGGTCTCTTTGTCTCTCCAATGTAGGAATCTCCGCATTCACATGGAACTTCATAAATGCAATTCTTACTGATTTCATTTTTGTTGTCAGGTTTGGTCTTGGTCAAGAAACTCCGTAAAGTACTGCCGGATTGAAAGCAGCTCTTGATGTTGAACTTGTTTCCGATGCTTCTGATCTTCTCGGAGACACCTCTGATGTACGGAAGGCGGATCACTGTGCTTTGTTGTTGCTCTTCAGATGTCTTCGTTCTCCGGAGTTGTTTCAATACTTCTTCTAGGAGTTTCTTGGGATATCCATTCCGGTGGAGGTCCTCTCTGATGTGGTTTAATTCGGCATCTAGTGACTCCACGTCGTTGCATATGTGCGTCGCTCTCTCTACCAATGTTCTCACGATCCCTCTCTTCGTCGAACTCGGATGGTTGTAGCTGTAACTGAGGTACTGCCCCGTGTCTTCTTTCTGTAGACGGAGGTGCGGATTCCATTGCCTATTCTCTCACGCACCACCACACCGCGCGAAACTACACGCACCGCTGCACATGGCGGAATTGCACGCATCGTTGCGCCGACAGTCATATACATTGGTAAGTAGCACCTAAACTTGTCAGTATTCACCTGAAGACGATTGCAGATACAAGCATTCGAAACGTCGTGGAAACCTTTTAAATACATTAAGACGATGGACGTCCGAAACGATAGTAATCAAGTCACCACATCGTCTACAACCTTCAAACAAACATTAAATAACTTGATTGCATAATAGCTTGTCCCGATTCCCGAGTCGCAAATAGTAATGATGTACCATATCTTTGTTACACGTTGTGTAGGAATGTAAACGTTCATTTGTTCTCTAGTTTCAAAGTTTGTTTTTATGTACATAAGACATAGCAATATGTAAGCACAGGGCAGGGTAAGTATCTTAAAATATTTGAATGCACCCCTACAATCATTTCTATATGGCAATCCAGCAATTATTCTAACATCCTTCCTTTGCATGGAAAAAACTGTTGAGGCATGTGCTGAGTGGCCCCACACTAATAAATCATAGGATATTGAAGACTGGATGAGTGCATGGTAAGCCATTAATAATGTTGTCTGTGTCAAACAAAAATAGAAATAGAATAGAAAAATTATCGGCTGGTTTATAAGTACATTGAAATATAACCTTCCGAATGGCATTCGAATTTTTGAATTATTTCAAATTCCTGAAGATATGTACAGAATCCGACTTTTTTCAAGAAAAATACCCCTGGATTACATGTCAAAATATTTTCTTCCAACAAAACCGCTTCGATCAGTACAGAGCCCCAAGGAATAAACGTGGCAATGATTTCTTACGAATTTATTATCCAAAATTTGTACTCACTCACAGATATTGAATCGAAAATCTTTGAACACTCTTTGCATGGTTGGATTTTGTATGAACTTCGGAAATAGTCCCATGTGATAGATGAGATTTTTTCTACATTTCATTTGCTTTGGCTTTTTTAAGCACCTCACCTCACTGACTAGTCCGGTTATATAAAAATTGGGGCCATTTTTCGTTCCCGCGCAATTTCAACTGGGCGTTAGACTATAAGTGGAAAATCGCGTTTATCGCGCTATCGACATGATTTATCGCAAATTTATAGGAAACATTTAAATAGAAAAAATAATGAGCTACAACTTTTATGCAAGACATTTTTCATTTTTATTTTTAGCGCTGTGCCTTGGTAAATAATTGCGGTAATAATTGCTTAATGGCTTCTTTATACTTTCGAATTCCTGGATCCAAAATTTCAGCCGTTTTGAAATGTTTGTTACGTCGAAATCTCTATTGATTGGATTATAAGGATTTATGGAATAAACCTAGTTTTGAACAATGGTTCCAATTAAACTCCAAGATTTTTTAGAGGTGATTGATATGGCAATTATATCAATCTCCTCTAAAAAATCTTCATTGTATGTTATATCTTTTCTTCCATCTTTGCAGTAAGTAATAAAAACAATAATATTGATCACATTAATTTTCAGAAAAGTCACGTTTATGAAAACATTAAACAATTAATAGGTTAGAATCGACCAATTATCTCCTTAAACCCCCGAATCGGGGGTAAGAAATAAACCCGCATTTAGACAACGTAGGAACCATTGCGAAAAATGGACGGAAAGATAATTTTTGAATAGATTTCGGTTGACAAAAGAAGTCTTTCGCAATGGTGTAGATTTAATTTTTAATTATATTGGTAACGAGACGAATCATTCCTAAAAGTCTCGGTAATTCTAAGGCAACCGCAGATGTATAAAATGCATCTCTTAAAATACCCCACGTCTTCACATTTGATGAATTAGTGCTTCCACGAAATTTTTGAGTTTCTCAATATCATGGTATTTTTTCTCGAACAATTATGTACTCAGAAGTTTATACTTTGAAAAAACCATGGATTATTGGTTGAGTTTGATTAAACTTTGACTGAACAGTATGAATGATGGTACAGGCGAAAAAATATGTTGCCAACACAGAAAAACAAGTGCTTACGGATTCCACGATTAGTTTTTGATTGAAAAATGCATGATATTTTAATCCATATTAATTAACAAGCCCCGTTTACAAAATCAGCGAATTAAACTACCATTGAACAAGAAGAATGTTAGCTAATTGTTAGCATCAGGTACGGTATAGGAAACCAAAACCCCGCGAGATAGATTGATTTAATAGGTAGAAGAGACTGTTGTACCTTGATCATAGTGTACCTTGGATCACCCTTCAGTTCCTTGACAAATGCTGTTATCTACGTAACATAACTATACCAAGACAATGTTCACACAGTACAGTGCAAGCAAGCGGAAGAGTGGTTGTTTATGTGCTATTGTTTTCGAGTAAAACATAAATATTTATTTTTAGTTCAAAAAGTAACAACTTTTGGTTCTACTGTTTATTTTATTACAAGTTGACGATTGTGTTTTGTGTATTAAATCATATTTCACCTGAATCCCTGCCCATTGTTGAGTAATTTGTTATGCCATATTTCAGTTTTAAATGTGAGTTAGAATATTGAGAAAGATAAGTTTGTAACAACGCACCATCATGTACCTTGGATCGGCTAGAACTGATTGATAGTTGTGGTTCCAAGTGGACGTTAACTATTATTGTTAAAATTGAACTAATATTGAGTAAAATCAAATTAACATACCTAATTTTTTTTCCTATTAATTTCAAGTTATAAATTTTATATTGTAACTTTTTGTACACATGTATACAAATAAAAATTATGTTATACTTTAATACAATCTTATTTCTTCTTGTAATGGAACAATTAAATGTAATTTCTGTATAAAAATGTTGTTTTTAAAACATATTATGTACCTTTGAGGCACGTTGATGACCAAGGTACAGTAGGGCGTGATCCATGATACATTATGGTCTTGTACCATTGATCACATATCGATAAAATATAAATATATTTTTTTTCTATAACTATTTCATATTTAAATTAACAAAAATACATAGTGTGTAGGAATAATAGTAATATCGGGAGAAACTCTTTCCATTATTATGTTTCAAAAAATGGCTTGTAAAAAAATATAAAAGTAAATTGTGATCCAAAGTACAACAGTCTCCCCTACATGTCGGTGATCGACAAAAGCAATAAAATGTTGTCATCCTATAGCTGCCCTTATAAAACAATTATATATTATAAGAAATAATTATTTCCACCTTTAGTCATAGCGGTCTTCATCCTATATGAAAAAGCAAAAGAAGAGAAAAGGAAAAAATGCAACTAGCCAATTTTAGGGAAGCTACAGTACGATATCTCCTATACTCCTCCTCCTCCTATACAGCAAAGAAGGAACAACATTTTTTAAAGAAATACCCTTGCTTGAAAACTATACAAAAACACTTGAAATGCAGACAGTGTACGAGGGATAATGAAAGAAAAGATATAAGTGTGAAGTATGTCCGAGAATCTCCGTTATTCCTGCACTATGTTTCCAACATTTTTTATGTGTTTAGAATTAATGCAAATACACATGGGCGTTATCATTAATAGTATTTTACAATCTGACAATCATCCAGACGTCCAAAGACGTCGCTGTCCGTCAATGCGGAGTCAAAATTCAACCCCTTTAACAATCTCATACGCCACTGGAAACTTTTCCACGCCTTACCAGATTTCCGTATCTGTAACGGACGCGGAGAGCACCCTTACTCTATTTTCCGTACTATCTCTGGGAATGATGACGCGGGTGGGGGAAGCAAGCAGCATTTTCTGCGCGTGCGTTTGACTGTAAACGTGACATTGCCTTTCACAAAGTTTCGGCGACACGACAGGAGAAACGGTGGGAGGGTAATTGATCCTTTCCCGCAAAAGTTCGTTCGCGATTTCTTGTTGGATCAGATCTTCGATTGCTAACTTTTCGATTTTTTTATTCAAAATTGCCAGAGTAATAGGCGAGTTGGCGATCCGATAGCTGTCGGTGCGTTTGATCTTCCGATCAATTTTTATTTTCTTATTGGTTATGTTCGATGTGTTTTTGGCACGTGGTTGGGGAGTGAAGGTGTTGGGATTTCGGGTCTTACCTTGTTCTTGAGCAGGTGGAGTTGGTCCAGCTTGTGAGTTAACATTGACCCCTCTCGGGGTGAATATCCTGGGAGAATTTGGTTGCGATGCTGGTTTCGGTGTAGTGATGGCTGAAGTTTTAGTTACTTCAGGTGCGTCCAAAGTCTTCCCGTATTTTGGAGAAGTAGGACGGTTGAATTCGACTGTAGGAATCGCCGTCACCATTTGATTATGAGTGTTGGAAACCGGCCTGACTGATTTCACAGTTCTCTGACCCGGAAGCGGACTCACGCTGGGACTGTCAGTCGGTTTTATATTTTTCCCAGGTTCGAATGTGCTATAGGCTCCTTTTCTTCTTCTCAAACTGTCCGAACTGTAAACAACTTTACCTTCAGCATCTAATTGTACTCTGGAACCTTGTTTCAGTCGTTCTACAGAGTCCAGGTTTGTGTAGGTGATGTTATTGTTTTCATTGCACGGCAGTTCGTCGAGACTTACGTATTCAGTATCTCGAATCTTACCAGACAATACGTTCGTCAAATTTTTGTTGATAATGTCGTTGGAATTACTAGGATCCTCCACAGCTAGAGAAGATTTTTCGTTATTATTTCTCACGTCGGCTATAGTCACGTATTCTCCGGCATCGAACAGGGGATCAATCTTCTTTTGATCTTTATATGTGTTTGGAGACTTGCTTCTGTCTCGTTTGTGAGCGAAATTCACGATGTTTGTTTTGAGACGCCCGAACATATTCAAAGGGAGAAGAGAGGCTTTGATGATAGGTTGCACAGGAGACTTATTGATGGAAGTGGTGTCTTCCTTAATCGTTACTGTACCACCGCTAGGACTAGGAGCGCGAATAGTATTCGAGCTGGAAATCACATTCTCTATAGTACCTTTCGTTTCTGATTTTGCAGCGCCATCGGGTTGATCTATTCTCTCAATAGTAGCATAACCAGATTGTGGATTGACGCTTACCAAAGAAAATTTATTGGAACCATTAACCGTTGTGCTTATGATACGATGTATATTAGTAGTCTCTTCATCACTCTTGATCTTATTGTCGTTATTATCTTCTATTCTCTCAACGTTTCCGATCTTATTGAAACTATTCTTTTCGTCCAATCTCTTTTGGTAATTCTTGTGTGAAGAGTTACTACTGTTTTCACTCTCATCGTCACTGTGGGAAGGTGTTATAACACACATCGATGGTATTCTGCTGGAGTTGATTGTAGTTTTGATTCGGATCCTTTCAATTCTTTCTGGACCTTCCATATCAGAAGATTCAGAAAAATCAAAGTCAGAACTACTTCGTACGCCATTGGGACTACTTATCGACTCTATGGGAGAACTAGAGGTGTTGTGTCCACTATCTGGCGAAACGTCTCCGTCAGTATTTTGTTTATGCACGATCGCCACAACTACTGGTTTCACATTCGATGCGGGGCTACGCTTAACAGTGCCCGTTTTGTCGCTGAAGTCTCTTTCCAGCGAACTTTCGGGAGATTTATTGGGCAATTTTGATAAGGAACTTTTTCTTTCTGGAACTACAGGACCAATAATGAGAGATTTGTTGCTATCAGATGCACGCAAAGTCGTGCACACTGTTCCAGCTGAACTCGTTGTGGTTGAAGTGGAGCCTCTTCCGAAGAGCTCGTACTCGTTTTCAGCTGACAACACTGATGAACCAGAGTTTGAAAATGCTGTTGTGGAATGTAACGGAGTGGGTGGGGTATCTTCTTCTTTGAGAGTTTTCAGACCGCTATCCACATGGAAAGATGTGTAGTATCCTTCCGTATCACATGAATATACTGAACTAGTCTCCCCATCTTCGTGTAAGTCGTGAATTATATCAGGAGTTAATGTTCCTTCGCTAGTTACACTACTGGATGTTGAAGTGTTAACGTTGAATCTTCTCCTGCTGTTGACCGAACTCGGCTGTATATTTATCGAGTTGCTAGAGGTCGCTGCCGATGTAGATGATTTAGGCTGGGTGGTTGTGGTCATTTCTGAGCCTATGGACGCTCTTCCACTTTCCGAACTAGCGCTCCAGTTACCGCTGGATGAATGCGGCTCATCTTTGTTACCTCCGGTTCTTCTAAGACGTCTTTGAACCGAGCTATCTCGTAACTTGACTGCCATGTTTATAACGGACGAGATGGTATTCGACGTTGGCATATGTACGCTAGATTTTTCCGAAGACGATATGGACGAATTGCGTTCGTGAGTTTTCCTTTCCTTTTCAAAGTCCCGCTTTCTCTTCATGGTCACCGTTTCGTAAACGTTGAAGTCATCGATGTCGTCTTTTATTCTATTTTCGGTTTTCGATTCTGAACTCTTGTTCATCAACTTGTCGTATCTGCTCTTGCCCCATTGTTTGAGCGTATTAAAGTGCGACTTTTTTATTTCCGGTGATTCCTTCTTGCTGGCTACTCGCAAAATATCGCTGCTTTTGCTCCTACCTACAGCACCAGTACTCGTAGATTCAGTCTCATGGTTAAATGTCGGTGAGGAAGGCTCCTCCCTGTTGAGGAACTGCTATTAGTGTTTGCTGGATGCAAGTGTTTCATGTTATGTGAGTGTACAAAATGCCAATATGACCGGAAATATTTACAAATTTTTATTTCTGATAAGCCAAACAAGCATGCTCTGTTATTTCCACAAATAATTTCTTGTTCCAATAGTTTTTAAAGAAAATATTTCCATAGCCAACACTCAGACAATTAGTATGTGTATATATAATAAATACCCAATTGATTCACTTACCCTGCCGTGAGTGCATCGCGTATTTCCTTCTGGTCGGTACCTGCGAGCGTGTTGCGTCTCCTGTTTCGCGGTCTCCTGGTTTTATTTCTTCTACGAGTGTCTCCATCTGTCGTGCGGTTGACTGCATCTCCTTGCATGAGAGAACGTCTCTGTATAGACATCCGATCGAAGTTTCTTCCTGATATATCCACTGCGACGATTTCAGCGGGGAATCTGCAATGAGAGCGGCAGGTTTTGTTAATAGAATACTGAACAGAAGAGGGCGCCGGGTAGTTAAAATGTTGTAATAATGTTTTGATTGGCTCGTTCGACAACGTTTTTGCATTGATGAAAATGTAAATTTCGATGCTCCTTCTAATTATCATTTTGTAAGGATCTATAGTTCTCTGGATATAATAATGGAATGGATTATAATAATGAAATAGTAATTAACGTTACAAGTCCGGAAAAAGGCTTATTGAAGTACAAATTTAGATGTTTACCAAGCACGTACCCAGAATTTTCTATCAGGGGGAGAGGGGGGAGGGGGGGAGGGGAGAGGGGGGGGGGAGAGGGGTCCAGGCAAGATAGATACGTAAAAAAATAGTAGATACGTAAAAAAATGGTAGAAGTAGTCCATATCACTCAAAGTGAAAATAGATAGAATGAATGGGAGGGGGCTCCAAGTAAATCTCCAAGAAAATAATATATATGTGGTGTTTACTTCATTTCCAAAGTGTACATTTCGGAAGTTTGTACTTCCATCATCAGTACGAATATAAAGAATTTAACAAATGGTCGCTATAAATGAAATAACAAACAGATAGACTAAGGACAAATTTCGTTAGCTACACTTTACTTATATGTTATTATATTATCTCTTAATTTGAATAATTTGTGTATAATAATAAAAAGGCGAAAACAAAAGATCGTACTCATACGATGCATAGTGAATGAAAGACTCGATGGCCTTTTTATTCTCATCGCTATATACAAATTAAGAGATTATATGATGATAACATATGTAAAGTGTAGATTTGTCCTTTGTCCATTTGTTTGTTATTTGATTTATGGTGACCATTTGTTAAGGCTCTTTGTATCCGTGCTAATGATGGAAGTATAAACTTCCGAAATGAATACACTTTGGAAATAAAGTAAACTATTGTTTTCGTGGAGATTGACTTGGAGTTCCCCCGCTCCCCCCATTCGGATACGAAAAACAGTGGAGTATTTGAAGCAAAAACCTGGTCAACAGTGTAAAAGTAAAGAATTGCTCAACAATTGTAACAACTGCATTTTATAATTACTGACTAACTGGTGGGTGGATCACATAATTTCCAATAGACGTTAAATCACAAATTCCTATTCCCTGCAGAGGTACTTAGACTGTGAACGGGTGACCGTACGCAGTCCTCATGCTGACGTCACACCATCCGTAATACTCCGCGTAACTTAGACTGTGATTTACAATGCCTGCTCTCTGCAATGCAAACGTGAATCACGTCGATATTCGTGTATTTCTCTAGACCCACAAATTTACGGCAACTGAGTGAAAGTAGATTACAAAGTGGACTAATGCGATAAGATTGTAAACTATGAAAACTAAATCACTCATTTTCGACACATATCGAAAAAATCCTCCTTCAAAACAACAACCTAACCTCAATCTGAGGCAGATGTTGTATGTGTTGAAGGAGGATTTTTTCAAAGTTGTGCAGATAATGGGAGATTTAGTATTTGTAGTTCATGCTGTTTGAAAGAAGGCGGAATTTTGAGTGATTTTTTTGCGAGGAAACTGTGCTCAAAAATCACCTAATGAAGAAGGAAAATATGTTATATCTCGGAAACGGTATGAGACCGCCGCGTTTTGATCTTACGGATTCGTGTTCAGGAGGCAAAAACTCGTAAGAAAAGTATTGCAGCTATTTTCAGCACGACGCCTATACATTTCCAATTGCAGAAGCTGTTTCTATAAGGAGCAAATCAAAAACTCGAGCGTATATGCGAAGTAACGGAACGAAAAATAATGTGTACTACTTACTCGTAAACATTCTCCGTCGCAAACGGAAGACCAAAAGAATATCAAAAGAGGCGACAGTCAACGACAGCTGTCTAGTTCTACACCAGATTCGCCTGGGCCAATCAAAACGGACCGCAAGCCAATGATTGCTCCATACGTTGGAGGCCAAGCAAACTAATAAATCACGAGTTATATTTGTGTTTGAAGCGGTCTGAATAAATAAAAGCCAGCAGCGTCTCTGGTCTGGGATAGAAATGGGTTTTAAAATATTCCATAGTTCTGTTGTGTTTTGTTGGAAAATATGGCTTTTTTTTTTCGACCATAGGGAAATGAGATGATTGCCTATACTTCATACATCATTGCTTATGACATCTTTATTTTTATTTTAACGTATTTTGAAAATATTTAAATATCTAAATAAAATTAGTTATGTCCGCCTATGCTGCTCAAACGATACCGCCGCAACACTGTGAAACTTGTTTTTTATGCTTCTGCAATTGTAAATGGTTTAACTATACCTAATTTTCTCTTCATGACCTTTTTTTTTCATGCTTTGTTACACACTCTAAATGACCGACGATTGTATTTGCATTGCCGGGTGCCGAGTGTTACGAATGTTCTGACGACAGCATGTGGACTTTGCAGGGAATAGGAATTTGGGATTTAACGCCTAGTATCATTTCCAGGAGCATACGTAACATCCAGGAGCACCTAGCCTCAGTTAAAGAACAGGTTTCTTTGTGAGTGGACGTGCTATTTGATCACGTTTCAGAACTATATTTTTACTGGCACAGGTTTTTTAACCGACGAAACCAAAAAGGAGGAGGTTCTCTAGTCGACGCGTATATTTTTTGTATGTATGATCACGCATAACTTTTCACAGAGCAGTTCGATTCCGATTATTCTTTTTTCATTGGATAGGGTGTACTTCGAAGTTGGTCCCATTCAAAAATATATCCCTAAGGGTAACAAAATGAAGGATATTGATCGTTCACCCTCTGAATTTTGGTCCGTTAACCGATTCTATCAAGCATAACTTTGTACTGGGTTTTCCAATTTGGATAATTCTTTTTTTATTAGATAGGGTATACCTCATTGCTGATCATGTTCTGCTTTGGAATGGAATAATCCACCCCTATGGGTAGTGAAATAGGGGATGATTGATTTTTCACTTGTGAACATTGGCACACATATGTAGTTGACATTGACAGATCCTCCTGCATCCGTCACAATGATTACATTCTATGAAAGGATGGAATTATATACAAAGTGATAAAATCAACTAACCAGAACTTTCAAAAATAATTTATATTTCCTAACAATAAATGGTTAAAGTAGATAATCATATTATTTAACAGTTAATAGTTGAAGTAGCTAGGTAAGTAAGTATTTTGGAAGTAATCAAAAATTAAGTAGGTAGTAATTAGAAGATTTCAGTCACAAAAAATTGAAAAATAAAAACTTTCTAACAAAAAATTAAACCGACGAAAAAATCAACTGAAAAGCAAAAAATAAAATAAACCTTCTTAGTCTTAATGATAATTGAGCTCCTAAACTAATGTGAGTAACTAATTTTGAGTTGTTTGTTTGTCGCCAAATCAAATTTAGTTACTGACATTAGTTTAGGAGTTCAATGATCATTAAGACAAAGAAGGTTTATTTTATTTTTTGCTTTTCAGTTGATTTTTTCGTCGGTTTAATTTTTTGTTAAAAAGTTTTTGTTTTTCAACTTCTGAAGATGGAATAGGGATTAAATAGACTAGCTTTGTACGAATTGGTATTGGTTGAGGAGTCTGCTGAAAAATCAAATAATGGAAAGCACTTTGAAGAATATGACGGAGATCAGAGTTCAGGGAAATTAGATTGAAACAGTTATTCTTCAAAAACTAAGATCCCTGTAGTAAGACTGATTAATAGAGATATTTTCTAGGAGTATTTACCATTACAAAGTAAGTCAAAAGTTAACAACAATGGTTTTATTTTCAAAACACATGGAAAATGTTGTTGGTTTTGCCGGGGGGGCTGGAACTACCCTGGGTACGTCTTGATGTTCACGGTACAAGTCTAGACGAGTACTTTGTGACATTTCTCTGCCGTGTATCGTACAACGTTTATCTATAGTCACCTTCAAATCGGTAGCTAACAGTAACATAATAATTTGTTTTCTATTATGATTTTCTGTCAAATTTATCGTCGGTTTAAAAAGTACCGATAAAATGGATGCGGCGATTTTGCAAAAAAACTTCGAAGCGACTGAGAAACTTATCCCTGCCAAGTCTTCAGGAAGAAATCAAGAAGAATACAGCAGATTCTGCGGATGGCGCAAAACGTTCAAAGAAGAGAAAACAGTAAATGAAAATTCAATGTTGGCCTACTTGTTAGATGTAGTAAATGTAATTATTTTTAATAAGAAAACAGTGTAATTATTATTAATAACAAAAATACATTCTCCTAATTGTAATGGTCATTTTTAGTCAAAGAGGTACAGTAGTTTTAACATTGTGGGCCAAATACTCTGTTGTAAAATCCATGTTGGTGGTAAATGAGAATGTCGACATCTCCAATTTTCTAAAAAAAGAGTCTGTGGTCATCAACCAAACCAGTCCAAAGTAGTAACAAGGAAAGAAGTTAACAGATTTATGAAGTACCAATGGAGACATTTTTATACACGCTTTATTAGGTTCACCTGTATGTATGCATGAATGAATGTAGGTAATGGAATCTTTGAAATGAATTTGAAATTTTGCATACATATTAAGAACCGATGACAATGCAATAATTCCATAGCTATAACCTAACCATAACCTAACCATATAACCTAACCTAACCTATAACCTAACCATAGCTATAACCTAGCTATAACCTATAACCATAGCTATAACCTTTAACCTAGTATTCTCATCTAGATCGTCAGAAAAAAAATATTTCAAAGATATGGCGAATGCACTGGTTTTTTACACCATATTTTACATTTCAAAGATATGTTGAATGCACATTCGCCAAAATGTAGTTATAGATTTAATCTCATGTGGTGGAAACAATCGAAAAGTTTTTCTTCCGTTTTTTTAGTCTTTTGTAGCAATATGGACTGAAAAGTTAAAAATAAAATTATAGTTTAAAAAAACTGAAAAACACGTTTATAAAGCAATAAGGACTGAAAAGTTGAAGATAATAAGAATAAAGTTATTGACCAAACAATTTTCTCTTATGTTTGTTTCTCTTCTGTAGCAATATGGACTTAAAATTAAGGTTTTAGAAAACTGAAAAGACACGCCTATATAGCAATAAGGACTAAAAATTAAAAAATTTGACCAAAAAATTTTCTTTCATGTAAAAAAAGCGTGGGGTGCTCTTCACTTACTTTTCATAATGATTAAGATAACTAATGTCAAGCACCTCACGCTTTTTTACACAAGAGAAAATTTTTTGGTCAAATATTTTTAATCCTTATTGCTATATAGGCGTGTTTTTTTAGTTTAGTTTAATTTTATTTACGTAAGAGAACATTTTTTGGTCAGTGATCTCATTCCTTATTATTTTCAACTTTTTAGTCCTTATTGCTTATAAGCGTCTTTTTTAGTATTTTTGAAGAGTAATTTTATTTATTAGTTAAGGTAAGATTTTTTTGTTTTCATTAAAGAAAAAATTACAGATTTAAATGTTAAATTGTTTGCAAAAAGAAAAGTTTTCTAACTTCCCCACTAATTCATGATTTTTCAAGTCAGGGTGTTGCACGGTAAACTTGAAACTGGTTCCCTAAGCCATGAGAACAGTTTGCATCATATAAAAATAAGTTTATAGATATTTTGCATTGTTTCAGGTAGTGGCAGTGCTAGGCAGCTGTGGTGTAGAGATGACCTCTACAATAATAATAATCGTCTTTATTATTTTCAAATGAAGTTATACTATACAGTCGTAATGAACATAGGTTTGATTGAAAATAAAGGGCGGAGTTTATTTTTGATTGTGTGTTAGACGCAATCAAAAATATTCTTCCACTTAACCCGATGTGGATAGAGGAGACACGGGAGCCCAGTTAGTTGTCAGTATCAAGTACATAAAAAATTACGTAATTGAAGAACATTTCCCAAGTACAAACTTTCCGTGTATCGTAGCCTGCGATCTGGACACCTTCCAAAAAAGGCATGTTTTATTAGTTATAGAAAAAGTAAATGTATAAACCAAAGAGTGGGCATTCATTCAATAGGAGGAGCACCCAGAAATAGGAATTTTTGAAATTGGGCAATCCCGAAAGATTTCAACGGCATTGTTTCAGAAGGACGCCGACAAAGCTGTTAGCCAACGCTGGGGCGGATATTAATGTATTAAAGCGCCACGGTGGCTGGAAAAGCACCTTTGTTGCGGAAAGATATGTAGAAGAGTCTTTGGAAAGCAAAACAAAGGTGGCTCGAATGGTCCAAGGTGGGGAACCGTTTGTGCAGGTTCTTCATCAAAGCCAAGCTTCATCATCTTTGGTAACCAAACATTTCCAATTATACAAATTGCAGTGTTTACTGTCAATGTAATTTTATTTTAATTTGCATTGAATTATAATATTTGTTAAGAATTATCCCTGTGTTAGTTGAAATACTAAAATTCAGTTTCAGTCCGGGAAAATGACTTTCCCGGACTCAAACTGACTGACAACGAAATGTAGTATATTACGATGTAGTATGAAATAAAATGTTATAACCAAACTCATAATGATGAAAGTACAAATGTATAGAACAGTGCAACCGAAAGTGCTCCAAAATTGACAAATATGTATGAAGGTGCTTTCACCACCAACTTTCATTGTGCTATCTGAAAAAATTAGTCTATATAAATGTCGTAAAATTCTCAACTTCTTCATTTGTTTCCAAGTACGATTTTTATGACATACGAGCTACTCAAGGAACACAGGAACCCTCTTTCCTAGAAAACACTTACTTCAGCGCTACAACCTGGAGTTGTTCTTCGGGGGACGGCAGTTTATGGTCGATTGCTTCGTCGTCGGACGCTATCGTGCCATCGGTGACATTACCGTCGGTGATGGTGACATTAGGGCCGATTCTGTTGGCGCAATCCGGAGTTACGGTTATGTCTCCCAAAGCTTCGTTCGATGTCCATCTTCGTAGATCTTCAACGGCGGCAGGCTGCAAAAAAATAACGAAATTATTAATTTTGGATATGGATGCCGAATTCGTCACGATGAGTATAATGGCAAATACTAGAGGACAAGAAAACTCACTTGCCCTACTTATGAAAGAAATAGTATAATTGTCTTGGAAACCTTGAAATGCTTGGAAATGATGTCCATCAAGGTTTCATTCATAAAAATTGTTCTCTACTACTAAATGTGTTCTCGTCTGAACTGAGGAAATGCTTAGGGTATTTTCGTATTTGCAAGATCATTAAAATAATATTAACAGACTATATTATCAAAATTATTCAGAAAATTGATAACGAGATCCCTTCAATTGCAATTTTCACATTTTATATATATTTTATTGGTGATCACTGCATTCATCATGCATTCGATGTGTCAACTCATTGACAATCAGTACATTCCATTGTTTATCAATTCTGTCCATATTAATTTTGGAATGTAAGTTGACTGTTAATTATGAATATACAATACACGGGAAAATTCATTCAAATTATGATATCTAAATGAATTTATGTGCTAGTAATTTCAACCATGAAAATATTTTGAGAAATTCGACATACTCGTGATAAATCCACACTAACCACAATTACAAAGGACGTTTGCTTATGATAAAAATCTTATGATAATGCAGATAATGCTTTCATGAAGTGCTATGAATTACATACAAGTTACAAGTTATATATTTTTGAAGGAACGTTCGCATAATGAGGTGCCCTGCATTCAAAATATTCTTGGGGCAGCATTGTTGCCATTTTTGGAGGTGACAACGCATCCGCTGATTAACGGAAGTGACAACGTCAAAAATCAAACCTCAAATGAAAGTGACGCTAGCGCCAGTGATATTCAGTTGAACTAGAAACTTTTTGAAAGGATAGAAAGGGGTCCTAGTGACCTCCGGACAAATTTTTGATATGATGATCCTTGGACCCTGTAGAACCTATCTGGCCAAAAAACATGGCAAAACGTTGTCACCTCCCAAATCGAGGTGACAACTTTGTTTGAGTTTCCGTTTTCGAGGTGACAAGGTACCCTATATATATATATATATATATATATATATATATATATATATATATATATATATATATATATATATATATATAGTTTTCTCCATTGCATAACGACTAGTAAAATTCTCTGTACGCCACTGCATGGAAAATAGCAGCTAAACATAGTAAGATAAACGAAAACGTAAAGTTTCCTCTTGATGTACCGAGACTATTACGTGAAGTCTCTTGAAATAACACTTTGATGAGGTAAAACTTCAAGACCAGAATATCCGTCAAGGGCGATGACACTTCTTATTCTTGATCTCATTACGCTAATAGTTCTCATTATCAAAGTCCTCAGCGAAGAATATTAACCTTTTGAACAAATATTATTCCAACGGAATGCACTTCAAACTGTGTTAATAAAAAATATTGTTTCATAATACTGTAACTGTATTACAGTAACAAACATAATTATTTTTCGATCACTGTTTCACTAGATAATTGAATGCAGGTTGATATGAGTTATGTTCAATTTGAAATAAGAAAATCGATGGCGCCGCCAGTCGGAAACGTAGATTTCAGAATGTATTTATTGAATGTGGATTTGCCATCAATCACGCTAATGAATCATGTGTCAGAAAAAAAACCATTGGACATAAAATCAGCAGTTCTATTTTCGGATAAATCTTAAACTTTTGGCGCGGCCAGTCGGAAAGGTAGATTTCAGAATGTATTTATTAAGCCAGATAATAAATGTACCAATGTAAAAGTAACTGAAAACTGTATAAGAACTTCCGCTCAGTAGTTGAAATTGCAGTTGATTTTCCTTCAATGGAACCCTTTTCAATAATTTTAGGGCATGTGGTATGAACCAAAAATCGAACAATATCTAATATAAAAGAATTTAATTCATACAATCCTATTGTTTTTTCGTAACATTGAAATCAAACTTATTTCTAACCCATTAACTACAAGATGCGGAGATCCTCCACATCCGTTTGACGTACTGAGTATACATATAATCTAATAAAAATATTAATTAGTCAAGTCAGGGACAAAATTATTCATTCCTACGTATTATGGAGCAAACCATGGTGGCAACATTGAATGCAAAGAACAAAATAGATATAAGAAAATGAGGGGTTGAGGGTTCTACCTACCGCACTGGTAACCCCAAGTACTTCTTTCCGATATGAAACGTACTATACTCTCTGTAAAATATCAATAAACCCCAGACGTGTGGGCATAAACAGATAAAGAACTCAAATTATGTAGATACATAGGTGTTGAGTTGGCGTCGAACATGAAAGAGTTCATAATTTCAGGTGGTTTACAGGAAGTGTCAGAGATAGATTGGTTTATTTTTCATTCTTCCGCATGACATGTGTGTATTTGTTTTTTAGTAATTAATGATCAAAGAGAGTGAATATTTCATTTCAAAGAGATATCATCAGGTATTAATCATATTCTGAAAAAGTTTATTTTTGTGTTCCGAACGAACGAACGAACTTTCTATCAAGTAAAATACCTTTACACTCCTAACATTTTCATATACAGTACTTAGTAAAATAGTGAAATAATGTATTTTAGATTCTTATTTTTTGAAACATACGTGATTTCGATTATAAAGTGTTTTACATTGTAGGGTATTTCCATTTGAAAGAAGGATCATTGTTGTCAAGAAATAAATACAAATTATTGCAAAACATGGAATTTATTCAAGTATTCACCAATTTCTCCAATCAAAACAGTTATTGCTTCTAACGTATTATGAAAGAATCAACAATTATAAGAGGAATCACCAAGTCGGGGATGTACTTTATCGATCTTACAATCAATTCTGAGTATATCATCCATTTTATGATGTTGACACATGGTTATCGATCATCATAAACACGTATTAGATATCTCCTTCGAGTTTGTTTTCGCTCATTCATCAAAGGAACCGAAACAAAGAAACCAAAGGAAATATCCGAAATGTTACCGAGCTAGATTTCTCAGATATACAATATACAATAAAAAGTTTCATCATTAAAAAAGTTGTGGGTATAGATCAATGTATTTTATTTTCTACCTAAACTTATTCTGCCAGATCCTTCTTTTTACAAGCTTTTATTTAATTTCACATTTGTATGTATGTTTAGTTCAAATCTTGCAAGTGAATTTTAACCCGCTTCTAGTTGTCCGATTAACGTGAAATTGGGCAGGTGTTCATAATTCCGGTGACAATGCATTATGGAATTTTTGCTAAAGAAAAAACAAAATGGCGGTTCCAAGATGGCGACGAGTTTTGTGATTATAGCCCTATTCCATTCACAATTGGTGTGTGCGGGATTTTGGGGTCGGACATCATGATGTTTTTATCAAAATTCATGAATTCAAGATGGCGCTTTCGATATGACGACGTGTTTTGTTATTATGGCCCGATTCCATTCAAAATTGGTATGTGGGTTTTTTAGGGTCGGAGTTTATCAATTTTTGGCAGAATTTAGAAGATGAAGGATTTCATGAATGACTGGAAAGAATTGAATAGAGATTACGACAACCTTTCATACTAATACACTAAAAAGGAAAAATTATTTCTTTAATTGTTTGGCCTAGGTCATTCTGTGAGTAGCAAATTCAAAAGCTTGCCGCGAATGTAAAATAAGTATCCTGGTCAAACAATTGAAGAAATTATTTTTTCCGTTTTAGTGCATTTGTATATAAGCTTGTCTCACAAATTTTAGTAATGTTTATATTTATTAAAATTGATATTCAGACGAAACTTATTAACAAGCAGGTGCGTGAGGAAAAGGCTAAGTGAGAGAGGAAAAAAATAAACAGCAGTTGATACTGGGGAATATATTTCATTTTCTTGAAAGGTGGAAATAGCCATTCCTATAGCATAGGAAGAAAATGCACCATATCGCTCCACAGATGAAGCAAAAATTTTCGGAAAAACTGCAAATTTTTTCGGAAAAACTGCAAGGATATCTTTCAGTAGTTATCATTTTTAACCAACGAAACCAACAAGGAGGAGGTTCTCTAGTCGACGCGTATATTTTTTTTGTATGTATGATCACGCATAACTTTTTACTGAGACGTCCGATTCCGATAATTTTTCAGTGGATAGGGTATACTCCGAAATTGGTCCCGTTTGAATTAAAAAGATGAAATCCACAAATAATGAAATGAAATAAACCAACCAGAACAACAAAAATAATTTATATTACAATAAATAGTAAAAGTAGATAATCATATTTAACTGGTAATAGTAAGGTGAGTAAGTAAGTATTTTGGAAGTAATCAAAAAACAAGTAGGTAGTAATTAGTAGATTACAGCCACAAAAAATTGAAAAATGAAAACTTTTTAACAAAAAATTAAACCGACGAAATACGGAACTGAAAGTTAAACAAAAAAAAAACCTTCTTATTCTCAATAACAACTCCTAAACAATGTAAGTAACTGATTTTGAGTCGGGCCAAACGAACAATCAACGAAGATCATTGAATTACTTCAAAAAAATTATCAGAATGTCACCGTGCAACTCGATGCCATCATTTTACGCCTCATCTAATTCATTTGCTTGTTTGTTTGGCGCCGACTCAAAATTAGTTACTTACATTAGTTTAGGAGCTTAGTTACTGAGAATAAGAAGGTTTATTTTATTTTTTTACTTTTCAGTTCCGTATTTCGTCGGTTTAGTTTTTTGTTAATCCAAATAAAAATAATATAAATATGAAAAATGAGTATATCCAAATCTAAACAAAATTAAAACAAAACGAAAAAGAGACTATACAAGGGAGTTTGAGGGATAGAACGCCACATATATGCTCCATGAATGAGATATGGAACTGAATCTTGACAAATGTTGCATAAAAACAGTTTTGTTTTCCGAAAACAGAATCGGCCATTTTCTACTTTGGGTTTAAGTGATGGTGAAAAGTAAATTTTTGCGGATGAAAGATTAAATGCTCAGAATGTTTTACGAAAATGACATAACATTTTTCGAAATGAAAATGTATACCTTCATAAAATTACTTTCTGAACAAAGTATATTTTAAGAGTTATTTGCAAAAATCGACAAAACCACCGAAGTAAAGTATTGTACAGACCTGGACTAGGCAACAGTCACGATATGTTCATCTACATTCTGCTATCTCCTTCAATATTATTCTTGGGAACACGATGGCGAAGTATACCATCCCCCCCCCTGTCGCCGCTGCTTGACCCATAATATCAGGGTTGTTTGGAATTATTTTGGGGAGAAAAAAACGGAAGACAAGATGCGGGGATAAGATAAACTTTCACTAGTTAATATGCTGCCCTATTGCCTGCGTCTATATAAAAGACGGTGTTTGTGACTTCATATGAGTGAGTCTGGAGAAAAGAATATAAAATACTTTTTGAAAATAAACTCTGATTTGCACAAAAGGGGTAAACATGACTTTTTTTTAGATGTATATATCCTCCGAATACTCTGGAACCTGTTATTGATTGATATGAGAAGAGAATAACATATGCACTTATAATTTTAAAAAAATAGTGTGTTATTTCTTATTTTTGACTTTTCAGTATCTGCGAGAATTTACGTACGTACCATATCAAAATTATGAATAGATTCTGACCATAAATCACAAAACTATTCCGCTATCTGAAAATGTTGAATTTTGAAAAAAAACTCCGATCATATAAACATCCAGATAGCAACTTTGAATAGATTCTGATCATAAATCACAAAGAAATATCCACCATCTAGGAATCGACATCTCAAATCGTTGAATTTTGTTGAAACCAACACAACACTTTCTGAATTTCGTTACTGAACAGTAAACTCTCTAACAGAAAAAATATACAGTCTTGTGTGAATATTGTTTTACTTATTCCTTGTACATATTTCAGTTTTAATTTAAATTTGATGGAATTCAATTTCGTTTTACGATTCTCCTTAGTTCACCGAATTCGAGTTTGTGGATTATTTTGTCCAGGAAAATTAGCGGCCGGTATTTATGAATCAAACTTGGGATAACTTTGAGGAAATTATCCTGTAATTCTGACTGGAGGGCGAGAAAAGTATTAGATAATCATAAATCACTCAGTTGGTTTCTTGATCAGATGGAACAAATAAGTTCTGCACATTATTTCACCGACAATAATAAAGTCTGTGTTGAAACTCCAACTTTCTTTCAAATCAGAAATGCGTTTCAAGTGAAGTAATGTGTGTGTATTCAATCTAATCAGAATTAATCTTCATTTATATTATTTTTTCATAGGGTGGTTCAAAATTTGCCAAAATTTGGATGTCTACGTTATTTCCTCAATTTTTAAAACAGATGAAGAAGGGCATGTCATATATGGATCATACGATTTTTATCGCAGTTAGTTTAAAAAAATATTTGCTACAATAACGCGTTATTTCTAAATACGTAGTGATTTATTTTTGATAAAACATAGAAGAATAAAGTTTTTCTCAACAATGAAATAAATATCAGCACGGGGCCATCGGCCATTAGGGTGTTTCATCTTTAGGCGATATTTTTTTTTTCGGTCCTACCTGAAAATCTGATAATTTATAAAAATATAAAAAATTCCGCTGGAAAAAATCAAAGTAATCAAAGGCTTCACTCTTTAAAAAATTTCCCATATAAATAACACTGGAATTTTTTTTTGGTTTAATTTTTCGGTTTTAAAAATTGTGGAAAAAAATGAATATACAGCTTTTGTAGGGCGTTGAATTTGCTACAAAAAAGTTCCTCTGAGCAAACGCTGTCCGACCAAAAGTTTTTGAGTTGTAGAGCTGGAAAGGTGAATGTTAATAATAATTGACAACAAATTTTCTTTAAATTGGAATTTATTGATCTTACATTAAATAGTATCTTACAATAGACGCTATAAAGCTAATAAATTGTTAATGTTAGAAACAAATAAATACAAAATGAATATAAATTTTGATATATAAATCATGAGAATTACTAGAAGTAATTTTTTTTTCATTTCTGAATTGATGGTAACATTAATGTTTGCTTATTAGTATTCGGAAATTGCTTCCTATGCATTGCCACAGCTTGTAATAAGTATTGTTTCTGTTCTTCGTTATAAGTTAAACTCCGATTTTACGATTCTCCCCGTTCAGCAGTATTATTCAGACGTGTACATTTTTTTAAATTGTTAAGCAGGTATCATAATCTTTATCAGATTTCCATTGATAATAGCTTTATCTCGTCTATTGTAAGATAATATTTGATGTGAGATCAATAAATTCCAATTTAAAGAAAATTTGTTGTCAATTATTATTAACATTCACCTTTCCAGCTCTACAACTCAAAAACTGTTGGCCGGACAGCGTTTGCTCAGAGGATTTTTTTTTGTAGCGAATTTTACGCCCTACAACAGCTGTAAGCTAATTTTTTCCACAAAAATTTTTTGAATACCGAAAAATTGAGTTGAAACCGAAAATAAATTTTTCCTGTTATTTATATGAGAAATCGAATTTTTGAAAAAGTGAAGCCTCTAATTTACTTAGATTTCTATTCCAGCGGGATTTCTTTTATAAATTATCAGATTTTCAGCTAGGACCGAAAAAAAATATCGCCTAAAGATGAAACAGTAAAAAATGAATTTTTAAAAGCCTATGGACGGGCCTCATGACCTTCATGTCACAGGCAACTCAAGTTCAAACATTTCGAAAACATCAAGTCTTCAATTTGTGTTTATAATGCATTTGTGTACAGTAAGCTAAATTTCGCTTCTATTATATGGAGTCCTCAATACAAAACGTATATAAACCGCCTGGAAAACATTCAGTACAAATTTGTCGAATATATTTGTTTCAAACAAAATTTCAATTACAACGGCGACATTGAAAATGCGAGAAAACATTTCAATATTATATCACTATCGAGTAGAAGAGTGATCTCTGATATTTTATTTTTACACAAAATCATCTCAAATTCCGTAGATAATGCTAATATACTGAATCAAATTCAAATCAACGTTCCCATTCGGCCACTTAGAACTAGCCACTTGTTCCGTATACCATTTTGGAGAACTAATTCGTCTCAAAACTCTTCTCTATGTAGAATTGTTCGGAATGCTAACAGGTACACTGATCAAATCGATATTTTCTCCAAATCCCACTAAAAATTAAAGACCACTTTGAAACGACGAAATTAGTAAAAGCAAACAACTAACAAAAAACCACTTTATCTTTTTTACTTTGTCTCAATTGCTGTCTGAAATAAGTATTAGTATATAAGTTTAAGTATAAGTAAAATTAAATGTAATAATGTAGGTACTTTTGTCTGTCTGTATCTATCTTTCATGACCATTAATATATATATATATATATATATATATATGAAAAAAACACCAGATTCTTACAGAAAAAATCGTTCCCCAACATCTTTTTATGAACTGCAACCCCTAGATACCAATTTTGAATAAATTCAGACACTTAATCATGAAATTGGTCTGCTATTTTATAACAGTAATCTTGAATTGTTCAAGTCAGTCATAAAGAACATGATTTTCAATCCTAGAAACCCCTAAAAACCATTACTGAAAAAAATCGCATCATATATAACTAATCTTGCTAGATTTTAAGGAAAAAAATTGTTATATCCGGTCCCAAAAACACTTAGATATCAATTTTGAATGGATTCTGAGCATAATTGATCAAACACGTCCTCCATATTGGGACTGCCATTTTGCAGTTCTCATATATACATTGTATTGTGATGCAAATCATATACAGTGTCCGGCATAAAGTTCGCAGCATATGGAAAACTTTTTTATTATTGATTTCTCAAAAAAAATAATTCGTGATAAAAACCACTGCTTCATCCCAAACCTGAATTGCAAACACCAAAATTGAATTTTATATGACCCTATACGAGGCATAGGTATAGAAAAGCATGCTTTGTTTTCGAAATAATATGATCCCATCACTTTATTTCTCGCGGTAGAATTCAAATTCATGGGGAAATATTGTTCTGAATCGAATGTTGAATCAGAAATTCGAATCATAGCCACCTATGACCAATTTAATTTTTCAACTTTTTTTCCCATTTTTTCCTCATCGCCCTGTACAACATAAGGAATATTATGCTAGACGAATGGTATATTGTTAGATATGATGATATCACTCTCTGAATATTTTCTCATTTCTCCCTCCCATCGGAAAATCACATTAATTGAATTATGTGACGGAATTTCACAAAATCTTGGTGCAAATAGTAAATAAAACTGAATTGTCTCCAAGGTATAATGCCAGAATGGAAATGAATTTATTTTCACACTACGAATAACATTTTTTAAGACAATCAGGAATTGTAAAATATGACAATTTTTGTATAGATTTTTTTTAAGCAAGACATCAGAATGCATATACAATATTTTTTTTTGCAGCATTCAACGTACAAAATTAATGTTTTGATCCACTCAAAAATGTATTCACGTATTATTCATGAATTTCAAAATATCGTAAGTTGTTACATTCGACTTCGATAGCAATACCCAGCTTCGATAGTTTGTGACAATTATCATACTTGTAGAGACACTGCCAATATTTTTAATGAAAGATATCCAGGTAAAAACGTTCATAATTCGACAATTAAAAGAATTTTGAAAATATTCAGGGAATCTGGATCGGTTTCGAAAAAATACAAAGTGACACATAAACGACCGATAACTGAAAATGAAGAAACTGTTTTGAATATTATGGTGTCGCAAAGAGGAGAAAATCTTGGTATATCCGATCGATCAATGAGAAGAGTTCTAGGTAAATTCATACATACTTTGAAACCGAGAGATCCGGATAATCGCTTGGATTTCTGTTTCTGGTTTCAGTCTATGATGGAAGATAATAGACAGTTTTCGAAAAAAATTCTTTACAGTCGAGTCAACCTTCACATCAAATGGGGTAGTCAGCTCCCAGAATTGCAGGTGGTGGGTAATAATCCTAATTTCAGGATACAATGTAGAGACCAATATAACTTCAAAGTTAACGTCTGGTGCGGAATTCTTAATGACATTATTGTTGGACCAGTATTTTTCAGACAACCACTGAATTCTGCAAGATACTTAAGAATGCTGCAGAAGTTTCTCTCCGATTATTTAGATGATATTCCTCTGGACATGAGAGCTGGAATGTATTTTCAACAAGACGGTGCATCCGCTCATTCTACGCTAGAAGTGAGAAGGTGGTTAAACGGAACATTTCCAAATCGATTGATTGGAAGATATTCCAATAACGCTTGGCCCGCCGGGTCACCGGACCTCACTCCTTTGGATTTTTCTTATGGGGATATCTCAAACAGAAGGTATATTCAAGAAGACCATTTCAAAATATACGTCATTTGAAGAATATTATCAGGGAATGTATTCGGGGAATAGCTCCCCAGTTACTAAGAAATGTTTATGATGCAATGCACCGCCGTACTATGCAGTGTATTGAGAATGGAGGACTCCACGTAGAATAAAGCATAGGACATATTTGTTTCAAAAAATGTTATTTGTATTGTGAAAATAAATTAATTGGCATTCTGGCATCATACCTTGGAGACAACTCAGTTTTATTTAGTATTTGCAACAAGATTTTGAGAAATTCTGTCACATAATTCAATTAATGTGATTTTCCGATGGGAGGGAGAAAGAAATGAGAAAACATTCAGAGAGTGATATCATCATATCTAACAATATACCATTCGTCTAGCATAATATTTCTTATGTTGTACAGGGCGATGAGGAAAAAATGGGGAAAAAAGTTGAAACATGAAATTGGTCATAGGATCAACATTCGATTTTGAACAATATTTCCCCATGAATTTGAATTCTACCGTGAGAAATAAAGTGATGGGATCATATTATTTTGAAAACAAAGCATGCTTTTCTATCTCCCCGTATAGAGTCGTATAAAATTAAATTTTGGTGTTTGCAATTCGGGTGTGGGATGAAGCAGAGGTTTTATTCACGAATGATTTTTTTTGAGAAATCAATAATGAAAAAGTTTTTCATATGGTGCGAACTCAATGCCGGGCACTGTATACATGCCAAATTTCAAGTCAATTGAATGGGTGGGAGTAGGCAAAACTCAATTAATTAATATCTTGGAGCGCTTTATTTTGCATCTGTCTGGAAATTTTCTCACTTGAGCAGTTCTCTGTCATTTGATTAATTCATAAAGTGCTTTACAAGCTCATCGGAGAGAATAAAAATGCTACAGAACTAAATCACTTGAAAATATGTATAATTGCATACTAGTGCGAAACATTCATTGTAAGGGGCTTGTACTTCATTGCTTTATTTCAGATAACTAAGCAATTCAATTTTTGCTACACTGAACGTTGACGGATACTATGAAGAAGCCGAGGAGGACGGTTTCTGACGAGTACGATATGTAAACAAAGATTTGGCGGCTGCGCTGATGTTAATATTTTCGCCAGAGTAAGGTAAAATACTAATTGAGAAAATCAAGGGCTTAATTTTAATTGTGCTTTCTATAATATGTAAGAATATTTTCAATTAGTATCATAAACAGGTTGTCTCTGAAAAAAAAATCATTCAACTACTCTAGATCGAATTTTAAATCTAGAAATATTTTCAATTGTCTGTTTTTTGTTCAAGGCATATTGTAAACAGCATAGCAATTCACATTTTGTATTTTTCCAATCATTCCAATGTATTCTATCCACAGTACTAGATAACTGAGCTGAAATAATTAATCGGAAGAGCCTTCTTACACAAAACAAACATATCAAGATATTATATTATGAATTATTTGAGTGATTTGAGTAATATAATTCTCCGCTTTCGAAAAATAAATATATATCTTTTCGGTAGTTTCCGTTTTTTATCAGTAAAAAAACAATTCATAATTGTTTCTTTTTCTGATCTATTGCTGTAAATATCCAGTGAAGTCAAGTCTGTACTAACTTTGGTGTTATCAACTGAATAAATACATAATTTTTTTTGAGAAACAAATTCGTCGGGATATTTTAATATCGGTTTTTTACTATATGCGTACCTCTTAGTGTTGAGTCAATATATATTAAACCATGATAGGAAATCCAAAATTTTCAAATAGATTGTGTGAGAAATAATGCATTCATTCCTTTGAGCCCGTGTCGGTGTATCAAAGTATACCGTATTATCTTCTTGCCGATGGCTCTAGAATTCAAATTCGATTTTTAATGGGAAAAATTTGCATTCGAGATGAGCAACTGGAGTTGATGGTCTATGAGAAAAATGCAATTAGTTGATCGCACGCGCTTAAGGAGTATTTACAACCGAATAATGAGGTGAGTTACTTATAGGGTTGTTAATTATTTGGAGTGCTTATCGATTCATTCCACAAAAATACTTGAATTACGTAAACCTTGAAATGACGTTGAACTGCATTCAATCAGTATATACAACTACTTCAATATTTTATTATGGACATGAATTCCTACTCAAATTTATTCAATAATCCATGACCAGCTATAATAATTCTTCATAAGAAGTCTTTTATTTAGTTAGGTACTTTTCGGAATTGTATTATTTCTCTTGTTCGACTCATTCCCACATAATTCGACTAATATATAAGCCTTGAAAAAATTATATGGACGTGTTCATGACGACTGTTGACTACTGAATCAAAAACTCAACTCCAAGTATTTCACTGATCGGATTTCATGAAGGTTCATTAACTAGTCGTGTTCATGTATATTATTGGGTAACATGATCGAAAGATTGGTACGCCTACAATGTAACTTGTTTGTGGTAGGTTGAGATATTTCAGAATGAATTCATGCTGATATACGGTTTGGAAATTAAACTATCTGGATAAATAATTGACATTACAAATTGCATAACTCGACATTTTCAATGTGACAACGAAAAATTGGTTCTGTATCACCAAATAAGGCGAAACTATTTTTATGTCTAGAATATTCTGTTGTACATAGTTTCAAGAATTACTTTCAGATTTCTGGCTCATTATTGCAGTTTAATGATGAAAAGGGAACATTATTCTGAACTTTGTGTTCATTTTGATTTGCCAACTACTGTGAGGCGTACAACCTTTTTTTTTAAGTATAATCGAGAAAAAATATATTTGTTATAAAATAAAAATAAAACTTCCTTGAGTATAACTAATATTTAAAAAAATTAAATAATTGATAAAAAATCTTTTTAAGGACAAGTTTTTATTCAAATGCGCTCAAAAGTAAAAAAAAATGCTTTATATGTGTGACATAGTGCGTCAAGATTTCGAACCTGTAACTCACTTTACACATCCAAAGCAATAGTTTTTTGACTTTTTAACGGAATTTGAATAGAAGCTTGTCTTTAAAAGGTTTTTTATTAATTATTTTATTTTGTACGTTTGTTAGTACGCCTTATTCTATGTATTATTGTTGAAGCATCGTTATTATGAGGCCTTTTTCCTGTAAGTATTGAGCTATCTAAGTCTTCAGTGAGGAGACCATCTAAAGATTAACTCGTCCGCCATCCTGGAGCTGCCATCTCCAATTTATTAACTTTGAAAAAAAAATTATAATCTTCGACTAAATTCATAATTTTCGATCCCAAAAACCCCGACATACCAATTTTGAATGGAAACGATTTATAATCACAAAACTCGTCCACCATCGTGAAGCCGTCATCTTCAATTTATGAATTTTGACATAAATTCATAACGTCCGACCCCGAAAACTCCCACATACCAATTTTGAATAGAATCGGACAATGATTACAAAACTCGTCTGCCATCTTGAATTTTGACAAAAAATTCATAATCTTCGACCCCGAAAACCCCCACATTCCTATTTTGAATCGAATCGGACCATAAACACAAATCTCGTCCGCCATCTTGAAGCCGCCATTTTGTTTTTTTCTCTAACAAAATCTTTATAATGCATTGTCACCGGAATTATGAACACCTGCCAAAATTCACTTTAATCGGACAACTAGAAGTGGGTCAAATTGCAGTTGCAAGATTTATCCCAAACATACTAGTAACAAACTAGGTTTAAGTCATCGCTGACAAAGTAGGTATATACCAATTAATTTGATTGGACAGTGATTGTCGAAGTATTAATTTTATTACAATTCGCGCGACAATCTCTGTGAAACCAAATAATTCAACAAAAAATAATTAAATCATTGTCAGCGATGACTTATTTTATACGTTTTAATACACGGCTTGAATAAAAGCTTGTCTTTAAAAAGTGTTTTTATCAGTTATTTTATTTTTTGCTTTTTAGTTAGTTCGCCTTAATCTGCTCATTTCTAATATAGCATCGTTATTACAAGTTTTGAGCTGAAATAAATCATGATCTCCGACCCCAAAAACACCTATTTTGAATAGAATCTGACCATAATTACAAAACTCGTCCACCATCCTGAAGTAGCCATCTTAAATTTATAGATTTTGACAAAAAATTCATAATCTCCTGATCTGACGACCCCCACATAGCAATGTTGAATAAAATATGACCATAATCAGAGAACTCGTCCTCCATCTTGGGGCCGCCATCTTGAATTTATAAATTTTTGACAAAAAATTCAAAATATCCGACCGCGAAAACCGCCGTATACCAGTTTTGAATCGAATCGGACCATAATCACAAAACTCGTGTTCCATCTTAAATTTATGAATTTTAACAAAAAATTCATAATCTCCTACCCCGACAACCCCCGCATACCAATTTTGAATAGAATTGAACCATAATCACAAAATTCGTCTTTCATCTTGAATAATGAATTTTGACAAAAACGTCATAATCTCCGACCCCGAAAATCCCCACATACCAATTTTGAAACGAATCGGACCATAATCACAAAACTCTTCCGCCATCTTGAAACCGCCATTTTGAATTTAAGAATTTTGGCAAAAAATTCATAATCTCCGACCCCGACAGTCCCCACATACTAATTCTGAACACAAATTCCATAATGCATTGTCCCCGGAATTATGAACACTTGCCAAATTTCAAATTATTCGGACGACTAGAAGTCGGTCAAAATTCACTTGCAAGATTTGACCCAAACTAACAAACGAACGAACGAACTAACTAACTAACAAGTGGAACTAAATAAAATCTTGTAAAGAGGGGATATAAGGCAGTTTGCCAACTATCGACCACTATCTATTATTCCGATATTCTTCAGAGTTTTAGAAGTCATATTGTAGCTGATACTCAAATTCTCAATCTTACAATCTTATAATCAGTGTGGATTCAGATATAAATGTAGTCCAACCCAGGCTGTTTTAAAAATTGGTTCTGATATAGTCGATGCACTTGAAGAAGGCATGGATGTTGGTTATTACTTTATGTTATATATCGAAAGACTTCGAGTGTATCTCTCATACTGCTCTCACTGAAAAGACACGCTATAATGGTTTAAGAAGCGATTCAGTCAAACTTATGCAATAGGAAACAAGCAGTTTATATAAATGTATCACGTTCTGACTTTCAAAACATTTCACATGGAGTACCTCAGTGACCCGTTTTGGGACACTTATTATTTATTACTTACGGAAACGATTTAGTTCATTTTACGTGCCCGAATAATTTTTTTGATTGATACTGCTTTGGATGCAACTCTACATCACTATGGCGGATTCTCTCAATGAATCATAAAATTGGTTCAGTGCCAACAACCTCAAATTAAACAACGAGAAAATCCAAGAACTCGTTTGTTTCTACCAAAAAATACAGGTAATTGCAAATGAGTTAAACTTCTTGGAATGGTTGCTGATGACACACTGTCTTGGTCGGCAGCGGATAAAAATTTGGAAAACATACTAAACTCGGACCCATAAAGTAATTGAAAAAGGCATCGGGATTGAATGAAAATTATGAAAGTAATATCAACATATGGTTGCTTATCTGTCTATTAAATATTCAATCAAGAATGTGTCCTATTTCAAAACAAAATCACTGTTTTCACACTAAAATCAATTAATGTACCTACTGATCTCATGGACAAATTATTCGTCTTGAAATTCTCAGGAATGGATCTGCGACTGGTTTAATTTCGTGGCTATATTTCCCATCACTCAGATTGTGCCGAAGTATTCCAGAGACATGACAAATGTATGCGAAAATCCCTTGATTTATTAAAGCCATTCAACAAGGATGTCATTCTCGTTCCTTTTTACGAGTACAATGGAACCTTTCAATGGGAAAACTTTTCTACAATATCGATACATAAATCAAGTGAAGAACTGTAGGTATTTTATTGAAAAGGGGCACTTTCTGTAGATAATGTATGAGCATGCCATTGAGAACGAATAAGAAAACAGCAAACGGAAAATTAAGGGTTTTTGAATTTCAATAAACATCAATTACATAATACATTTTACAGATAAATTAATCTAGCATAAAAATGAAATATCTGGTCAAAAAATGAAAATAGACCCTCTTTAACGAGTTATCAACCGAAAAATAATGGAGGGTGAAGTGGCAACAAAATATGTAAATGGAAAATTAGTAGGAACTATATTATATATATATATATATATATATATATATATAGTCGACTCGAAATCGAAACAATCGAATGAATTAGACATCACCTGAAGATGGCAAATGTGAATTTGCCGAAACGTCGTGAAATCGGACCTTTTGAGTACCAAGAACGCGGACAGAAATCCGAGAAACTATCTCAACACATTATACCCGCGAAAATCTACGGAGAAACATATATATATATATATATATATATATATATTTAAATATATATATATATATATATATATATATATATATATATACAATGAATACACATTTTTCCATAATACACTACCAGACCAGAATTTATGCTGATAACATGATGGGTTGAAAAAACTTTTTCGAAAGTGGAAATCACAAACAGTTAATGCAGCAAAAAGATTTTTCAATCGCATTTTTTCTTTCAATGAAAACAAAATGTGATTGAAAAAATTATTTTGTACCACAATAAATTGATTGTGATTTCTACATATAAAATAGTGTTTTCAATATTCACATTTAATTTTTCACTCCAAATAGAGAAGGAGAATGCCAAACATTTTCCTAAAATCGAACAAAGGTGCTCTTTAAGAAGTAAAAGGAATGAAACAAACACAGGATATAATATGATAGACCACATGCAAGGTTAGTGAAAAAAAGGACAATAAAGTGAGGTAGGAATTGAGAAGGATTCTTAAACACAATAAATGAACTACAAAAATAATGTTATGTAAACTTCGATACAAAAACATGTATAGCGAGACGAGACATCCGGTAGGTAAAGTGAAAGTCGAGCCAAGAATGAGGTAATTGGATTGCACGACTCCATTGATCGCGACGAAGAAGAACAGCATTTCAGGCACTGACTTTTTGAAACAATGGGTGATTACCCTGATTGTGAAACATACGACATTCGGAAGATTGGAAGTATTCGTTGAGAAACTCCTGCGAACAAACTTAAACTTCAGCTAGAGTCCTAAAAACGTTCGTCGAGAAATAAATGTGTGACAGCACGTTATATAAAATGAACGCTAGGCAGTTGGAAGTGGCCCAAGTGCCACTAACAAATGGAGGAGTTTTTAAGTGTGGAAAACATTAATTCACAATGGAAGAATGGGATATATAAAATATACTTGAAATAGAACTATTCTTTGTTCAATTCAAGATTAAAAAAAAAACAATCAATGAGATTCCTGAGTTTTTTATGCTAATCGATGAAATAAAGCATTCTTGTGCAACGTTTTCAACCTATCGATTGAAAATTTGGCTAGATAAGTGAATTATTTATATTATCATGAAATATGTACATATTTTTTTATATGTTGTTTGTATGGAGTTTCTTCATGAAGGTCTCACATATTTGTTAATATGAAGTCTTGCTGAATCAGTTCGAGAAAACATTATTGGTTGATTTCTAGTGAAAGACAATTAAACGCTAAAATAGTCAATTTGTTCAACTAATAACCCAATAGCAAATTATAAATTACTGTTTAGAAAAACATCTGATACCTCAAGACATGTTTTCAGTGTAAATTCCAATGGGACTATATCCTCGGACCACACTTAATGAGACGTTTTTATTGAAAACAATGTTTATTCAGAAAGGCTTATCTTTTGGATATAACACAACATGGCTTTGTTGTCACCCTCTAATCCTCACCAACCCCAGATATATTTAATCAAATTTACGAACGCTTAGCAAAAATTTAAATATTTTATTAAATACTTAGCATCCTGACACGTAATAAAATACCGGAATTGTGGAATTTTGAAAATTTCGCTTGCTTTTATTCAAAGGAAGGTACAGATCGGAACGCCCAAATTGTCACTATGGTATACATGTTTCGAAGCTCTAATAAAATTTTGAATTCTGCAACATTGCTATAAAACAGAAATGATTGAATTAGAAGATACAGCAAGGATCACGATTCTACCAACCTCATCTAAATTACACGAGTTTCCCATTGATTTGGATATTTGAAAAGAGGAGGCAATGAATAAATTCATCTTCAGCTCAAAATATAGGGTTTATTCAAAATCGTTCATATTATAATGTTGAACTATGAAGGAGAACGGCAAGATAAATACATATGATTCCCCGTGTGAAATATATAGTGGATCAAATTGAGTGAAAACTGTTCGCCGCGTAAAAACCAGTCGATAACTTCGATGACCGCTTATTGCATAAATTACCGTAAACCACCACATATTACTTTATTGGGTTTAGGGTGGAATTTATAAGTAGAACAGTGGTGTGTTGTGTGTCTGGGCAGATGCAGCCATGTATGGTGAACAACTGCAAGGAGATTTTTGTGCAGTAGTCGAAAGTACCATCCACATAAAAAGTCAGGTTTAAGCAAGCCTACTTTGAATTTGTAAAAATCCTTTCAGACTGTGGTTTCAAACACAACAAAAGCAATCAGCGAATGGTAATAATGGAATGACCCCGGCTCGTCCTCCAAAGGCAGGATTATTTACGTCAAATAAAAGAACACCGGGAATCTGAGAGACATTTAAGGTATCTTGACGAGACTTGTTTTTAAAGACATGATGTGATTCGATATGAATGAGTAGATAACTCAAAAAATTGTTGTCTTCAAGCACCATATTCTAGAGGATAATTATTGTACTCGCGGGAAGTGAAATTGATTTTGCACAGAATGCGTTGCTGTTGTCACCTACAACACATACAAAAAATGTTCAGCAGATTATCATGAGGATATGACTGCACTTTTATTCGTAAAATGGTCAAGTGAACAATTGTTACCAAATATACCACCAAATTCCGTTATTGCGATGGATAATGCTACCACTCACGTAAAAAGGTAAAAATATCTTCAAAAGCGACAAAAAAAGAGGACATTTTGAAATTTATGGTTACAAAAATTTGAATATTCTCCAAAAGGCCATGGAGGAGGTACTACTACAACTTACTAAAAATAAAAATTTATAATTTTTTGCATATTTTGATTTATATTTAAGTGAGGATTCTACCGTGTAATCTACAGCACATCTGTCAATTATTACCTCTTACGTACTCCTCTGGCTCTTTCTCGATACCCATGATCTGATATTATCGCAAAGTAATCTAAACCACCCCAGAAGCTTGGCATAATTTTCTAAGGTACGTGTATAACCAATAAACGGCAGAAGTTACCCAAGTGCTCGTGTTATTTCCCGAAAAATGAATAAACCTATTAGTCTAGTCAAAAAGTGCTTTTTTGGTCAACTTTTTTCAGCAACAAGAAAAAAGCAACTTTACTAACTGAAAAAGTTTTTCTTTATATGTTATGACTTTTAAGATATCGAAGAATTACGCATTAAATTGATATACGGTATAACATTTCTTTTCATGAACATACTCGATAGAAGTGTGCGAAAAATGATCTTTAACTTGGCTAATTTTAGATACCCCATAAGAAATGTGCGATTATGATAACGCAAATCTTGAAACTTCCATGCCAATCTATTGGAAATTGACACTAATTTAGGGATTATTGATTAACATAACTTTTGATCTCTCGAAACGTTTGGGATTTTAAGCACTGGTTAACTAACTCGGTTCCATTCCTAGATGTCCTTATCACAAAAACTCACGGCTCCTTCACTCACCCAGTATACAGAAAACCAACACACACTGACCGGTATCTACAAGCCAGCTCCCATCATCATCCTGCTCGAACCAACTCCGTCTTAAACTCTCTCGTTCCCAGATCAATTCAACTCTCCGATACTCATAACTGACCGCAAGAGTTGAAGAAACTCAAAACCGTTCCTCTTCAAAACGGTTATAATAACACCCAAATGTGCAGGTCAATCCACCATCATAAAAACCGTTCTCCAAACTCCCAAAACCCAACAGAAAACCAACCTATATCAAAGGTGTCACTGACAAAATTGGCAGAATATTAGAGAAACGAGACTTTAAAGCAGTTTTCACAGCAAATAATAAAATCTCTGATTTTCTCAGATCTCCCAACGATAACATAGCTGACGAGCCCCAAGGAATATATAAAATACCATGCTTCGAAGTCCTAGGACATACATAGGACACACTAACAGGCGAGACACCAGCTGAATTTACGAACATCAACTTGCTGTGCGAAACTCAGACCCTTCTTCGCCACTCTCCAAGCACCACACCAAGAGAACACTGCTAGCAAGAGTCATTCGTGAAGCGCTTAAGATCGAAAAACGCCCAAACTGCCTCAACAAACACGACGATGGACGCAGACTACCCAATACTTGGAAACCTCTACTTTCCTGCGTTCCTATCAAACCATGCCCTGCCCATAGTACCGCTCCACTGAGTTCACCTAACATCCACCCTCTGATCCTCAGTTTCTTCGAAGGAGTATGCAGATTGAGACCTCTGAGGGAATTACTGGTGAGACCCCGATGTCATAATCCTGAACCCCACCTAAGTGACTACAACCTAGGAGTAAAACCGGGCCAAGTGTTAGTGTAAAAGCACATACTGTCCGGTTGTGTCCCGAGTATATTCATGTTGTAGGAATAGGGCTACTATTGGGTATATCATTAGAATTAGAACATTATCAATTTGTGCTTAATGATCTCTTATAACCAGATCGCATTGTTATAAACTCTTCAAGGCATAATACGTGAAATAAATATATAGCTTGCGTTTCAACTCATACCCACCACAAAGAAATAGATAGATATCTTTATCTGATGGCATGTCATAATGACAACGTTATGTAACTCAATTTTGATGACATTATGGACAGGAAGCTCATTATGGTACTAAGTACCATAATGAAATTCTATATGAAAAACATGTGATGGTGAGATAAAAAAAGTTTATTCAGAATGCATAACTATGTAATCAAATCCCAATTACCAGACTTGTCGAATAGCGTCAAAAACGAAATAATGGGTTTCTAAATAAACATACTCTAATAGGTACCGATATACACTTACACACACACCTTTGTATATACACATACATATACATATAGATAAATTGACACATATTCTCACATACTTTTACTTATACACACACCTCCTATAATTGCTCCATTTTCCATCAATCTTATGTTATTTGGCAGCTTATCCCATATTTTCACCAAACTATACAGCACATTTTTTTGAATATACGTAAATTTAACTTTGTCATTTCTTAAATCAATTTTTTTTCTTGTATTGTGTTTATGAGTTACTTCCTTATCACTAAACAATACATTATTCAAAACAAAATTTATAGACTCAAAGAGGTAAACGTTAAAATATCATTGTTTATATAAATGGTGCAAACCCCTTTCCAATCTGAACGATGATCTATGATCACCCCTAAGAAAGATATATTGCTGGATGTCTCAACTACTGCCTTGCCAACCACTATGTTTTGTTTGTTGTTTTGTCTATCAAAATGCATGATTTGTGTTTTATCTACATTCAACGAGAGATTATTTTCTGAGAACCAGTCATTCAACTTTTGCAAGTCTTCATTGACCGTAGCAGTAGCTGACAAAAAGTTATCTTCATTGATACTCAGAGACGTATCATCGGCTTACAATATAAGAGCTTGTTTAACTATTTCTGGAAGTTCATTCGTATATAAAATGTACAGGAGTGGACCTAAAATAGAACCCTGTGGTACTTTATCACAGCCTTCTCTGATTTGATGAGGTTTCCAGTTTCATCCTTTTCTACTACAAATTGTTGTCTATTACATAAATAAGATTCAAGCAGTCTGTGTGCCACTCCCCGAGTTCCATATTTTTCCATTTTGTCCAGTAATATTTCGTGTTCCACACTATCGAATGCTTTTGAATGATCTAAGCACATTGCTAATGTGCATTTGCCATCATTCTGCGCGTCAAGAATTTGTACCGAGGCTTGATAAATTGCCAATGTTGTTGTTCTTCCCTTTCTAAATAATTTTGGCATTCTGTTATAACTTAATTTTTTTCTAAAAAGTGCATCAGTCTTTTATAAATAAGTATAAATAAGTAATATTAGAGGTTATATATCAACTGCTAGGTGCAATCAATTATTTCCCGACTCACCATGCTCGTTTCGATGTCGATGTCCACCCTATTCCGGATCTTCCTCCGCTTGGCGCCCAGCACCGGCGTGCAGAGGAAGAATCGGGAGGTGCGATGTCCGTCGCGGCGCCACCTGTCCAGTTGACGCATGACGTGGACGGGCGTCTTCGAAGCGGCTTCGTAGAGCGCTTGAAGAGCGCGTGGACGGGTTGTGGGCGCGAAGAGATTGGTGGTGAGCTCATGCTTGGTGACGTAGTGGTCCTTGATGAGGGCGAAGGTGCAGATGTCGCTTTCAGCTGAAAAAAAAGTTCAGGATCACGCATTTGTTCATTTACACAGAACATGTTTCATACTTCAGTTAATATTCTACTATGAAAAAGTTACGATTCAATCCAACTTCCAAACCATATCAGTTGATAAAATTCAATTTTTACTTCAAATTGTTGAAGTCACTAGCGGATCATTAATCGGCATTTATTTTCTAGAATACCGATTATCTATAGGGATGTTTTCTATCAGAGTGAAGATTGGTGGGAGTGTGGAAGAGAAGAGTAAGAGAAACGAGCTCTTATGTTGCTCATTTGATAAACAGTCTATCAGTATTGAAATCTACCCTTCTCCGAGTAGAAAGTGAAAGTACTCTGGAGGTAAGTGATACACATCTTCTTCAACTGCTCCCAACAGGCCGTGTTAGTGAATTACTCGATTCCTAGTTTTATTTTCTATAAATATATAGGCTACAAGATTAGGAAAAAATAATAATTACTACATTTTCAAAATGTATTTCTACCATATTATTATATTATCAGTGTAAACACTGTTAGATCAAACGTTAATATTATTGTGGCATAATGGACAGATTATTAAATTAAAGAAAAAAGCATCCTCAATTTCGTTTTTCATGATTTCTCTCGGACAATAATTTCCCACTTCCACGTTAATATTATTTTACTGAGATACTATGAGTATATTATATTATTTTGATAACCAAAAGGTTGGTGGGGGTTTGAAAATACTTTTGGAGTTTGTTCAGCGTTGATCCGCTCAAAACAGCTACTACTTTCTTGTAATTTTGAATATAGTTCAGATCTTTCATGGGGAAGAAGAACTTGCTACTATTCTGGGGAAATAATTTGATAAGATGATATAACGTATTAATTTTCTATTTTTTGCAGCCGATGCCGAGGTATGATTCTAGGTGGAAGCTAACCTAAGTCCAGATCATTATGTCCTTGACATCCTTCATAAAAAAATGAACATTTTCTCGAATTTCTAGAGCACAATGTCTCATTCAACTTATTCATGTGACCCATTGGAGTCAATTTTGCTTGCAAAATTCAATAAATTACGAGATTTATATCGAATTGCTTGATATTATCATCGTTATAATACTTTATTTTTTTCTTAAGAAATAAGAACACTGAACTTAATTGTCAAACTAGAATCCCGGTCAAATGCCAACCCTTTTTACTGATGGCAAAATGCTACAACCGCTATGGTTCTAGGTTACAAAAAACATAATAATTTAATTATATCAATACCAATGATTTGCCTTACAATAACGAATACATGATTTGGTTGACCACACAAATTCGTATTATTTCTATTAATTTATTCTTCTTCGTACAGATTCACTTAACTTGACTCATATACGTTGGCTGCCACAATCGAATCATGAATGCTAGTATTTAATTTTTTTTTTCATGTTACGCTATATCAATGGCGTCAATTTTATAGTTATGGTAGTTTGCTAGATAAACACTTTGATATTTTCCACTTTCTTTTTATTTGATTGTTACTAAAAAAGAACAATATGTCTATCGCACTATTGATGAAAAATCAATATGTAGAGTTATTTTCTGAAAACGGTATATTTTTTCAAACAGCAAGATTTAAAATGTATAAACAAATGTAAGATTGACAACGGCTAGAAACGTTTTATTACTCGGTTTTAGATCGAGCACTTTATGAGACGCCCACAAATTCGACGTTTATTACCTTTGACAATACGGTATGTATATGTATGCATATTCGTTAATGTTCATAAAATGAAAGATATGTTCTTAGGTTCATGAAAGTTCATCAGAGGTTATGCACTGAGAAATGTTCGCAAACACTAATTTTCATCCATTACAATAGATGAAAATGGTATATACAGGGTATTTTCAAAGTCGTGGACATTTTTTGACTCTTAGAAATGAGAGATTCACCTATATAAAAGTTGAAAATAATAGAGATATATTTTATTGAAAATTTCAAGTCACAATGTCGAGTTCTCATGACAGATTTTGCATTTGAACTCACAGCGTACTATTTTCTGATTGGCCACTGAATAACACAAAAAAAAAAAGTTATCAATCAGCAGCCTATGAGAAAACAATACGACGTATGCGCGTCAGTTATCATGTGTTCCCAGCGAAATATTTTTGGTGGTTGTGAATTTGAAAACAATACGAAACATGCGAAAATATTCAGTTAATATGTATCTCATTTATACGCAGAAATATTTCCGCTGAAAAATAAATCAACCCTTAATGATACGGGGTGTTTGAAGGAGCAACGAGGGGGGCATGTTCGTGGGCAAATATTTCATTTTTAACGGTTAGAAATAGAAAAAGAAAACAAACTGCCGTTTCTGGATCTTCAGATCATAAAAGATAACAATCGGAAATTACTCAGCAATTGGTTCATGAAACCTACCAATTCGGGGAGAATTTTGAATTACTTATCAGAACATTCTTTCAGCCAAAAGGTTAATACAGCCTCTAACCTAATTTAAAGGGTACTTACTCTTAGCGGTAATTGTTTCCATTCGGAAAATTTAGTTAATGCAAAGAATTTGTTGAAAAACAACAACTGCCCCACGAAATTAATTAATAGTATCATTAATAAATGTCAAATAACAGATAGGCAGGATATGTTTCCGAAAGCAATGTGTTACTATTTTAAATCTCCATATCTAGATGGACTCTCATATAAAATTAAAAAATGTTTATCAAATGATTCTCACAAGTTTGTTTTTTACAATTTGAAAACTACAGGAAAATTATTCACGCAGTTAAAAGGGGAGATACCAGCTAAATCAGATTCATGTGTAATATATAGTATTTCCTGTGAATGTGGGAAATGTTATATAGGGCGAACTAAACAATACCTAAAAACCAGAAAATATCAACATAAATATGACTGCTATGAAACGAATAGAAATAAAAAAGAAAAAACAGCACTTTGCACATCATTTTGAATCGTCGTGCAATTTTGATACACAAAAGATTTGTTTTGTATTGTTTTTTTCGTTTCTTTATCTATGTAGCGCTGGAATAATTCAGGTGGGATATCAGTTGCATATTGACCTTACACGGTTGTATATTGTTTCATTTTAACGTGTCTGTATTTGTTTATATACAATTTTAAAGTTTTTAAAGTTTTTAATGTGTGATTTGTGCAAATGTGTTTTTATCGGCCAGAGTTTGTATCGACTACTCAACAGTGTTTTAGTTGAATCCATGAGCAGGAAAAACTTTGTTTTGAAAGTGGGTCATAGATATGTTCTTTGTTTCAATCTATACGTGAATATTGTCATTTCAGCTTTGAAAAAGGAATAAATTAATTCCAAAACGTCAGCGATAAAAAATAGTTCTATTCCGTGGTCCTAATTTTCGTCAAACCCAACCATAAATAATAATACTGTTATATTTTGTAAGGCGAAAATCAATGTTTCCAAACACAGTCAAAAATAATATGGAAAAGAGTTTCTCTTTCGTTTTTGTTACAAACTGCGCAAGTAAGTTCGGGATCAATAGAATAGAAGATTCCATTAAGAGTGAATTTGATTTTGAAATAATACGTAATTGAGCGAGAGTGCGGTTGATCTGGATGGGTAGTTTTAGCAGCAGATATGTGTTGGATAGATTGTAAATGTACATACATGGGAAACGAGAGGTTATTGCAAGATCTGAATCATGAAAGAATTGGTGGTAATTAGCAAGTAAGGATTTTCTATTCATCAACAGGCCATTGTAATTGGGGTTATTCCATAAGGGCATGGAGTTAGCATTGGAGAAAAATTGTTTTAATTGCAATGGCAGGGGTAGACGAATTATTACTTGTGATGTTGATAAAGAAATCACTTGTTATAAATCACTATGTCTATCAGAAAACTGGGAAAACTCAGGAGCAAATTTTAAACGACTGTAGCGTTTTCGAAAACTCCATATATCGTAAAGAATACGTAGCAGTAATATTTGTCAGAGGGACGTCGCATGGATGGAACATCAGTGGAATAATTGCGACAAAAATTGTTTTGTTGAGAGTTATACTATTTTTTTGTCAAAAAATTTGCTGCCCGAATATCCCTCGGACATTGATAAATGCCTCATAATTGTATGTCAATCGAAAGAACGTTGTCTTTGGTAAACGTGCTTTCGATTGACTCAAAATTATCTCGTATATTATCAATGTCCTAGGGATATTATAGCTGACAACTTTGCGACTCAAAATGCGATAACGCATTTCACAATCTGACATCGCAGGGACATTCCTGGGATGTAACTGTTTTTGCTGGGTAGCTGCCGAAAAACGTGTCATTCTTCAGCTTCTAATTCAGCCGCCAATATTGAATAGGTCATCAACAGTACTTTCTCCAAATTAAAAGGGGGTTAAGATACAGTAGGTTTTGCCCTTTGCCAAAGTTGGTACTTATAAAAGGGAGTACTCGTAATACTTTCTCACTCTTCTTGTCATTGATGGTGCCGGATATAATAAATAGAGTTCTTTATTCTGTGAGTTAGAACCTGGGACATTTTTAATTTTCATGTTTTATAGGCTCTATAAATAGTATAAAATCGATTTCTATCACCTCAATTTCGATTTTTACACACGTTTTATTAGCTTCACCTGCATGTACGTATGATATATGTAACGGAATCTTTGAAATGAATTTTCACCCACTTCCAGACATTCGGATCATTTGAAATTTGGCACAGGTATTGAGAACCGATGACAATAAGATAATTTGCTAGCTATGACCTGGTATTGTCACCAAGATTGTCAGAAAAAAAAGACAGGTTCACAAGATTTGGTGAAGTCACTGGTAATTTACATTTCGAAGATTTGGCGAATTCACTCTTACGGTCTCAGTACTTTCACCAAAATTATGTACAAAATATCTTATAGGTTGAGGTACGGAGAGGCTGAAAAGCCATATCGACCCCCTCCCCCACAAAGTTAGTAAAAACATATCATATGGATAAATTAATCGATGAGTTTTCTCCCATGGTTGGAAAGTTTAAAAACATGCTTTTATTACCAATATGGATTAAAAAGTTAAAAATAATAAGAATAAAGTCATTGACCAAAAAATCTTACTTTCCATAATGACTTTACCTTTACGAATAGCCAGCGATTAAAAAATTAAGACAACTGATATCAAGCACCCCACGCTTTTTTCACATTGAGGTTAATTTTTTGGTCAATGACTTTGTTCTTATTATTTTTAACTTGTCAGTTCATATTGCTACAAAAGCGTGTTTTTTTAGTGTTTTCAAACTATAATTTTATTTAACGATTACAATACTTTCTGGTCATTCGAAAATCAAAGAATCCCGATAACGCAGCCTATTAAAAAGTAGATTCCACAATGTATTGCAATATCTGTGAATTTCCCAATGACATTACTCTTCACGCACATATTCAATTCATTGCTGACAAATTGATGAAGTTTTGACCTTGTTTTCATCAAGAATCAATCTAATTTACAAGACTTGTAGGACTAATTTCATCGTAGTCCATTGAAATGTTACAATTTAAGGACCGAATATTGCATTTTTTAGAGGACGCAATTTTATTTTTGGGACATGTGTGGGGGGTCAATAGAAGCTTAACCTCAAGTTTGTGGGGTCGCCACCCTTGTCCCCCGGCCGCCATCTTGGAAAAAGGGGTGAAAACACTTTTTTCGCGATATCTCGGAAACTATGCGTCTTACAAAAAATTTGTGAAATCATAATTTGTAGCAAATTGTTTTGCCGATCCCAAATCACTTTATGCAATAGAAAACCACCATCGATAACAAAATGACTTCTGTGAATGTTTTCAAAGGATTGGTCCAGTGGTGTAAAAACATTAAACAAAGACGACTTAGTACCTTTCCTCATGCCATCCTCAGCCACAGCCTGGACCATCGGAGAAAAGTCGATTAGAGTAGCTAGCCAATAAGTGATTAAAAATATTAGATGACGAGGATTACCTTATAAGCAAGATGTCCGTGGAGTAGGCCTACTGGGGATACCACGTTAAAAAAAACGCGCTTACAGACTCTACCTATACAATACAATGAAAAAAAAAATCAAAAATAAGTTAAACATTTCGTTTCGACCGGATTCTCATGAGCATTGACGAACCCGGTCAACTTTGGAGCGCTGTAACAGCGTTTTAAATGAATGAAATTGAAAAAAATTATAGGGAAAAATTTTCCTCAAAAGATCATCTACAAGATTGGTCTGAGGTAATTTTTTTGTAAAATGTATAAAAAAAAGTTATAGAGCAAAAAAGAAAATTTGTACAGAAATTTTCTCACTTTTTTGCTTATAACTTCTTCAATTTTTTATTTAGTTATATAAACATATTTGTAGGCAAAACAATTAGCTATAAATTATGATTCCACAAATTTTTTGTAAGACGCATAGTTTCCGAGATATCGCGAAAAAAGTGTTTTCACCCCTTTTTCCAAGATGGCGGCCGGGGGACAAGGGTGGCGACCCCACAAACTTGAGGTTAAGCTTCTATTGACCTCTCACACATGTCCCAAAAATAAAATTGCGTCCTCTAAAAAATTCAAAGCTCATGTAACATTTCAATGGACTATCGGTGTTTTGGGCGTTCTTTATTTTTCAACTTTAGAATAGGTAGAGTGATCTATTTTGACAATAAAAGAGATGCCTCACAGTTGAGATCACCCTGAGTATAATTATATATCAATAAATATTCGATCTAGAGTGATTTTTGGGTTCTGGGGGGACATTGATCGGCAAAGATATGATATAATTTTTAACCGACGAAACCAAAAAGGAGGAGGTTTTCTAGTCGACGCGTATATATTTCATGTATGATCACGCATAACTTTTTACTGAAACGTCCGATTCCGATAACTCTTTTTTCAGTGGATAGGGTGTACTCCGAAGTTGGTCCCATTTGAATTTAAAAGATAAAATCCACTCCTAAGGGTAGCAAAATGAAGGATATTGATCACTCACCCTCTGAATTCTGGTCCGTTAACCGATTCTATCAGGCATAACTTTGTAGTGGGTTCTTCGATTTGGATGACTTTTTTTTTATTAGATAGGGTATACCTCATAGTTGATTATATTTGTATTTCGAATGGAATTATCCACCTTTACTGGTAGAAAAATAGGGAATAATTGATTTTTTAGTTGTGAACATTGGCACACATATTTAGTTGATAATGACAGATCGCTAATGTCATTATTTTCATTCTTCTACATCCGTCACAATCATTATATTCTATGAGAGGATGGAATGATATACAAAGTAATGAAATAAACTAACCAGAACAACAAAAATCATTTATATTACAACAAATAGTAAAAGTAGATAATCATATTATTTAACTGGTAATAGTTGAAGTAAGGTGGGTAAGTAAGTATTTTGGAAGTAATCAGAAAACAAGTAGGTAGTAGTTAGTAGATTTCAGCCACAAAAAATTCAAAAATAAAAACTGTTTAACAAAAAATTAAACCGACGAAATACGGAACTGAAAAGTGAAAAATAAAATAAACCTTCTTAGTCTCAATAACTAAGCTCCTAAACTAATGTAAGTAACTAATTTTGAGTCGGAGCGCCAAACGAACAATCAACGAAGATCATTAAATTACTTCAAAAAAATTATCAGAATGTCACCTAATTCATTTGCTTGTTTGTTTGGCGCCGACTCTAAATTAGTTACTTACATTAGTTCAAAAGCTTATTTATTGAGACTAAGAAGGTTTATTTCATTTTTTAATTTTCAGTTCCGTATTTCGTCGGTTTAATTTTTTGTTCAAAAGTGTTTTCCTATAACTTCCACGTTTGTTTAAATCACATTTTCACGAACAAAACCGCCTGCGAATAATGTCTTTTCGATGCCCATGAATTATTCAGAAACAATACGTTTTCATTATTTGATCGACATTTAGAGCCCATTGCCTTTGTCATTCGAAATAATGAATCCAACGTAAAATCAATACATCTGTGATACAGTAAGCAACAATCAATCACTCGCAGATTTCTTGATGGGTTAATGTAGAGGCTGAACTGAAAGTTGGGTGGTTCGGATTCTTCTTGTGTGGTCATCGCAGACTTTGTTTCTTTTTAGCGTATACGCGTATTCGAGCAATTTAAGCAGTGTTGTTATTTATCGTCGAACGCAACAATTTCCCGGGCAAAAAGATAAATGTGACTTAGAAAGGTCATTGTACCATTGTTGCAAAATTGAATAGTACAGGCTGAGAAGGTTGGATGTCAAAAATATAGGTGATAAATGCGTGTAGAGGATTACAAATAAGTATACCTGACAAGGCTTGTAGGATTAAATGATCAGAAAAATATGAATGATAATGATAATGCGAATTTATTATTCGTTGAAAGAAAAATCATAAGTGCGACATTTAGCTGAACTACTGTTCCATGTGATATCTCTGATTTTCTATGACATTTTTCATACAGATATGAGAAAAAATCAGTTGTAGGCAATTGAGTGATTGCTGAACTCGACTTTTTATTTGGGTTCTGATTTGGCTTATCTTCTGAAGCAATTCATAATTGTTGACTCAATGTATCGAGTATTTCATTCCTCGTATATCTTTGAAATTGTTATAACTGAAGGAGCATAGAAGAAGGGTACTATGCCAACGCAACTGTACATGAAGCAGCTATCAGTTTGCTTTCCTTCAATAAGTTTATCCAGTAAATACTTCTGTTCCTTTCTTCCATTGAACAAAAATAATAGGCATGCCTTGGCTGTCTTGACCCATTCTCGAAAATTCAGGCAACTCTTCTGAGATGTGAATATAATTCCTGCGAATAAATATGTCCAGAACTGCAGGCCAATAAATCTAATCATAGTAAGGAACACCAGTTAAACTTAAGGATTTACAAAGTTAACTGAGAAAATGTTAATGATTATATAACTTTTTCAACTCACAAAATGCTTTCTGCAACAATCATATGAAATGTCTGGAAAATATCAGCTCGATGCTAATTTTTAATTACAAGTTTTTGCACTTATCGCTAGGTGAAATTAGTAAATCTGAAAGTTGATAATAATGAATATGTTCTGAAGTTTTCAAGTTGTTTGAAATACATTGGTACCAAATAACTGATCCAAATTACATACTACTATAAATGGGAGGGATTTAAAAGCTCTGGTAGATCTACAGCCTCAAAAAATGCGGAGAATATATCTTGTTCCAATTATACCCAGATCTTTCATATTAACTTTTTCAATTCCAATCTTGGGGGATTTTGTGACTATCTTACTGAGAATATCATTGGTTTATGTCATTTATATAAACTGACAATAATAATGGCTCCACTTGGGACACTTGAGTAATACCAAATGTTGTATGATTTTCCGTATGGTTCATGGTAATTTCCACCAATACTATTATGTTTCTTTCAAATCCCCTGCCCTTCAGTCAATGCTTCATATAATTGATTTCCTGGGCTAGGTGGAAGAACATACGTGTGTCAATATGGAAATATTCACACACGAATTGAATCTAGCCCGAAACATGAACAATAAATACTTTCTGATGAAAATGTTAAACAGAATAATGAAGACATTTATTATTATTATTATTATTTTTATTATTATGTCTGTTTACCCGACCATATGTTTGTTTGAAAATCTATGACTGCTACATAAGTTAGTTTTAATCGTTCATATACTCTGTCCTTTTTTGACTGGCAGCTGTTGAAAACAACTTCATGTCCAGTACACAGCTTTGCCGATGATAGTACCCTCCATACCGCTTTCTCTTCCAGGGCCCCTATATCAGCCCGTGAAACCAGAAATGAACGAGGAAGAAATGTTAATAATATAAATATGGACTTAGCAACAATTCTCGAGTGGGGATCTAATAACTTGGTAGAATTCAATGCAAACAAAACACAAGCATGTCTTTTCTCTAGAAAAGCCGATCTCACTGTGCCTAACATAACTTTGTCAGGAGTAACCATACCACTGAAGTCATCCATATCGATGCTTGGTATTACTATCAGCAATAACCTTCCCTGGGAAAATCACGTGAGGTCCATTGCCAAAAGTGCATCCCAAAAACTTGGTTTTTTGTTTCGTGCCAAGAGCTATTTTACCCCCACTCAGCTGCTTATGATCTATAAGGCACGGATCCGACCTGTCCTGGAATACTGTTCCCATATTTGGGGCGCGGCACCTAAACATATCCTGAGGCTATTAGATTCTGTCCAAAAAGGGCAATTCATCTCGTCGGTGATGCCTCGCTTACAAACTCGCTCACTTGTCTGGAACACCGTAGAAAAGTTGGCGATCTCTATTTTATAGATATTTTCATGGGCGATGCTCTTCTGAAATATCAACAATCGTTCCTGCTTTGGCAGTCTCTTCGAGACTAACCCATCAAGTTCAGTCATCACACCCCTTCGTGGTCACTTTGGAGACCTGCAGAACATCACTTTCCAAAGACTCGTTCATCCAACGAACAGCGAGGCTTTGGAACTCATTGCCTAGGGAGGTGTTCCCCGAGGCATACAACCTCCAGAAATTTAAGAAGAACACCAACTCCTACCTTCTTTCCCTTGGTTCCCACGATGTTCTCTCAACATTACAGGATATCCCTTTACGTGGGAACCAGAACATAAAAAAAAAAAAATATAAATGCAAATCTGCGAAAAGTTGTTTACAGTCGGATCAAATAAATTTCATAGTAACAAACACGTTTTGATAGGACTTCATGTGTTTTCGAGTTTACTTTTCTAGTTCACTCTGTTTTATCTCTAATAACAATAGAACGATGAAATTATTACAAAGCATCGATGGTAAAAGTACTGATCAGTAACGGGCGTTCGGTAAACCATGTTTTAATATTTATTTATTTATAAAACTCCCCAAGAAACAATACATGCTTATAACAATATTAAATTTAGAGTAATAATTGACAATTCATCGATCATTGGATGTATCAAAGTTACACTTGTCAAATTATTATAGCTGCGTCCTGTGCGCGACTTCGGCAGCTCACCTAAAATGTTTTGGTTGCGAATAGTGATGGTAATAAATGTATGTAGTTACTTACCTACATGTCCATTTCACAGTCATCATCGGTACCCGAATCAGATGAATCTTCGGGTTCTATTGAAATGACTAGAGATTCCACAGTTTGGTCAATTAAATGATTAAGATCCCACATCTTCTGTTCTTCTGTTAATACATAATTTACAGCATTTTTTCAATTGTCGCTTGTCACTTTGGAGAACGATGCTAGAAGAAGCTGACGTACAACATCCAATTTAAAAGTAGTGTTGTTCCTAGCAACGTCTCCTTCACTTGAGCCCATATGAGCTCGATAGGATTGAGCTCACAATGGTATGGAGATAATCGTAATACAACCATCTTTTTTTCATTAGCCATTTCGTCAACTATGTACTGTTTGTAGTTTGCTTTGTGTTGCCTCGCAATTGATAATAATTCTTTTTTTCACCATGCTTCTATCATGGGTGAGATCTTTCTGCTGTAATCAATCAATTATTTTTTTCCATTTTGATGTTGTCCATAACAATAACGGCATTCGCAGGCAACAGCTCTATCATTTGTGAAAAGTACTCCTCAAACACATCCGCATTCATCTCCTCGTGGTAATCTTTTGTTGATTTCGAGACGAATTGCAGCAAACCACCATCGACAAAACCATGCTCGTTTCAAATATGAGTGATAATTAACTTACGCCCTTTTCCGATCGGTGCAGGTAACCCAGTGGAATAGCCTTCCATGACTGTTTGGTGGGAAGTTTTTATGTAAGTGTCGGCCCATGTTTTCTGCACAGTATGTCCTTCGTTGAGCCATGTTCCGTTCAAATAATAAATTGTCCTTCCTTCAGATCAATACTTCCTGATCGTCCTTAAATAATTTCTTCTCCAACGCACAATTTCGTCTTTATCTATAAGGAGGGACTTTCTATTCTGCTTTTCCCAGGAAAAGCCTATCTCACGTAAAAGTTTCCATAATTTGGTTCTGCCTACTTGTGGTAAATCGCCGTCTTCCTGAATTGACTGTAGATCTTTGTCTATTGTTGGTATCTCTTTATTTATATAAAAAGAGTGAACTTTCCTTCGGATGGTGGTCCTATCAAAGTCATCGATTGATAGTGGCTTCCTTCCTGAATTTTGTTTGGGTGCACTAATGTCTCCACTTTTCCCCTCATTTAAAAACCTGTACATTGTTCTTTCACCCACTCCCGTCGTATTGGAACATGTAGACACTATCTGGCGAACGGAACTCGTGAGTTGTTGATAAACAAGTGCATCATGCACATTAAGCACTATATATTTTTCTCTTACACAGTATGCAACAAATGTATTGGGTTTAACTGGTGTAAAGTTTGCACCCGATGCCATTTTCATAAACACTACTCAAAGAACACAAACGTATTAAGAATAAGCAGTTGCTCGTCACGGACTCCCTTCCACAGCAGAACAGTATTCTATTGTATTTTGTAGAAACTAGCCGATGGGGGAAACCCAGAATTCCTTTATTTATTTGCTTTTGATACCAACTAATGATGCTATAATGGGGCAGGTACATCCACTTTGCATAATAACAATTTCGAATTGTATTGGTTTTACCTAAGAAGTAAGCAAATTTTAATTATGAAGTATTAACTAAGAACCCTCATTTTGTAATAATGTCCGATTCTCAGAAACGAATGTACACTTAAAGTGTATCTCGGGAATTTCCATCTAAATATTTTATTTCGACCTGACTATTTACTATAGTAATTGTGCTCAAATATTTACCTCAATTCCTTCATAATAACAAGTGGTGAGGGGAATAGGTATTGGTATTATTATATATTCATTTTGTAGGTATTTAACCATATTCTCATAACTCTTAAGTAAATCCGTGTTTACAGTATAAAAGTTCGTAATAAGTATCATTGAATTTTCGTCTTACACTTTGGTAAGAAATGTAACGCCTATGGTTAATGTTTATTTTATACCTGAGACCACGAAGTCGTGCTGTCAGTGAAAAAAGGACAGAGTTCAATAACTCAGTCTATGATTCATTCATCATCATAAATTTGTATGTTTTCCTGGGAAACCCTACTTTTTGAAATCAGGAATTTTGCCAAAAATGACTCTTTGGTTCCGGTGGACAGATAATTGAAAAAAAATGCTGCAGCCGGATTTGAATTATCGAAAGCGTTACTGAAGTCTAGTAAAATTAATAAAATATTTTTTATCATAAGCAGTTATCTTTCATAAGGCAGTTGTGGTGCTATTTACTGTTTACTCGAAATCCTGATTGTTTTTCTGCTAGAATTTTATTTTCCAGTATTTTCGGAGTAGTTGGTGATAGGTTGATAAGTCGAAGTTGAGAAAGGATAATGATATGTCCATTTTTTGGAAAATAAATATATTTTCAGACAACCAGGAAGAATACTGTGGTTAGACACATATTGAAGAGAAAAGTTATAACTACCGAACCCATAGCAATCGACTGGATTGAGATATTTTTTCAAAAACATTGACAGTACTGGCAAGATCGAAGTTCAGTCAATAGAGATCTTGAAAAATCTCTGAATGTTTTGAATATGTTGGGTTAGCGCGATCTCCTTCTAGGTTCAGTTAATTACAGTCAATGTTATAAATAACGAAATGGAGTTAATTTACTGGATTAATGAACACCGACTCTTTCCACTGGGATACTTGATACTGACGTAGCTTTTTTGTCATTTTTTTCATTCATAATTTTACCTAGTACATTAATAAATTTACTTCAAATGTTTTGTCTCGTTTTTAGCAGGCTTTGAATTTTCACTTAGATAGAATTTATAATCAGTATATCTCGTCCACTATTGCTTTAAGAAAAAATACTTAGGTTCCGAAGTACATGATCACCTATCAAACAACAGAACACATACGATTTTGTTTCCATGCTGCAAGCGCTATCCCCCAACCACCCGAGATGAAGACAGTGTCAAAGTAGTTATGGTTAAGCTGCTTAGCTTAGGTAGTAAATAAGATATGACAAAGCCCAAACTTTGGAAGCGTTGTATATAAGCCATTTTGTGTATTTAAAATGACAAATGGAGGGATTTCTGCCAGAATCTCATGATTATCTCAATCTTAGTACATATGATGAATGTGTCTTCGAATAACTAACTCAGTTAGTAGAAATCCATCCACCACACACCATTTGTTTTTCAAGGATTGTACTATTTGTCTCCATCCAACAAACATATAATACGTCAAAATGGTGTCAGGTGAGGAATTATATTAAAACTGCCTCATTCAATGTTAGGCCTCGTTATTTTGATAAAGATGCTGAACACACTTCATAAATATTATGGGATAATATTATTTTGCACTGATAATAAGCGCTTTTGGTTAAGGCGCACATTTTCAGCTTCAAACATGAAATCTTGAAAAGCGTCTTTTGGAATTATTCTCCAACACAAAGTAGACATGATATAGTTGTTTCACCCTGAAACGAATTCACTAGGAGTTTTTGCCGAGCTTCTACTAAATAACCCTCTTGACATCCTAGCCGTTCCAGAAAAACCAGAATGAAATATGAGCTCTTGCACATTCAATTAAGTAAGTTCCACATTGACGTACTCTGGGTAAAAATGTGTCTCAATGATACTGGGGGTTCGTATTCGAATATATTATTAACCTGACTTTTATATCATTGCTAGGGTCCTCAATTATAGATACGTCGAACTAGTTGATTTCCAACTACTCCAGATAGTCTAAAATACGAAGTTGAGGCGACCTGGATGTAATGTTTTAACAAATATATGACAAATGGGTTGCCTGAAGAAATTTGGTCAAGATTATTTTTTTACAAGCTTTTATTTAGCTTCACTTGGTGTCTGTAATTGAAATCTTTCAAGTTGAATTTGACCTACTTCTAGTCGTCCGATTATCTTGAGGTTTGGCAGGTGTTCATAATTCCGGTGACAATGGATTATGGAATTGTTGTTAGGGGAATGAACAGAATGGCGGCTCCAAGATGGCGGACAAGTTTTGTAATTATCGTCCGATTCTATTAACAATTGGTGTCTGGGGATTTTTGGGGTCACAGTTTATGTTTTTTTTTCGAAATTTATAAATTTAAGATAGCGAATCCAATATGGCAGACATGTTTGGTGATTATGTTCCGATTCTATTCAAAATTGGTATGTGGGGGTTTTCGGGGTCGGAGATTATGAATTTTTGGCGAAATTAATCAATTCCAGAAGGCGGCTTCAAGAAAGCTGATGAGTTTTCTGATTAGGCTTCGATTCAATTCAAAATTCGTATGTGGGGGTTCTCGGTGTCGGAGATTATGATTTTTTTGTTAAACATTATGAACTCAAGATGCCACATTCCAATTATGAATCGAATCGGACCATAATAACCAAACTCGTCCATAATCTTGGAGCCGCCATCCTGAATACATCAATTTTATCAGAAAATTCATAAACTCCGATTCCAAAAATCCCCAGATATCAATTTTTAATAGAATCATAATGGGAGCATAATTACAAAACTGGTCCACCATATTGGAGCCGCCATTTCGTTTTTTTCTCTGACTAAAATTTCATAATGCATTGTCTCCGGAATTATAAACACCTGCCAAATTTCAAGTGAATCGGACGACTAGAAGTGGGTCAAATTCAACTTGTAAAACACCGGCCAGGGGAATCTGAATAAAAGCTTGTAAAAAAATTGTCTTGATAGATTTCTTTTAGGCAACCCATTTGTGATATATTTGTTAACAAATATTTCATCCGGTAAGCGTATTTGTAAAGATCGCCTATACTTCGTATCCTGTACTAAGAGAAGGGAAGAGACCGATTGCAAAAAATTTAAGAGAGACCAAATGAACATTATTGAAACTACAGAAAAAAAACTAGTGCAAAATAAAATTGTACAGGTAGTCGAGAAGAACGCCTCGTTAATAATCTCCCATATTATTAGCCAAGAAAGAAGAAAAAAAAACGTTTGGAACTTTAGGGATAATTTGACCAATTTATTTTCCTATTCTGTCAACAATATTCGAAAAATTATTAGTATCAGTCGATCATTTTTTAATAATGATTAGGAGGACCCCTGTATTTTTTTCTGGAGTAGTTTAAGGGAAATGCATGGGAAAATAACAAAAACGAAATTAATGATTGATTCTTTACCACTCAAAAAATCCATAAATATATTCATAAGTCGTCACCATGGAGATTATTTTTTCCATTGAAACCTAATTATTGCATTAGAAAAAAATTGTACTAAATTATTATAAACAATTAACAAAAACTTGACATTAATAATAATAATAATATTGGTAACAATATAATCTTAAATATTTCTGGTGATAATGATATGACTTACAGAAGATACAATATTCGAGAAGATTACATTGCAAAAAATTCACCCCGGTTGCAGAATTTTTTTTTTTATAAATTTTTTATTTTCTAGAAGAAGTTTCCTTCGTGAAGGAAGGCAAATTATTGTGGATTTTCATTCCTGTGGACAATTCCCATATTTCTCATAATTGTAGTTTTTTGTGTATCAATAAGGTAACTTTGTGTTGGTCAAAGAGAACATTTAATTTTCGGAAAATTATGTCTACAGGAGTCTAAGTAATTCATTTAGTAGTGGTTCTAGACACAGAGGTTTCGCGCCAGAATTGTATTGAATATTGCATTAAACTATGGAAATATTTAACTAGCTTATGCCCGCGGCTTTGCCCGCGTGAATTTCAGGAAGATCATATTTTTTATTCGTCTTTTTTGGTTCGATGCAAAATACAGTTTTGATAAATATGCTAACATTTCTCGTTCCCTTACGTGGGTTAATTAAAATATTCCATAGTAGTGCGGATAGAATAAAAAAAAAATCCTTAATTTTATTATTTTATACAGCCGATTTCAGGTGATGGATAGGTAGATTGAAAGGGCCAAATTTCGACTTTCAAATTACCTTAGATTTTTCTGGTGAATCAGACGAAAATATGACATGAAATTCCCTACGCTAAATTCAGCGCCAACCTATTCCAGGGTAAAATTACGTCAATTTTGCCAACCATAATTTAGGTTCGGAAAATGAGAGCTTTATATATTGTCTCACAACTATCTTTAGGTGCACATTGAAACATGGAAGAAAACAAAATACTGCATGATGAAAAAAATTATCAGTTTCAAATTTGAAAATTGTTCTAATATTTCGAAAGTAATTTTAACGATTAGAATTTTGGAAAAAAAACTTATTACGCTCTTGGAATGATACTCTCTTGTGAAATTTAATTTTTCTATTACTGACACTCTTCGAGATATAACCTGTTTTATAATAGGGGTAGATTTTATCGCCGAAGTGCAATGTCCACACATAAAGACAATTTTAAATTTTTGAAAAAAATTAATGAAATTGATTTATCTTGACGTTTAAAGAAAACAGCAGATAAAAATAATACGAAAATCATCAGGGATAGTTTTAATCCCTCAGGATTCGAAGTAACCTCTATGCAAAATTAAATTAACCTATTAGCGACGATCTTCGTGATATAGGGGTAGGGGCAAATTAAAAAGACCCCAACAGTTTCAACAATAGAAATGATATCAAAAACTCAGGCTAGATGTATAACAACTCTTTTCATCTTTGTTCATAGTACTTAATAATGAAAACAGATCTTGACATGTTGCCATAAAAATACTGTGAGGCCCATATAATTTAATTTTCTAAATAATCCATTGTATTCATGAAGTGGGAAAACATGAATGATGAACCATTTCCAATAACAACGAAATCACACATCTTCAACAACATGCGTACAATACAAAAGCAGAAATATAAATAAAATATTTGAACCTGAAGATGACAAAAACTATGTCGAAACGTCGTTGAAAGAAATTTTACAAATTGACTGAAATCTGAGAAATTGAACCCTTATTTGGTAGCACTTGGTTGTGAAGAAATGTGGTTTTATTGTTACATATCCTGTTCCCGTTATCGAAGCAAAATGAATTGAGTTTTTAAGTCGAAGCATAAGCTTTCAAACAAAAAAAGTTTCATCAAAATCGGTCCAGTAGTTTTTGTGTGATGCTCGAACAAACAAACAAACAAACAGACAAACAGACAATTACAATTTTATAATAGTATATAAGATATATATATATATATATATATAAGATAGATAGATATAAACATTTTCAGACCAGGAGTATTTGCATCAACAGTTCTCAGAGCACATATTGCTGGGTTGGTTTATTTTCGTTCACTGCCATTTAGACATCTCGTACATATTTATATGGATTGAATAAAATAGGGAGAAGTCCGCTATACTATCCATCGTCATTTGCGTTCTCAGGATGATTGTTGCAAACCACATAATTTAGGTAGATGGAAAATAATGTTGGTCTGAGAATGGAACCGTGTAGTACACCTGTACACATGTATATTTTCTCCGATTAATATAATTATGGAAAATAAAAACACATTACTTAAATTATTTTAACTGAATTGGCTACACAATAGCTTCTACAGGTTCAGATAATACTAACTCAACAATTACGATGTTTCACGTTAAATAGTAGAGCAAGAGTATAAAAATGTAATTAAGGATACTCCAATAGTTGATTAAATAAAATGGGTATTGATTAAAACAGGGATTATTTTCACTACCTTTTTAATCTTCAATAAACCAAATTCAACAAAGAAAATCATTTGTAGGTAAGCTTTTACATTTATTGATTTCTTAACTTTCTAGAAGGTCGCGTTCCCAATTTTTCTTATCTAAATGTAATATCTCAAACTTGTTAGCAAACCAATGTTTTTCAGTCAACGAATGGATAACAAAAGCTAAATTTGTTTTTACCATTGACGAGAAAGTTGAATGTTCTGCCTGTTTGACTTTTGTAAAAACTACAAGTTAATTTATATACGCCAGATTTAATATATTTTACTCTAACCCCTATTGCCAATTCTCCCAGAAATTTCTCAATAGGTTTCGAAACAATATTTGACGAACAAGGTAGTCCCTTGTTGCTACAATTTAGATGCTCTTCCTAACCACAGATGAATGAATGATAACTGGTTTATTATGGACACCTTCATACTGGAATTTGGCATCAGTACAATGACTTTCTAGTGGCATCAATACCACCAGAGAAAGTGGAGACTTCTTGAAAAAACAAACATTCTCAATTGAATATTGAATAGAAAGATTTTTCTGTGTAGTGAAAAATCCACGATGTAAGTGAAGTGATTTTTTGTGAATATCTAACTGAAAACAACTACTTCCACATCTGATTTTATGAACATCCTGTTCATAATTTCAAACAAATCAATATGACTTCTATTATGCGCACGTGGATACCTACTTGATATTTTTCATATATTCACTTAATAGTTTATTAATTTTATTTTCTTATATCACTCAATTCTAATTGTACCATATTTATTATACAACGCAATAAATATTCACCTACTGCTGAAAAAAAAAAATTGTTTGAAACATCTATTAATTTCAAAAACACTGAAAACAAACATTTAATGGTTTTTTTAACGGGTAGGTACTGCTATTGCCCCCATTAAAAAGAAGTATCCCTCATTTTCACCCAACTTATTATTTTAATAGACTCATTGTATTTTTTATTACGATAAAATAATTTGGTGAACGCAGTTACTTACGGAAGAAGACTAGAAGTTTTCCCTTCTACACTCATAAATAATTCTAGATTAAATTAACTATTTTAGATTGTGGAAGGTTATAACCCAGAAAACCAGACAAGCAATATTTAACGACGTCTTCATTCGTTTCTATCAGTCAAAGCGTTGCCGATTATAGATCCTATTTGTAAAATGAACAGAATTCAACGCAGTTCCAAGCAGTTGGTTGTTGAATGAGTTTAGTTTTGACTACCAAAACGCAATCTGTACTCTGGAATTAATTGCCCTCGATCGTGGATGCATAATCGTCCACAGCGCGATTAATATGCAGATATTTACAAATTGAATTCCCGGATCGTGCCCTATACGTCGCTCGTAAATATTTTGATACAATTTTGATAAGACGTACGTGGGTGGGTTTTATTTGATAAATTACGACATACTGGTAGAGGCGAGCTTAACTGATGCCGCGCCAGAGTCACTTGATAAATAACCTTTGGGGTGTGAATTTTGTCGGTTCTCAGTCGATAAAGATGCTGGGTTGTTATCGAAGTTCTTCTTATTCTCTTTTCATTCGGAAAAAGTAAACATGTGTGCGGAATAGCAAGCGTCTTTTCGATAATGTTTAATTTGAAAAAAAAGGAAATGAAACATAATACTGTTTTGATTGGAATAATTTTGTTTTAAGAAAAAAGTCAGGTCTTCGAGATTATGTTGTATTGAATATTCTAAACAATGCTATAATATGAAATATTTTCTTGTTGCTCATCTCATCAAATTAAAAAGAAAAAAATATAAGAAAATATATAAATTCAGTAGTTTGGCAAACTTCCGAATGAATACTAAAAAAAATTAAGACAGGGTTTTATTCAAGTAAACTAAAATGAACATATTTTTTCCTACATAAAATATTTATTTTTGCGCTTTTGAATCTGTTATTGTTCATAAGAATTGTTTTGAGTTTATCAAGAAAAAAGATTGAAATATGTATTTGATTATATTTTTATTTTTGATTTTTTAGTAATTGAGCAAAAAAATGCAATTGCTGACTATCCGCTATTTTGAACTGTTGAATATTGACAAAACTCTGTTATCTTCGACATAACCGTCATTTCAAATGTTGAAACTCCTATTATCTAATTTTGAATAGATTCCTACCATAAATCACAAGATTTGTCCACAATCTTGAAGTCGCTTTGTTGAAGTTTGTCAAAAAATTCGGTCCCTAAAATACATAAATATCAATTTCGATTAGATTCTGACCATAAATCACCGAACTCTTCTGTTATCTTACCATCTTGAATTTATCGTTATATAACTCTATCAAATGAATTGTCGGGAAAACCATGTACAAATGCCAAATTATTTATATATTGATTTTAGTGAATAAAGATTTGGAACTATAATATATTGAAAATAATAATAATGAATAAATTATTTTTAATTTTGATGTTTTCTGAGCGAATCGATTACAGTAGAAAATGACCAACTATTTAGTTTGAAAAAAAAACGAACGTTGCATTTCTCTCCACAGCTAAAATATCAATCAGGATGCAATTTATAGAGAAACGATATTTGTAATTGTATAACCAACTTTTTTATATTTGATATATATTTCTTCGTAAGGTGAAATTCACCACCAATTTTTCTCACAAATCTTAACAATAAGAAACCAGATCAAACGACTTTTTTTTTTGTAATGAGGTAATTTTCTTAGGTTCAAGATTAAATATTGGGCCTTTGTTCTTTATAACATTTATGTACATCTGATGAAAATTGCTGCAATTTTCATGATAAAATGTCAGATGTCCAACAGTGACATTGAGCAACTAGTCACAAACAGTAATGCTGCTTCTAGTGAGTTTCAGGACTATTGTACGCAAAATAGTCTGCAACTGAATATTACAAATACATATTTTATGCAGTTTATAACAAGAAATTTTACACCTGCATATCAACACCAAGTCAATAGGCTTTTTGATTTAGATGACAAATGACTAACTTTGTTTACCTGTCAGACCCAACAAAATTGACGGCGAATTTTTTTTTTAAGAAATAAAATATTTCCGAGTTTTCCTATGGATAGTTGACTTGAATTTACATGGAGAAGAAAACTCACCATTAGAAAATATTCGTGTACATTATTTTATCTACGAATGGAAGGTTTTTGGCGGTATAAAATAGGTAATAAGTACTTAACCTACAAAGAAAGTTACGAACGCCAATGTATGCAGGTGCATTTGTCATGAAGTTCACTGTTGACATAATGTGAAAATACCGCTAATTTTGAACTAAGCCAATCTCAAATTGTTATTTCAAAACTAACCAATGGCTATTCACTTTCCCAATAGCCAATCAAACTTTGGGTCACAAAACGAGCGCATGCGCCTTAAAAAATCATCTAAATGAAATGGCCTATTGAAGCTACCGAAACAATTAAATTTCTTGGTGTTACTCTCGACCCAAAGCTGACATGAGGGGCGCTCACATAAACACTGTATGCTCCAGGATAAGCACATGTTGTAACACGATCAGGAGACTCAGAGATACTCTGTTTCATTTGTTGAGTGGCATATTTTGAAGAAATTTGAGAGCGTTAAACCATATACCTCTGAAATAAAAATTTTCAATCTCTAACTGAAATTCGTATCTGCAATTACGAATGCAGAATTTTGGTTATTCGTATATTTGGGTTCAAAACTTATTATAACCTTGAAAAATAAAAGTCCTGAATCCAAAAAAAAAAAAACATTCCCACTAATTTCATCAACAAGTACTTTTTTAATTTTCACCCCCAAATCCTATGTCTCTGCAACAACGGACTTTTGTGGAGAAACAATTTGATCTTCAATTCATTATTGGAGGAGAATCTCCATATCAGTTTGTTAACATATTTATTGTGCACCCTGTATAAATATATACCAACTGCCCTCTCTGTAGACATTTTCCACAAATTATTGTGTATATTAGAGAAGCATTAAATGGTTACCAAATATAGATTGTACTTTTATTTCCCAATCTTTTGAATTTCAAACATTCATATCAGTCTATTTCGTTCAAAATCCTTTTCCATTTTGGATTATTTCTAGAATGAAACTTGACACACTTTCATTTGAATCTTTTCCGTTTATACGGCAGTCGCAGGAAAGCTCTCTGGATCAAAGCAGCATACTTCGTTAATGAGATTCTGCTAATGAACTTAACGAACGGAAATGAGTCCATAAATATTTAACTTTTGAGAAAGTGATAGCAAATGAAGGAGCAATCATGTTTGTAAATCATGGCATTGTATTCACTAGAGTGAATTATTGCAAATTGTAAAGGTATATTTTACGAGAGTTTTTTTCCTTAAGTTATTTTTTATCGTAAGAGGATTCTTCAAAACATTGATATATTTGTTCACGAGTAACATTAACCATACGGAAGTAGTATTCGAGGAATATATTTGATATTAATTCTAAAGAAGATTTTTTCCAGTTTTTGGAACGAAGTTTCTTTAGGCGGCTTGCGGAAGAAAATGTAACGTAAGAAAAATGCGTTATGCACCCACCATGCGACTTTCTCTCTCTCTGTCTCTTTCTATTATATACGGTGACAACTACACTTGGTTAGTCCTGTCAGAATTAAATGTCAACGCATTCAATTCCTACATAGGGAAATAGGAAAAGCAAAATTGATGGAATAAGGGACTTTGAACTCACAACATACAGTGATTTGATATCTGAATCAAATATACCTCTTTCAGCTTGAAAAACTGAGGCTAGTTTTTCAAGTAAGGCAATGAATAATTTAATTGCGTCATTTTGTAGTTGGTAGAGCTTCAATGTGCGTCGCGAATTTCGTGAAATTCAGTAGTTTAAAGTGGTGTATAAACCCCAAAGTATTGAGAAATTGAATTATAAACTCTTTCGTTAACTTAAAAACAATAAAACAGTGTGCTGAAAATGATCTAAATGCCTAAAAAGAGTAAAAATAGTATTTCTAACACGATATCTGGCCATTGGAAAACTGCAGGCCACTGTGGCCCTTAATAACCGCCGAGTACGGGAATTTCGACAGTATTGATTCGCCAGAGTGAAAAAGTGAGGTTAGGATTTCAAAATCCACGAAAGTGAAAACAATTTCGCTTAACATGTTCCGCCTATATGGGGCGCTCCTGGGGGATTGAATTTGAATTCATTGCCTCTGGAAAACATGTATTGGTCCGAAATAACCCATCCCAACGTTAACAAATGGTCTAACCTCTTGTCTGAATCGCTCTTTCGATAGTTGTCCCATCAATGGTGGAGGCGGCTTAGCATTCTCGTTCCTGAATTTCTGGCATTTGGAAACAGCTGACTTCACTGCTGCTCTACCATTGATCACCCAATATTTCTGTGGTATTTTGTTCAGGATCAGTTCTTTTCCACTATGTTTGAATTTTTCTGAAAATGTGTGTAGTCGTGCTTAGGATCCAAAATAATCAGTTCTCTGGTTTCTTCATCAAGAATTCTTGCCAAGTTGGTTCTTCCGTCGAGTGCCATAATTTGATTGTTCAATTTAAGATGGAGGCTGAGAAGTCTGCTACCCTTTTCTAACCATCTTTCATTTTCTAAACATCTCATTTCGTCAGGGAAACTCTCGAGCTGACACTGTCTAATCCACAACTTTCAGCTGCACATTCAGTTCTTTCTGAAATTCTCCAGCATTCAAACCTTTTGTTATGTTCTGTATAAACCTATAACACCATGCCGTACAAGTGAAAGGACACAAACAACTGCTACTGAATTGCTGGAAGAGTTCAATAAATGACTCCAATGGAAGAATCCAGCGACGGAGGTGCAGATCGCAACAAAATCGTGGATAAATTGAAACAAAAAGCCACAATGGATCACCCAATGACAAAAACGGTGAAAGACATTTCACCAAACCACCGAAACTGATAAAAACAGTGTGTTGGCAAAACTCACATCGGAAAACAGCGAAATCGTCAGCTGTTCGGTACTAGAAGCTAGAACTCAAAAGATGCGATAAAATGTATCATTTTCCTCCAAGTGAAGCCAAAAAATTCAAAACTCCCAAAGATTACATTTCTAAACACAGTGAAAGTGTAAGGAAGAGTAATATTAAACCTAATAAAGACATTGGGGAGCCAGGCACCGGGTCCGAGGATGGAATGGAATGGATGGAATTATCTCCCCAGAGTATACAGTTGGAGCAGGGGTCCCACAGGGGTCCTCCCTGTCACCAATCTTGTATTCCCTGTATACATATGACTTTCCGACCTTCGCTCGGGCGAGTACGGCTATGTTCGCGGATAACACCGCGATCTATGCCCACTCGTTCCAGAGCCATGCCATGCCATGCAGCTCCAGATTCATCTGGATCGGTTGGTCATGCCATATATGGGGAAGAACAAGATTAAGCTTAACTCGGAGAAAACCAAGGTCATCAACTTCACGAGGAAACTCACCAATGTGAAGATCCTCGGGAAGTTGAGGATTGGAGAAAGCAAAGTGACGGAGAGGCCCTCAGTGCGATACCTGGGAGTGCGTATGAGCGTATGAGCTTGCACAAGCATATAGGGCTGGCATTACAGAGGGGAGCGGCCGCGATAAAGCGAACGTATCTCCTCATTGCACGTAATTCCAGCCTGTCATTAGATAACAAGCTTCGAATATACAAGCAAATTATTAGACCAGCTATAACATACGCTTGCCCGGTATTTTGTAGCCTTTCCAAAACGCAGATGTCGAGACTGGAAAGCTTGCAAAACAAAGCACTCCGTATTGTTACGAATAGTAACAGATACATCCGGCTGGATGATCTGCGCGAGATAGCAAACGTAGGAAAACTGGAAGATTTCATAGTTAAAATATCGGACAAATTTTATAGACATCACATCCCTAAGAGTGCGCTCACAGCAGTAATTACTAACATACGAGCCGACCAAAGAAGGAAGCATGGGGTGATATATCAAAACCTAGAGCTCTACAGGGAGATAGAGTAGAAACTAGTAATTTGAAATTCGAAATACGAAATGAAACAACAGTAAAGAACCTAATTGGGTAATACCTTTTAAAACATCATTCCCATTAGCTGGTTTTTATTTATTTTCCAGATCAAATAAAGCATAATTGCAAAAAGTTTACCTAATATCCAGTTTTTAATTTTTATGTAAAGTAGATAAGCGAAAGACGCATAAGCCTAGGCAGGAGGCGTCTAGATATTTTAACAACCCAAACATAATAAGACTTATGAAATCGTCAGGCACCTGCTAACAGCAGCAGAGGCTGTCCCTTCGCCCCATCAGGAGGGCAAGGAGACAGTCGACAAGTCCCCCTACAAAAAAGCCACAATCTTCCCTCCCCTTCCCACACACTATCCGAAGGAGGAATAGGAAATTGAATGTATATATTGTAAATAGTAATTAGTCTAGTTATGTAAGAAATATGTGTATATACTGCTAATAAAGTACTTTTGGACTTGGACTTGGGTCCGAGGCCGAAAAGACCGCCCGAGCTGAGGTTAGCGCAGAGTATGAAAAAACTGAAAATAGTTCAAAAACACTAAGTGAAACAGAAAAACGAAAAGAAAGTGGTGAGTGTAACCCATCAAAATGTAGGGAATGGAAAGGGGGTGAGGAGAAGACGCTAAACAGTGGTCCAGAAGAAATATTTCGTTCACCACATTTTCCGAACAACTTTGACGAAAGTGAAGAAAAATCCAAACATTTTCAAAGTGAGAAAATAGTGCGAAGAAAATGGTATAGTATTGCTTGGTATTACGTGACGATTTCTACCAGTCAACACCTATCGCAAGCCGCGTAAAGAAAGGGAATCCCCGACCGCACACGATTTTTTTTATTTCCATTTTCGTATTCAGTGGTTCCGGAAACTTTTCACACTCTTACTGTATCAATCTATATTCTAGTGGTTTTGTGTATACATACTCAATCATTTAATCAAAGCAGCCTGCACACAACAGACATTCATATCGATAGTTCCGCACTAACTTATCGACTTGAACTGAGCAACGTCGAAAACAAGCTGAATATTCAGTGAACGAGAATAATTTCATTCGATCAACGTTTGCACAAAATAATTCACAGAATATTGCATAGACAATAGTTTGCCAGGCCGCCTCAAACAATTTGATCACTTGTCATCCCTGTTTGCTACAGCTGACATGGAATTAATATTTGAGTAATGCGGAGAATGGTGGTTTGAAAAATTGGAATGTGCTCGATTTGGATATTCAGGAGTAATTTCGAATTGGCTATGTCGATAGACATTTGTAAACAGGAGATGTTGAAATACCTCTCTATGACATTTAATGTTTAATCATCCTAGAAAAAAGAATATTTTTAATTGTCCAAGGTAATAACATTATCTATAGCAAGGTAATAACATTACCTATACTGTCTATATTTCGACAAGACGAATTATTTTCCAAAAATGATAATTCTATAATTTGATTGGTACAAAAATGAAGGCCAAACTTTTTTTTCCTTATGGCAATATTGACTTTTTGCAGAATAGTTTTAATTTGAGATCCAGCTCTGCTCCTTTGTTTTTGGCTTGTTCTTTCCAAGGGAGACTAAATCTATGAACATATTCCACGCAGCTCTTAGGATTGCAATTAGTTGGTATGAAAGAGAAGAACTTTCGGTTGATCCAGCTAGACAGGATAGTACTATTCATCAGAAGGACGTAACTGGACACATTCAGAGAGCCGATTCGAGAAACAATTCCAGGAGAAAGCCAAATACCTAGGAGCACTGTAGGCTTGCAAGACCACCATCCCACAGGAGGTATGGAATCCTCCTCAACCTTCCTCCACAGGAGGCATGACTTTATATAGAAAGGATAGTAGGGGAAGCGGGGAGGATCGAAAAGGAAATGAAATCTCATCCGATTCTATGGATGCCCTCTGCCAAAATGACAATTTCGAGAGACTTTATGAATGGATGGAATACAAAAGAGCTTGAATCCATACACACAGTGGTACATAGACGGCTCCAAAATGGAAGACGGATTTGGACTATGGGCATAATTCAACCTTAGCGTAAACCTGTAACGCCGCAATCTAATTCTGCCTACAAGCACTACAAGTAGTGCGTAAATTTAAACACAATCAGTTAAAATCATGTCAGACAGCACTAGGAGCGTGGTATCAAGTCGAATACAATCCAGAATAGTATGATGGACCCGTATGAAGGCTCTTTAAGGCTCAGACAGGAACAACAGAATAACTCGGCTATGGGTCCTTGAACACAAAAGCTTTGAAGGAAATGAGAAAGTTTACCATCTGGACGAAATAATTCAGCAAAGTTTTCAGGCTGGAAAGAAAAAAAAAGTACTGGTTTGAAACAGTATGACCACTCCATTGGAAAGAAAAGCAGCCCTGGGAAGTATAAGTGACCTGAGGACTATAAGAGGGCTACTGATGAGACAATGAATTACAAGAAAGTAACAAAATCAGTCGATTCTGAAAAAAATAATAATAATCCTAAATTCAATTCGTTTATTTATATATACAGTGCTAGTCAAAAGTCCCCTCCCCCCCTCGTATCTTTTGAACGGGTATACTTATAATAATGAAATTTGGAGGGTGGAAATAAACGGATGTAGGCTTCTTAACTGGTCATAACAGGTGACGCAATAGTCATAAATGACGTCACAAGGCCACTGTGACCAATAATTTTAAATGGGACCCTATGGCAAGTGACAGCTCGTTTGAAAGGTATTGAAAATACCTATTCAGTCATACCAATTTTGTTCGGGTTTCGGCTGATTTTGATTGATAAATTGAAGAAATACGAAAATTATAGTTTCGCATTTAATTAATAAAGATTTTAAAGTACGCCTCTGGTTAATTGTCAAAAAGGTTGACGTTTTTGAATTCTCTACTTGTCAAAAGTGTTTATACCTTGAAAATTTACCTAAGCTATTGTTTAACGAGACGTTTAAGTGTTTACATAGGCAAAATGGTACGTACTGTAGCCGACAAAGTAGCAGCTATCTTAATAATTGGTGAATGTAGAAACAATTTCCATGCAGCGGAACGACTATTTAATGAGAGGTACCCCGATCGCCCTATATCGAGGGTTTATTTGAGGGAGCTTCTTCGGAAGTTTGAAGCATCAGGTAGTGTTCAAGATGCCAAACGATCTGGTCGACCAACAATTAGTGATGACAAAAAAATTGACATAATTGGAGAAATGGTAGTAAACCCTACTTCTTCCACAGCCCAAGTTGCGTCTATCTGTGAAGTCAGTCAAAGGACAGTACATAGGGTGTTGGCTAAAAACAAATTTCATCCATACAAATTAAAAATGGTGCACCAACTTTCAGATGATGACCCAGACCGAAGACTAGAATTCTGTGAAACTATGTCCAATAAAATGAACCAACAACCAGGCTACATACAGACAATTTGTTTTAGTGACGAAAGTACTTTCTTTCTCAATGGAAATGTTAACACTCAAAATCCTCACATCTTTCGTGAAAAACATACTCAATTTCCAGAAAAAGTAAATGTTTGGGCAGGTATTTTGGGAAACCACATAGTTGGGCCTCTTTTTCTCAATGCTAACTTAACCGGTGAATTGTATCTGGAGATGTTACAAAATGATATTGAGGCGTTAATTCTTGAAATTCTAGAAGATAATCCAGATGAATTCGACAACTTGGAAATAACGTTTCAACAAGATGGTGCTCCTGCACACTATTACGGTGCAGTAAGACGTTACCTAGATGAAGAATATCGTGGTAGATGGATTGGACGACGAGGTTCGATCGAATGGCCAGCTCGGTCACCGGACCTTACACCATTAGATTTTTTTCTATGGGGGTACTTGAAATCTAAGGTTTACGCTGTAGACCTGACAGTATTGCCATTCTGAAACAACGAATTGTTGAAGAATGTAGGGCAATTTCCGCTGACACACTGGGACGAGTTCGACAAGAGTTTAGCAATAGGATGCATTACTGCCAGGAAGTAGATGGAGCACATTTTGAACACTTATTATAAGAACTGGTTCTTAAATCTTTATTAATTAAATGCGAAACTATAATTTTCGTATTTCTTCAATTTATCAATCAAAATCAGCCGAAACCCAAACAAAATTGGTATGACTGAATAGGTATTTTCAATACCTTTCAAACGAGCTTTCACTTGCCATAGGGTCCCATTTAAAATTATTGGTCACAGTGGCCTTGTGACGTCATTTATGACTATTGCGTCACCTGTTATGACCAGTTGAGAAGCCTACATCCGTTTATTTCCACCCTCCAAATTTCATTATTATAAGTATACCCGTTCAAAAGATACGAGGGGGGGAGGGGACTTTTGACTAGCACTGTATATAGGTATATATATATATATATATATATATATATATATATATATATATATATATATATATATATATATATATATATATATATATGTGTGGGAAGTATTTGCTGACTAGTTAGGTACAAAACTAGGGATATTGGGATAAGCAGCAATGAAAAAGTAAACTCTTTAAGGTTTATCCAAGCTTTCGGAAATGTTTATTTCCATCATCAGGGAGAAACTCTGTTGAGGTTGGTTTCAATGATGTTAAACATATTCATCTAACATAGTGATACAACAGAAAAGAAACGTATATCGAGGAATAAAACGAAGTTCAAGGTTACTACCCATTAGCGTTGTTTAAAATTATATAAATATAACTGTGTACTCTATGTGGTGTGACAAGGGAAACTTGGATAAGCCTTGAAGAGTTTACTTTTTCATTGCTGCTTACCCCAATATCCCTAGTTGGTACGTAGTTCCTTATCGCGCGTTGCGAACGGGGGCTAGACGGAATAAATTGAGACCAAAAGTTGTAACAAGTTCCGGATATTGCTGATGGAGTTAGGTAAGTAGAGATTTTATATAGACAATAATAAATGCTTATGTATTTTTAGCAAGTACGCATTATAACCTCTCTTCACTATTGTGCTAACCAAGTCATACGCGTTATAATCTCTCCATTATTGTGTGTTTAGCAAGTGTACGCGTCATAACTTTAATAAATTCAAAAGCAAATTATATTTTAATATTACAATATCAATGCGTATGTATTCAGCAAGCCGTGCGTGTTCTAACCTATACGCTGTTGTGTTTACGAAGTCGAGAGAATATTTATATATATATACACACACTCTGTTGTGTTTACAAAGTCCCGCCGAAAGAATAGACAGACAGAGTGCATATATATATATATATATATATATATATATAAAATATTATTATAGCTTAAAAAAAAAAAAAAATTATTACAATTCCTTCACTAATTAATCGAAAGGAACTTCGTTCCATCCGGGTGTCCCTTGGCACCTCTCAAGTTTTTTTTTATATATATATATATATATATATACAGGGTCCGTCATAAAGTTGGCTACATATTGGAAAAAAAAATGTTATTGAAATTTCTGAAAAACTCTAATGGCGGTTTGTTTCTGCATGTCTGACAACTGAAAAATCCGTTGCGACTTGATATCACGTGACCTCATATTTTGCAAGAATTTTGAAAAAAGTTGTCTGTGGTGCCGAAAAATGGGTCAAATTGACAAAAGATATCGAAAAAAATTATTGAGAAAATGTGTTTGGAATTCAGCGAGGACCCCATGTACCAATTTTAAACCAGATTAAAAACAATACCATTTTATTCCTCTACCTTAACTAAGAAACATTACACATTCTTGTTTTATCTGGAAACAGCTTTAATAACCTAAATCACATAAGTTTGGATCAGAACTAATCAAACATTTTGCGGGAGATTAATTATGAAAACACGATTTAGTCTTATCAATAGGTGTAGTCATGCCCTGTATATTGATGCACAAGAGCTTATTCAATATCCTCAACCCGCCAATAAAATTTGAACCAACTAATATTTGTAATTAAAACTTACGTTTTGAGAAAAACAATATATTCCTTTTTTTTTCTTACTGTTATCTGTAAAAACTTTGACAATCTGTGTGATAAATGTTTGATATACAGATGAGTAAATATACATAACAAAAATAAATTCATTAAGACTCAATGAAAAAATAAAACGGACTAAGAAGGTATTTTCCTATGAGGGAGTACTTCAGCACCCCTGCAATATTTGTGTAATTGAAAAAATAATTTTCGTAAGCTGGGTTGACAAAATTGGGAAAACAGCTAAATATTGATTCGACAATTTCAATTTATTCAATAGTAACCATGTAAAACATTCAAGAGCAGTAAGAGTGAGTTCAGTGTAGTACAGTTTAGTAAATGCACCGGTGAGTTGAGACCTGTGTGTAATAGTATCAAATATATTATGAATTTTGAGAAGGATGTATGTAATACAATCAATAGTGACATGTGCAGGCTAGTGTTATAATATAAAAAAATATGATATGAACAATGGTCTTAATAATAAGAGTAGTTAAAAATAATAACATTGATAAGTAATAGGACTAGATTATGTTAAATTATTCAGGCGCCCATTTTTTTTAGCATATTATGTATCAGATTGCTATTGTGGTAAACAAAATATTCACACATATTAACAAATTGTTTGTATTTATTGGTCGCTTTGATTTCATTTGGCAGGATGTTGTACATTTTTGGCGCTAGAGTTGTAGCAAACGTTTGGTTCCCACCATATTTTGTAAATAGTACTATCATATGTTCGTTTGTTTGCTGCCTAGTAACAGTGGTTCACAAATTGTTTGTTAGTAGATGCAGTTACTAAGTAGTATAGACATCGGATATTCAGAATTGATTCATTATAAAGACATTTTGGGGAATACAGTTTATTCTTGAATATTAATATATAGTTTTGAACTATATTTAATTGAGTTAAATTTTCATAGCCTTCCCCATACTTACTATGATACCATTATTAAGGAGTGATTCTACTAAGGACTTGTAGATTTGTAGAAGTAACAATTTTGTAAGGATTTTAAGTATTATGTAAAATTTATGAATTTGATTGATCCATTTTAAATTTTTGTCTACTTACTGTGTGTGATACCTAGGTATTTTTTGGAATAAATATATTTTATCGTGAGGTCATTTATTTCGATAGAATTAAAATGTGGCCTCAATTGCTTGAATTCATAGCTGTCGAAGTTCAATATTATTTTTTATTGAATGAGTTTGTGGTGAATCTTAATAGAATACTATGACTTTTGAAGAATATTAGGAGAAACGTTCAGTTTCTTGAATACTACATGAATATTGTTTCATATTTTTGAGTTTTGTTTTCAATTAATATATGAATTATATCCTGTTATTCAGTAAATATTTTAAATTTTCAATTAATTTATCAACTAATCCCAGACAAATTGTATGAAACCCTTTTTATATTTAGTCTTCGGTATGAACCATATCTAGGTCGGCCCCTCCTTAAGCATGTAGCATGTTTTAGAGAACGTGATCTCAGTTTTGGAGACTATAATATTTTCTTTTAGAAACTTTCAATTTTCTCGGGCCTCCCTGCCACTGCGTAGAGATAAACGGTACAGACATAATAAAATTAAAGTAAAACCCAACTCTGCCCGGGATGGTGTATTTTCAGCTCTACATGTGCCGGGTGTAATAGCAAGTACCTATTTTCTCGAGCTAAATCCACCACCAATTTCCCTACCCATTCTTCCAATTAAGAGTAGATGCGCATTTGAAATGAGTTTTCAGCAGAGTACACGTAACAAATTCACAACAGGAAAATTGCTTGTTAATTGAATATCGGCGTGTTTCAGTTTTCAGAAATGCCATGGAGTTGAATGCACTATACAATGGTTTAGTGGGTCATTCCGCCAGTTTTTTTATTGCTGGAAATGGATTTCACTAAAACCACTTAACAATAGAGAAACCATGTTAACGGAGCGGAACAACATTATTGGATTGTAGAGGGTTTGCGATAAGAGTAGAAGCGCGTCAAAATGTGCTGATTTCGGAGGTGACCACGTAAGTTTCAATATAGCTCTTTCCATTGCTTTTTTTACTTCACAGGCTTTTAATTTGTTTCTATGTTCACTTGTTTGTAAGTGCACAAAAAGTATACTACCATTCTATTTTCACCTACTTTTACATGTCCGATTTTTTGACTTGCGCACATGGTTTTCGTGACACAAAAAGTTGACATTTTTAAGTGATATAAATTCAAAATTACGACTCCTCAAAATCGATATCGCGTAACTATTATACATTTCGGATTTACAAAGTTCAAAATGGCGGCAAAAATATGTCATTATAATGAAAGTTTCCAGGGTTAATAAAAGCCTGTTAGATAGTTTTAACCACTAATATGAATTCCTTACCTTTACCTGAAAAAAAAAAATAGTGTAACTGAAAAAAACCTTAAATCTGAATGCGCACCTTTCATTTCATGGTATTTTTATCGAAATTGTCTACCATATAAATACAAGATATAGAATACCGCCTTATTTTTGGTGCAGAGAAAGAATGTGTGAATTTGTATTCTTTGTTCACATTATAAAATGTTTTAGTATAATAATAATGATAATATTTATATTCCTTTAGAAGAAGTACATTTTGTAGAAACATCAGTTGGACAAAGATCAAAGAATAAAATATATCATATGAAATATAGCAAAACATAATAGATAGTAGGTAGGACGTAATAAGACAAACAAACAAATATATAAATACAAATGCATCATCAAAGTATATAAAATAATTAATAAAAAAAAATTAAAGACAATCTTTTATTCAAATGCACTAAAAAGTAAAAAGTAATTGCTTTGGATGTGTGACGTAGGTTATTCCGTGAGTTATAGATTCAAAAGCTTGTCGCGCAAAGTTTTCTGTTCGCATACAGAAGCGACAAGCTTTTGAATCTTTAACTCACGGAATAACCTACGTCACTCATCCAAACCAATTATTTTTTAATTCTTAGTGCATTTGAATAAAAGCTTGTCTTTAAAAAGTTTTTTATTAATTATTTTATTTTGTTCTTTTTAGTAATCTATGCATTTTTGTTAAAGCATTGTTATTATGAGGCCTTTTTTCCTGTTCATAATCTCCGACCCCAAAAACCCCCACGTATCAATTTTGAATAGAATCATCGGCCATCTTGGAGCCGCCATTTCGATTTTATAAATTTCGAAGAAAAATTCATAATCCTCGACACTGAGAACCCCCATATACCAATTTTGAATCGAATCGGACCATAAACCTAAATCTCGTTCGCCATCTTGGAGCGCCATTTTGTTTTTTCTCGAACAAAAATTCCATGAGCCGCCATCACAATTTCATAAATTTTTACATAAAAATCAAAATCTCCGACCCCGAAAAACCCCATATCCCAATTTTAAATCGAATCGTACCATAATCACAAAACTCGTCCGCCATCTTGAAGCCACCATTTTGTTTGTTTCTCTTCTAAAAATTTCATAATGCATTGTCACCGGAATTATGAACACCAGCCAAATTTCATCTAAATCGGATGTCGGCAAGTGCTCCAAAAATGGATTACAAATTTTGAACCGGAAAGAATGACTGACATACGAACGAAACAAGTTAAATAAACACTTTTAATAAAAACATAATGAAGTATAAATAAAAATTACTAGTTATTGTGGTTCATTTCTGTTCTCCTTGATACAAGTATTACTATAGAAACAGTTGAAAGGCCTTACGTCGTCTCTTTGCGTTCTTTGCAGACGATGTAATGGCACCAACAAATAGTGTTTGTGTCTAATATCATAGGGGTGAATTGACGAGTACGTCCATTTATCTTTGACTCAACCAATATTACACTTTGATAAATGAGCAATGACTAGATGGTCATGATTTTGAATGAGGGAAATACTTCTCTACAACTGGTGTCCCAAGGTACATTCTAAATGGTTCTTATTGCCACTTTCTGCAATATAAAAATTCTGGTAATTTGGGTATAGTATTTCTAATCCCAATTGGACCGACATAAAAAGTTTCGAGAAGGAATTCTCTTCCACACGACAGAACTTTTTTATGATTGTACCAGGAACGCTTTGGAAGTAAAAACACTGGTAGTATATAAATTTCCCATTTGCCGGGCAGTGCATATGAACACTCCTCGTAGTGCTCTCATTTTAATTGCCGTTCCAATTGGGATTAGAATAACTATAGGTACTGGTACTGGTTTAGGAAAATCAGAAGGGCCAATTACCTTATGCGGAAATTGCCAGAAATGGAGACACACCACCCCATACTGCGAACTACCCCCTAGGTGCGTCAAATGCGCATTAAGGCACAGCTCAAACAATGCACAATAAGCAACACTGCTTCGGCGAAGTGTGCAAACTGTGATCAAGAACATCCAGCGAACTACAAGGGCTGTGAAGCATATATATAAACCCTCAAAAAGACAGGAAAACAACCCCAAAGCACCAACAGCCATGGACCGCTAACCCACCCCATGGGAGGCCAGGGTGGGCGCGCACCCCCAGTGTCCCAGACACATTATAGCCCTAAAGAACTTCGAGATTTGGAACCAGAAAATGGCCCACCCCCGAGTCAAGAAGTTCAAGGTCAACCCCAAATTATGGAAGTGTTACTAGACATACAAAACACACTGACCTCAAACTCACAAATCACAAATGAACTTTATGAAATATTTACACAAATACTCCAGCAATTCGCCCTGCCGCCGGAGGCATGTAGAGACGGTGGATTGATCCACAAACGTCCCCGCATTGCTCCCGGGTGCCGCAGCCAGGGGTGGGGAAGAATTGCTACTAAACACAAATATATCGCACATCAAACATCAGAAACACAAATTATATACTCAAATACCTGAAATACAACACAAAGTATACCACTTCAAATTCACACTCAAAGCACACAAAAACCCCTCAAAAATCCAAAAACTACACCCAAATCGCTCAACACAAAAACGCAAACCTACCCTCAAAACATTCTACCACAAATTCACACTCAAACAAAACACGCAAAACTCCCCAAATATCCACAAAACACACAATCAAACATTCGACTCAAACGAAAACTCATTTCATTTTTTTAAGCTGGATTTTTTGTTGGTTCACGGAGTTTCATCGTGCCACCCTTTTCCACTATATAATGCTTAGTCAGATAAACAAAGAAAAGATCAAAACATTTAGAATTATTGAAGAAAAGACACACATCACAATGCTCTCATAACCGAAAGCAGGAGGAGAGACAATATACAGAATTTTCAAAATGATCAAAACCTGACAAAAACCATGCCGGCCGCCAACACCAGCGGGGGTTGCTCCCTTCACCCTTGCTCAAAAAGGGCAAGCCCAGCACCCGACACCTTATACATATTTATAAGTAGATCCAAATGTACATAGTAGCTTTAAGATGTAATTATTAGGTTAAGTCAAAAATATGTGATATTAGTTATCTAAATAAATATTTTTGGATATTTGGATTTGGTACTGCTTTACCATAACACTGTATTCCATACATCAAGTGACTGTGAAACAATGCATAATACTCGGATTCTGTCCCTTCCATATTTGTGACATGTTGGATTTTCCTTAATGCAAACATCACTTGTGACAGCTTGGTACATAGAGAGTTTAGTTGTGGATCTAAAACTACACCTAGGAATGATATGTGCTCACCTTCAACCAAACTATTTGTAACACTCAACTGAAGGTTTCACAACGGGTTTTGGTTTCATTCAAAAAAAGATAATTTGCTGCGAACCAAATCTTAGCTTGTACCATAATATCTTGATAAATAGGTAAGTTATCAGTTCAATAAACCATTGTGTGATATGGAATCTGGCATATCATTTATGTATAACAGGAATAGGAGTGGTCCTAGTACAGAACCCTGAGGCATCCCTCTCGTGACAGACATAAATTAACCCATGACATTGTTAACAACTATTGCTTGGCTACGATGTATTAATTATGGCTTAAAGAATTTAAGAGGGGTACCACGTATCCCGTATTCCGTATCCCTCAAAGCACCCTGTATATATATATATATATATATATATATATATATATATATATATTGTTATGATTTGTTGTATTTGTATTTATATAATTATTAGCACTCTTTTATTACCTTTCTCCAGCTCAGTCGGTACGCCTATGTAGAGATGATCGTCTCTATCTCAGAAGGATTGCAGTTCCGCCATCTAGTTATTTAGCTTGAAGTCAATGTACTGTTTTTATGGAAATATTGCTTATAATATGGTCAAATGATAATTAATGAGTCCAGAATATAGTTAAATGATTGTTCTTTTATCCAAATCAATTCTTAAAATACCTATCCCTGCGATAACTACCTTATTAGTAAATATTATTCAACCAATCAAATTGAACAACATCAAATAAACTTGGTCATGCGCACTCAAGGAACAATGTAAAATAAATATTTAGAAATTATATTGATATCATAATAATGAATAAGAAAGAAAGTTCTCCACTGTGAATAGGTGTTATTGAAAATAAACCACAAAGTGTCTGACCCGAATATTAACACTTTATTCAGTTTTTGTTGATAAAAGTACCTGGTGTAAGTTCAGCTTGTGCACTCACGCGAGTCCTGGATTATTCTGTGGCTATTGAAGTTTGCTAACGTTAAGCCCCCTTTGCTGCTGGTTTCGTCATATTCAGGAAATCTAATCTGAATTGGAGGTAAGTGTTTGCTTGGTCGAATATGTGCTTGGTTGTTTCTTGATTTGGCTTTAAGTGTTCAATTGCAGATATACTTCTGTTATCAGCTTATTTGCGTTGATTTTTTTCACCAATTTTCATCACGGCTCCTCTCCAAAATTTTATTTTTCGACTCCTATTTTCCTCTTTTCCTGGCAAACATCACTTTTTGTTCAGTGCAAATTTTCACTCTTTACACTCTTTTTAAAACACATTTTCTAATTCTAACCTATAATACATATTTTATTTACAATCTATATATCTACACATGATATTATTTATATAGAACTGTTGAAAATTCACATCTACCAATTTTCTGTTCTCTAATTTGATATTTTTATGATTTCCGATGAAAATAGTTTCCTTGTGATTCGTAATTATCATACAGGATGTTCTTGCTTGTAGATTATTTTTTTCTATTTTAATTCTAAAATTTTATTTGTGGATTTTATTTCTATAATTCTATAGGTTGTGCAAATAAATGGATTGTTGGAAACATAATGATGATAATATAAAAGCTCCACTGCTAAACTCTTGGATCATCTGCGTTGACTATAAGATTGCCAAAGGTTTCAGAGATGCAAAGTACACAGAAAAATTGTAAAAACAATCATAGCAGGTATTCATGTAGTGTATAAATATCATTATATCAAATTTTTATTATTTTTATATTTAACAAATTTTTCATATCATATATATATATATATATATATATATATATATATATTGTTATATTATTTCAACTGAAATGGATAACTCATTTATTATACAAATTTAGCCGAATACATGAAGAAGCGAGAATATCAAATATGGAGATCAACTCGCCTAATGAATGGATAAATTATATATTCCAAAAGTTTTGATCTATCTCATATATGTATGTTCATCCCTCAGGCTATTGTTACGAACTGCGTGATTAATATGTTATTCGCCGGTCTAGTCTAGACTCACTATTATTCGTTTGAGTAGCCGTTTAACGCATTAGTATCAGAAATTTCAAAGTTTCCGCCAACAGTTTGTTAAATTATGGGATGGGAACAATCGGAAAATTGAAATGATGGTTTCAGATCAAATAACCCAAACAATCATTCGCTACACTATATCAAGAATTAGCCGTTTTTAAACTTCCTTGTTACTCGTAACATATGTTTGATCTAAAAATGATCCCTATAGATCTAGTTTTAATGTAATTGATTATTATTACATTCTCTCTCAAACCCGTACTATGTTCGAATTCCTTCATAGATAATCTGCTTGGAAAAGGAAGTAGAACAACTGGGGAGCTATATTTATCCCAACCCTATTTCGGGCCCAAGTTCAAGATGAACCGAGTGACAAATGATTGAAACCAGAAGTATGCTCTTAGACTGAGTTCAAAGTAGAAAAAGATGAAATTTCAATTGTCGGTGTTTCTATTTGAGGGTGGTCTTCTTACGGGTAATTGAAATTATGCATGTTTTTTCATAGGTGTTTTTTTGATACATTTTTTACAGGTACGTTAACGAACAACTTCAATAAATTATTATATCATGGAGGTGTCTTGAAATTATTCATATTTCTGTAGAAAACTCTTACGCAAACATACACATACAGGGTGGCCCAAGGCAAGCTACATACCTTGTTTTCTAACCAAGCTATCGAATTGTTTTTTTAAATGAGGCACATTTCAAAAATATTTCCATTTAACTTCAGGATGTTCAAAATAAGATTGACAAGTGAGTACTGTTTTTTTGATACTATTTGCGGATATTTCAATTTAGGGGTGAGATATTGGGTTAGTTTTTGGATCACAAATTATTTCATCATACGGAGCGAGTCTAGCAAGTTCCTAATAATGTATTTGCATGAAAAAATCCCCAGCAACGATTAATTTGTTCTATTTGAGATTATTTGAATTTGTGGGTGAGATATTGGGGTAGTTTTTGGGTCACAAATTACTTCTTCATATGGAGCGTGTCTAGCAATTTCCCAAAAACGTATTTACATGAAAAAATCCTCAGCAACGAATAATTTGTTCTATTTGCGAATATTTCAATTGGGGGTGAGATAATGAGGTAGTTTTTGGGTCACTAATTATTTCATCATATGGAGCGTATTAAAGAAGTTCATTATGACGTATTTGCATTAAAAAATCACCAGCAACAGTTAATTTGTTCTATTTGCGAATAATTCAATTTGAGGGTGAGATATTGGGGTAGTTTTTGGATCACAAATTATTTCATCATATGGAACGTGTCTAGCAAGTTCCTAGTGATATATTTGCATGAAAAAATCCCCGGCAACAATTATTGTGGTCTATTTGCGTATATTTCAATATGGGGGTGAGATATTGGGGTAGTTTTTGGGTAACAAATCACTTCGAGTCATCGAACGTGTGAAGAGGGTGCCAAAATATAGTTATTCATCACAACATTCCCAACAATGACCATTTTCAGTTCGAAAACCAACAAATTTTATAAATGATGATAAAAACCGTTGCTTGAAAACCGTGCTGCTGTTACACCCGTGAGATAATGTAACTTTAAACAATATGTCTTGACCTTTTGTTCGAAGTTTTTTTTAATATAATTATCATTCACATATATTGTTTCACAGGTTGTTTGGTTGAAGTCCCCAATGCTATATTATTTGATGGATTTTTATTTATTACCACATTCTGAAATTTCTGGGTTTGTTCATCTGCATACCATGTTATTATTTTTTTTATATGCAACGCTTTGAATGAATATTCAGGGCCTGGCCACGCATTTTTACTACACCTGACGAAATAAATATACGCAGACACCTACGCATGAAAGTAGTGGATCCCACATGCATCAGCTGCCAAGATGTATACAAGTTCAATGCACACCGTACGAAAGTTCAAGGATACATTAGAAATAGTTTAGTTATTGATTTGTGTTTTTTTGTCTATTGAAGATATCATGAAAACTTCTTTTTTAAATGGCATTGTGAACATAATTTAAAAAATATACCATAGAAAGGTAAAAAAAATGTGTAAGTTGCTAATAATAATAATATTGTTATTAGCAACAATGCAATACATAGAATGAAATATGCTATAATATGTACTAAGTTAGGTAAATACCAAATGATGCCCGAGTTTAGGTGTATCTCAAGATTGTTTAAATCAGATCAAACCACTTTTCCATTTATTATTCCATCAAAATGCAGGATTTCATTCCTTGTCTCAGTATTATGATCACCTGAAATTCTACAGGATGTACAGTCATGAACTACTTATACCTTAACTTGAAATATTTTCTGTGCAGAATAGTTTTATATTTATTGGTGATTTAACCTTTTTAGAAAATGAAATTGTTATACTGGTTTCATTTCTTGTAGAACTGTCAACGTAAGTGCAATCGTTATTCCAACCATTTTTAAAGATGAAAGCTTCTCCAATAATTTCCTGAAACAATGATTGGTATATTGTTTTTCTACGAGCGCGCGGAAAAGTAATTTTCTTCCATTTTCATTTTTGGACAATTTATTAATGAATTTTGAGAATGTGTGGGTTAATATGCAGCAATATTTTTATACATATTTTTCTGTTTTCTCCAAATTTAGTGAAATAAACGAAATATTCATTTACGCCACTTTTGTTTTCAATCAAATTATTATTAGTGAAACTCTCATAACTTCAAAAATTAAACAACCATAACTATCAAATTATGACATTTCTCATTGCAAGACTTTCAACAATAATGATCAAAGGTCAGGTCGAACAGTGCATATTTGGAGTAGAGTCGCGTTTTTTAATCAAAAAAAGTGTTTACAAATGAATACTTCCGACAAAGACCTACCAGGATCTATTCTAGAAGAAGCAAAGATCACAAATTTGAATTTATCAGCTACCAAAGCTTGTCACAGATATTAGGAGAAGTACGCGGCGTTTACGAACTGTTGCCAAGAAAAGAGTGTAAATAATTATTTATGCAACAAGTGCAATAAATACCTTTTGCACGAGTTGCATACAATCTTTTTTCTAAGTTCATGCAAAAACCAAAAATGTTTATTTAGGTGGCACTAGTGTAGGAAAATAAAAAGCGTAATTTAATAGCAAAATATTTAATAATTAATTAGCGCTATCAATTTGCATTGAGAAAGTTAGGAACTAATATATTACGAACAATTCAACTCAAACTTTAGTTTTACCACTAATATTAAAAGTAAATATACAATTTGTGCAATTTTCAATATTAATATTTCTTAGTGAATTATTTTTTAATTCTACTTCTTGATTCGTGACTTCTCTAAATGTACTATAGACCAGGGTCGATAATTTTTGAAACAAAAAACAATAATAGTAGGATGAAACCCATTGGAAAAGGAAGAGAATGTAAAAAAAATGAAACGAAAAATAATTTACGGGCGATCTGAGGTCGGGAAGTGGAAGGGGGTGAGTTAAGGGTAAAAAACGGTTTATCTTGATTTCCAGCAAAACTACAAGTATTATGGAAAAAAGTTGGATGGCAAAGTTGTAGGTAATAATAAGATCTACAACTTTTGTTTTTACTTTTTTCACATAACCTCAAAATTTATGTGAAAAATTCAAATAACCAAGCTATTGGTTTCTTAATTTGATCTTTTACAAAAAAAAAATTCACGAAATTTGTTGAAAACTCACCTTCTTATGTACACTGTAATTTTTTTGATTCAAAATATTGATTTTCTCACCTTATTTTGACTTAATATCGAAAAAGCACCCTAATTTTCAATCGAAAATTCTCCCGTCAAAATATCAGCTTTTTAAAAAAAGTCGGTGGACTTTTTATTCGTTGAAATTCCTACTTTCTGATGGTGTAAAAAAATATACATTACTATGGTAAATGTTCTCAGAAAATGCAAAGAAATAACAGGTAGTAAGGCCCAGACCCTCCTAGCCCCTTCTCTACTTCTCTATGAAATACCTTTTGATGGGCTAAAATTTTCCGTAGGTCACTCAGGTGTATAAGTTATCTCGAAATAGCAATAAATAGGCATCTACGCATATAATTTGAAGAAGATTCTACAACTTTCTCAAAATATTGTAGATGTCTTATTAAATATTTTTTTCGTTTCTTTGCATTTTCTGAGAACATTTACCCTAGTAATGTATTTTTTTTTTACACCATCAGAAAGTAGAGATTTCAACGAACAAAAAGCTCACCGACTTTTTTAAAAAAGCTGATATTTTGACGGGAGAATTTTCTATTGAAAATTAGGGTGCTTTTTCGATATTAAGTCAAAATAAGGTGAAAAAATAAATATTTTAAATCAAAAAAATTAGAGTGTGTTTGGGCATAAAGAGGTAAGTTTCCACCAAATTGAGTGACTTTTTTTTTGTAAAAGATAAAAATAAAAAACCAAAAACTTGGTTATTTGAATTTTTCACATAAATTTTAAGGTTATGTGAAAAAAGTGTGGATATAAAAGTTGTAGATCTTTTTATTGCCGTTAAATTTTTTCCATAGGACTTGTAGTTTTGCCAGAAATCGAGATGAACCGTTTTTTACCCTTGAAAACTCACCCCCTTCCACTTCCCGACCTCAGATCCCCGTAAATTATTTTTTCTTTCTTTTTTTGTTATATTCTCTTCCTTTTCCAATGGGTTTCATCCTACTATTATTTTTTTTCACTTTTTACCATTTTCAAAGGATTCAGCTCTGGTCTACTAGTACTTGGTATCTGTAAATCGTCATTTTCTTCAGGCTGAAATATTTGTTTTGCAACATTGTGTTTGTTTGCAAGTGATTTCTCTAGGTATTCCTCTCCTACTGTCGACGATCCATCCGCCGTTTCGTTTGAGCTCTAGTATATTATCACAGGTGAGTGCGATAAAAATTTTATTGCACTAGTGCAATAAAGTACCACTTTTTTCTCTAAATATAGTTCAATAAAGTTCTGTTTTTTGCATAAAAGTAGAAAATAGTATATTATGATACAAGTGTATAAGTGAGCCTTTAAAGCACGCGCAACGAGTTTGAGGTGCTTTAAAGACACTTATACACGTGTATAATACGCTATTTTATATAATACCCGCAACATAACTTCAATAACAATGGTCGAAATGGATTTTAGATCAGGATAATGTTCCTTATATTTTAATACATCTAATCAGGTTTGTAATGGACATCTGATGTCACGTATTGTTGACACGGATATAGCAATTGTTGTTAACAGGCTTATTTGACAGTTATGTGATTGATATAATAGTTGGACTTGTTTTTGTTACCTAGCAACATTTAAAATACGGCGCGTTTTAATCTTGAATTTTCGCACGCTTTTTAGTTCATAAAACAAGGATTACGATGCAGGTATGATACATTTTTTGTTAGAACCTAATAAGTATGTAAGGCAAATACCTTATGGTCAAGATATTGAAGAGCATTCTAAAAATCAAAGAATATCTGGATATAAGTTATTTTTTTAAACTAATTTTGTGGAATTCAAATCTAAAAGTCTTTTGATAGAGAGGAAACAACAAAATTATTGAATGAGGCACCAGATGAGTTGTATTTGAGGAAAATCTACAGGAAAGTGAAATGTCAGCGATTTCCATGAAATTTTCACAGATGCTTCAGAATACGCTAAACTTGAGCAACCAAAATTTTTCCGTGGAAAGAGTCGTTTTTTTTAAATGTCCTCCTTAATGTTATGTATGTATTAATGAAGTGTTGTGATTGAAAAGGGTTATTTCACAATTTTTCACGGAACAAGCACTCTGAACAGTAAGAACTGAACGTTATAAATCCGATACTGGAAGATATGTTGGAAATGTCCCGCAGAAAGTTTGGATAAAAAGGTAATTTTCCTATTTGGAAGTCATTCTACTTGCTTAATAGTGAACAGTAAATGAGTTATGATATGATTGTCAATTGTCACTCGTGGGGAATGTTGAACATGCAATGTTGCCAAATAAAAAAAACAATGAGATTAACGAGTTTTTCTTGAAGATTTGGAGGCCCTAAAGGGTTTTTTTTAATTCCAAAAGACCCACAGATTAACAAACAGTATTTGGAATATGGTCAATTATGTTTTGAAAAAGAATGTGTCATAGCGGAAAACTACAGAATATGCGATAATAGTCGAAATAGGTCAGTGCGTGGTTTACGAAATGCTTTGAATGAGTTGTTAAAGCAGTCCATAAAACTGTATTCATGTGGATATAATACATTTGTGAAACCAGTCACAAAGTTCTTGTTATTCGGCTGGAAGTAATTTATCACCGGAATTCCCTTGTTATGTTTTGAAAGTATGACAAACTCTTTATCTAAATCATATGAGTGGGTACTACCAAATCGTATTTGGATTCCTTTTTCCTGAATCGCGAGAATTCTGATCCGTAGTAGGTATGAATAATAATAATATTATGATTAATACAATAGTATCTGGGAAGGTCTTGAAAAAAAAAACACCCTATTACCACTCTACCAGTTCACGTATAATAGTTGAACACCTTTCAAATAAATTAAGTTAAAATAATTTGAGAAAAACCCTTTTCACTCATTTTCCGTCGATTAACATCGTTGATAGCAAGTATTTCGAGATAGGGGAAGATAATTTTTCTATTTTCGAGCGTAATAGCCAATTACTCTTGCAGGAAATCCGATTTATGTTATATTTGGAGCTTTTATTAGGGTTCCTCCTGATCAAATTAAATTCGTTGGTTGTTAAGTGACTACGTCTGATCCCCAGGACAACAGACATAACACAATGTTATTTGGCTAGAGAGAATAAAAAAATTAAATTAGTTTTGATTTCCATGAAATGGTCATTTAAATCTGAAAGACTTGAACTATGCAACATATGTTAGGTAGTGCACGTTCAAGTTTTTAACACTGGAAACGGGAGTTTGAGGCGAATGTCTTAATTTATTTACATGAAATATGATCATTTCGGGGTCATAACATGCGGGAAAACTCACAACAAAGTTTGGAAAATATCGTGTTTACCTCACTATTCCGTGAGGTATGGTCAATCAAAATTTGGAGATGTGAAATAATTTTCCGATAAATTATATTACAAAACATAGTTTTGTGACTAACGATGGGAAGATTCTAATGAACTAGAAGAAAAATGCAAGGCAGTGATTCTTATTATTATCAGTGGTTGGTATTGCCGATGAAATCTGCGATAAAAAATAAATAATTACTCTACAAAATTTATATTTTTGGCAATATCCTCAACAAGTATAATAAAACCCAGTGTTCGACTAGCTATAATAAAACTATTAGTAGCATTCAAAAATGAAAATGCAGAAACACCAAAATAACTCGAAAGCGCCAGACGTGGACAGTGGCTCAGAGGTAGAACACTGTTTCCCACCCGACGTGGGTTCGATTCCCCAAGAGTAGTATCGGATCCTACTTTGATAGTTGAGGCAGTGAAATTAATTTGGGCAGGTTTTAACTAAAAAACTTACGAGTATTGGAAGACAACTGAGAAAAACAGTCTACAAAATACCATATGCGGAATGTGGAAAAGGGTATATTGGACAGTTATGACGATATTTCAAGACTAGAATTTCAGAACATGAAAGGAGTATAAGACCCTAAAACCTTTTAAAATTAACAAATAAACATTCCGACAGAACTTTACATAGATTCGAATTCAGAAAAACATAAACTGTTGAAAAACAACGAATTGACAAAAAAAAAATAAGTCTACAGAAGACGATAAACATGTAAAAACTACCAATAAACAAATACATATTAAATTTTTAATCAATTCTTATTCACATTTCATCGTATCATGAATGCATATGGTGACACATATCTTAAACAATTCCAACAAACGAGAGAAATCGTACCCCTTTGAAAAAGACAAGTTTTTCCAATCTTCAATTGTGATGTTGATTCAGAAACAAACTCCCCTTTCATCCTTGATATCCATATATTGAAAATAGTCACAAGGAGTAAAGAATATACGTGAATGTCCTGTCCCCGAAGATTTATACCGAGAAGAAATCTAAGGTTATGTGAATATTTTGTTGTTTTCTACATATTTTTTTTGTATGTCATCGATATAAATTAATTCTACCTGTCTAAATTTATGTATATTTTATTATAATCTAGTGTGGAAATTTATATCTTTATCACTTGATTTTAATATGTTGTCATACAATGTTTCGAATTGAAATTTCTATTTTGGATCCCTGAAGATGGATGTCAAAACGTCGATTCCAGTTATTTTGACCTGAAACAACCAATCCTCAAGTAACTTTGATCATTGAGGTCGGAAATATCATACGAATAAGATTATATGTTATTAAAGGAATCTGCAACCAAAAAATTAAACAAATATTTTTTTCATGTTTCGTAAATCTTCATAGAATGAATTGTGATTTCAAGTATATATTGGAAACATTATTTAAAAGAAACTGTGATAGCTGGTTGAAAATTTTTCGACACAGGAGGTAAGTTTTCGATAAACATGCAATAATCTTGAAATTCATTAAAGTTTTCTTGCTGGCGTTCCTAGCGAAGAATCAATCAGTAGTTTTGTTCCGAAAACTTCTTATAATCGAAAATTATTATCTTGGTTTTGCTTTGATCTTAGAGGTACATCTGTACCTTCTACATTCAATAGCATTTTTTTCGAAAACCTGTATGGGAAAACTATTCTAGATTCATAGCATAATTTCAACTTATTATCTTGCTGTAAAATATTCGGGGGTAAATACATAAGAGATAATGTTTTTATCGATAAATACATGTTTAATTTTATAAAAGTTTTATTGTCATGGCAAACAATCGACAAACAATGAAAAAATCGCGAGAGCTTGCTCGAGGGATTTTTTCTACTTCCCTTGATTCGAGATTTTTTGCCAAATGACAATAACATTTGAATACGATTTGAAATGTATTTATCAATAGAAAAATTTATCGAATATATTTTAGGGAGATTAATACACAACTACATTATAAAGACAATTTAGTTTGAAATAGAAAATTCAATTGAGAAGTAAGAATTTCAAATTAACAATAAACATTTCAAATTAATAGAAAACATATTAAAATATTCACAAATTATTTAGAGTTTGACTGATCTTCAGTAACATACATATTATGAACATTGAAAGTTCAATAGTTGTATGTTATATTATTACTAGATTTTTTTTTGATATTATTAATGTTTTCCTTAGTACAATTTTCTTGTATAATGTTTATATCTCTTGTAGTTTGGATCGCATAAGCTTTAGGTCTCAGGTTGTTGATTAAATTAGCATGATGTTCCTCGTCTAATAGGGGGCCTAATTTTTAATTTGTCTATGGTGCATATCATAGACAAATTAAAAATAAAGAGACTGTTTGAAACATTGGCGATCTTGACCACCAAGTTTTTGGTACGGCCAGTCGCGCATGGAGGCGCTGCCCGCAATCAACAGACGACTAACATGATAATTTTCCAATTTCGACATTTGTCAGAAAATGACAAACCACGTAATAATTTCAGAATAATTCTACTGTTAATTGTCATCGAAAAATTAATTATAGAAATTATACTATGGACTTGAATTATGAACCCAACGTCGAAAATGGAATGTTTTGTTATTCGAGTTGACGCTGAAATTCCTCGAAATATTCTTTCACAAGGTAAAATATTAAATGCTTTTCACAAACTGATACTTATTTCCATCCATCAGTTGCAGAAATTTTTTCACAAACTGATACTTATTTCCGTTCATCAGTTTCCATTTCCTATCACCATTTGAGGAAGTACGAAGATTATCATTAAACTGGAGTATTTGTTAAGTATACCTACTCGTTCTCCTTTGTGCTAATGAATGAACAAAATTATTGAAGGTTTGTTGTAAATGTAATTTGTTTTTATTTTGGTTGATTTGATGAAGACTGAAGAATATTTTTAATTTTGTTGTTTTTCTGAGTTTTATTATTGTTTTGTCTGTAGTTGTACCTTGTCCTAGATACAATAAAATGTGTTTTTATAGTTTTCAACTTATTATTCTTCTTTTATAAGATCTTTAATTTTGTTCTTGATATCATGAAATAAAGATTCACTTTGAAACTTTATTTTAACCACGAACGAACTAACAGATTCTACGAATCGATTACTGATGAATGGTTGTATCATATGAAATACAGGAATGGCAAATCGATCACTAATAAAATATGTACCATATCAATCATATAAAAGTAACACATTTGAAAAACCCGCCTTATCTCAATCGGTTTTACCAACTGTACTTAGTTCGGCCAGTTGCGAGATATGTCGCCACTGTCTAAACGTGGTGCCAACTTTTACTGCATTTTTGACAACTCTCTTTATTTTTAGTTTCTCTATGGTGCATATTTATCAGTTATTGGAAAAGCTAGGTAGCTTTTCATCATTAAAAATGACTGTTAAAATTGGTCGATTTTGAGAAGTTGAAGAAATCTCATTGGTTCTTAGAATAGGCGTGTATTAATCGCTTAAAATATATGGAGGAAGAATTTAGGTTTCCCCCAGTGAAATATTCTGAAATGGGTTCAGTCTCGTCCCAATTTTGTTTATAGTTTCGCTCAAAAGAAAGCTAGATGATTTCAAAGATACATTATTATGATTTGTTAGAAAATATAAACTCGGTGTTCATAAAATCAGATGTGTAATCATCTGCGACTGAAAAAACTTTTAAACCGACGAGAAAATCAACTGAAAAACAAAAAATAAAATAATCCTCATTAGTCTTAATGATAATTGAGCTTCTAAACTAATGTGAGTAACTAATTTTGAGTCGGCGCCAAACAAACAATTATCGAAGATCATTATATTACTTTGAAAAAGTAATCAAAACGCCGCTGCGAATCTCGCTGCCATCATTTTACGCTTTACCTAATTCAATTGCTAGTTTGTTTGGCGCCGAGTCAAAATTAGTTACTCACATTAGTTTAGGAGCTCAATTATCATTAAGACTAAGACGGTTTATTTCATTTTTTGCTTTTCAGTTGATTTTTTCGTCGGTTTAATTTTTTGTTAACAAGTTTTTATTTTTCAATTTTTTGGGCTAAATCTACGAATTACAACTTACTGAATTTGTTATTACTTCCAAAATACTTACTCACCTAGTTTACTTCAACTATTAACTGTTAAATAATATGATTATCTACTTTAACTATTTATTGTTATGTAATATAAATTATGTTTGAAAGTTTTGGTCAATTGATTTCATCACTTGATATATATAATTCCATCCTTTCATAGAATGTAATTATTGTGACGGATGTAGGAGGATCTGTCAATGTCAACTACATATGTGTGCCAATGTTCACAAGTGGAAAATCACTACTATCTAATAAAAAAAGATGCATCCAAATCGGAAAACTCACTACAAAGTTATGCCTGATAGAATCGGTTAACGGACCAAAATTCAGAGGGTGAACGATCAGTATCCTCCATTCTGCTACCCTTAGGGATAGAGTTTTTTGTTCAAATCCAAATGGGACCAACCTCGAAGTACACCCTATCCAATGAAAAAATAATCGTCGGAATCGAACTGCTCTGTGGAAAGATATGCGTGATCATACATAAAAAAAAATACGCGTCGACTAGAGAACCTCCTCCTTTTTGATTTCGTCGGTTAAAAATGAACTTTTTCTTTTTACCTCGGTCGAAAGTACCAATTTTTTCCACCGATTTTAGAGTAGAAAGCCTTGCATTTATGCAACGGTGACATCGAGAGACCACGCCCTCCGTAAAGCGGGATAAAATATTTTTGACGTACACCGAGATAGATAGACGAAGAGCGGAAGCAAATATTTAAGCTTTGTGAGTATCCGAAAGAGGCGCTGAAGCGAGGAGCAAAAGTTAAACATAGCAGCGCAACGAGCTATCAGCTGGAACGTGTATTGTTTATAATAAATAATCATACCTGTAAGTAGTAACGTACTTTCGACCAGCTATAATGAAAAATAGTATACACCACAATTTTAACTTCCTGTCCTCGTAATGTAATATACTAAATTCACTTTTTTCTATCGTTCAAGATAAGGTGTTGAAAAGGAAATATTGAATGGAGATATTTTTCAATTCTCAGAAAAATATTTCTATCCAATATTCAATTCAGTCTCCCTTTTCAACATTATTATGCTTCTTCAAAATCTTTCCGTGTCATTCTGAGGCCGTTTCTGCTGTAGTGTCAAACATATTCAAGAAGTTTATTGCCTGGAACCTAAGGCTCTGTTTGAATATCAAATAAGACATTTTCCAGCAGATATACCAAGAGCTAATGTATTTCCGCCTTGGAGTCAGAACGTCAACTTTGGGATATAATTAGGGTAGTTCGCGAAATAAAAATAAGCCCAGTTTCCATTGTTCTAGTGTGAACGTCGTCCTAAATTTGAACCTGCCGAGAATAAATCTGAACCGAGCCAAGTTCAGAATAAATACTCTTTGTCGGAGTAAATTTATTATCGAGGGTTGAGTGTAGTCATTAACAGCTCTAGACCAAATACAAACAAGTTGTTCGGAGAAAAGTCGAGAGAAGTGTGTTTATATCGGTTTTGGTTTATCCGAATGCTATAATTCGCGTGATATATGGGAATGTCCGTTCTGAAACGATGTTTATTCCGATAAGAATAAGAAAAAGTAATAATTTCTGGACCGTTTTTAATATCCGTATATATCCACAATAGCTTAATAAAAACATCATTTCCTAGCATTCATATACCTTTGTACTTTATTCGAGCGTTTCTATTTCTATAAAATTATGGGAGTCATAGAAATATACAGTGCGGCTTTTTATAGTCCCCGCCCTGTTTGAAAGGTTCGACGTGAAACAATGAGACACAAACCGTTTTGAATGATATCACCGATACTACTTTTTGAAATGAAAGACATTGTAATTGCTCGACAGATGGCGCGGGGGGCACATCAACTTAAAAATTTCAAATAGCATGGGAGGTCAAGTGGCACATTGTTGAAAACATAATTCAATTCTCTTTTTAACCATCCTATTTTTCCGAATTTGGTTCAAACATTTTTTCACAATATCCATGTCAAGTATAAATGCGGATCTGAATGGTACCATTACCTCGATAAATTTTGAACGGTTTGATGTGAAACAATGGAAAAGAGAACATTTTGAATGGTATTACCGATCCTACTTTTTGAGAGAAGATACATAACAATTATTCGACAGAGGGCGCTGGGGCACATCAAATTGAAAATTTCGATAGGTCGAGTTGCAGATCGTTGAAAAGGTAATTCAATTTTACTTCCAACCATGGTTGTTTTACGAAATCACAATTGCAATGAGTAACAAGAAATACGGACATGACTTAAATATTCTTTCATTTTTGAATTCGTTTCAAAGCTTAATTAAGTAGAAATTTTGAATTCATACAATAATCCAATTTCCGACCCAAATACCTAATACCCAATTCATTTATTTTTAATGACCATGAAAATCCTAGATACTAGTTTTGTTTTTTGCTATATACCTAAAATGGTATCCACAAAAAAACTAGATGGTGGGAAAAATAATTGAATTTTATTTTCAACGATGTGCCACTCGACCCCCCATGCTGTTTGAGTTGATGTGCCTACCCGCGCCATCTATTGAGCAATCACAATATCTTTTAATTCAGAAAGTAGTATCGGTGATATCATTTGAAACAGTTTTAGTCCCATTGTTCTACGCCGAACCGTTCAAAAGTTAACAAAAGCCGTACTGTATGTATTTTCCAGTAGATAGAGGAGAAGAATACAATAATACTAATTTAAATTAATTGATATCTAGTGCCTAAGGAAGGTGACTTGCAAATCAACAGTGACAAGCGAAATTAAGACCAGTTGTAAATGTAATAATGATAATCATGATGATCACAATAACGAATATTGTAGTTTTAAACATTAGAGGGTATGCAAGAGAAAATTACGGGTGGCGGAAATTTGATTCAGAGAAAAATGATAGAAACACATTTGATATAATTATTTTGATCGAAACCGATCGAAAGAAATATCTTTGATCGAATATTTTATGGTAGGAAATGCATTTGATAGAAAAATAAATGATAGGAAATAATTTTTAACAAAAAATTAAACCGACGAAAAAATAAACTGAAATGCAAAAAATAAAATAAACCTCTTTAGTCTTAATAATAACTGAGCTCCTAACTAATGTGAGTAACTAATTTTGAATCGGCGCCAAACAAACTAGCCATTGAATTAGGTAAAGCGTAAGATGATGGCAGCGGGATGCACGACGGCGTTTTGATTATTTCTTCAAAATAATACAATTATTTTCGTTGATTTTTTGTTTGGCGCCGACTCAAAATTAGTTACTCACATTAGTTAGGAGCTCAGTTATTATTAAGACAAAGATTTATTTTATTTTTTAACCGACGAAATAAAAAAGGAGGAGTTTTTCTAGTCGACGCGTATATTTTTTTTTTATTTTTTTTTATGTATGATAACGCATAACTTTTTATTGAGACGTCTGATCCCGATTATTCTTTTTTATTGCACTAGTGCAATAAAGTAGTACCCCTTTTTTCACTGAATATAGTTCAATAAAGTTCTGTTTTTTTGCAGTGGATAGGGTGTACTTCGAAGTTGGTACCATTTGAATTCAAAAGATGAAGTCCACCCCTAAGGGTAGCAAAATGAAGGATATTGATCACTCACCCTCTGAATTCTGGTCCGTTAACCGATTCTATCAGGCATAACTTTGTACTGGGTTCTTTGATTTGGATGATTCTTTTTTTATTAGATAGGGTATACCTCATAGTTGATCATATTTGGATTTCGAATGGAATTATCCACCCTTATGGGTAGAAAAATAGGGAATAATTGATTTTTCACTTGTGAACATTGGCACACATATGTAGTTGACAATGACAGATCGCTAATGTCATTATTTTTGTTCTCCTACATCCGTCACAATCATTAAATTCTATGAGAGGATGGAATGATATACAAAGTAATGAAATAAACTAACCAGAACAACAAAAATCATTTATATTACAACAAATAGTGAAAGTGGATAATCATATTATTTATCTGGCAATAGTTGAAGTGAGATGGGTAAGTAAGTATTTTGGAAGTAATAAAGAAACAAGTAGGTAGTAATTAGTATATTTCAGCCACAAAAAAATTAAAAATAAAAACTTTTTAACAAAAAATTAAACCGATGAAATACGGAACTGAAAAGTAGTAAATAAAATAAACCTTCTTAGTCTCAATAACTGAGCTCCTAAGCGCCAAACGAGTAATCAACGAAGATCATTAAATTACTTCAAAAAAATTATCAGAATGTCACCGCGCAACTCGATGCCATCATTTTACGCCTTATCTAATTCATTTGCTTGTTTGTTTGGCGCCGACTCAAAATTAGTTACCTACTGACATTAGTTTGGGAGCTTAGTTATTTTTTCGTCTGTTTAATTTTTTGTTAAAAAGTTTTAATTTTTTACTTTTTTGTGGCTAAACTCCACTAATAACAACCTACTCATTTGACTCCAGGTATCCATTATGTGGTAGTGTCATCAGACCTACATATATGTGTGTTTCAACAGAATCGGTTAACAGATGAAAAATTAATTATCCCTTATTTTTCTACCCTTAGGGGTGGATTATTCCTTTCCAAATAAAAAAATTACCAACTCTGAAGTATACCCTATCCAATAAAAAAGAATCATCTAAATCGGATATTCCAGTACAAAGTTATGAGTGGTAGAATGGGTTAGGTAAAAATTCAGTGGATGAACAATAAATATCCCCTATTTTTCTACCCTTAAGGGTGACATTTTCCTCTCAAAATCAAATGAGACCAACTTTGAAGTATACCCTATCCAATGAAAAAAGATTGATCGAAATTTAACTACTCTGTGAAAAGTTATGCGTGATCATACATAAAAAAAATATTTGCGTCGACTAGAGAACCGCCTGCTTTATTTTCGTCGGTTAAAAATACATTTCCTAGAAACACAAATGATAGAAAATACAGTTGATGGAAGCAGTGTTAGATAGAAAATACATCAATTGATCGAAATAACAAGTAATCTTTAATAAATCAACAAAACGACAAAATAAATAATAGCAACTAAATATTGTAAAAAATAAACTTCGTTGTCTTCAAATTCTTCTTGTAATCGTCTGACGACTACTGCAAGTCTTTTATTTTTATCCTATAGTACTCTTTCGTTCTTTCTTGTACTAGAAATTAGTTTTTGCAGTTTTAATTTCTTGATGCTCTGTTCTCGCATTAAATTGTATTTTCTATCAACACTATATTTTATCAATTTTACTTTCTATCATTTGTATTTTTATCAAATGTATATTACCGTTATAAGAAATTTGAACAAATGTATTTTCTGTGAAAAGTTCATTCCATCTTCTGCTTTTCCATCAAAATAATTCTATCAAATGTGTTTCTATAATTTTTTTTAATCATTTCGGCCACCCGAAAAATCAATTGAAATTGTATTTTTTTCCTATGCTTTCGAAGTTAGCACGAAATTATATAATTTGATTCCGGTGTATAAGGAGCTGCTTATGGGTCTATTAGATTTGTAACCCACACTTGGTAACTGTATAGATTCATGAATGAGAATATTTTGTGCTTCGCAATTCTCAGTTTTATAGAGTATGAGACAAATAAATGAATCTAACTTTATTATTGAAAACGAATGGCCACCTTCATAGAAAATGATGTATTTTTTTTCAATTATTAGAAATATTTCGATCTACATAGCTTACGTAAATAAAACTCCAAGGAAATATCCTAAATGCTGTGAGAGTTTCGTTAATTATGACCCTTTGTCAAATAAGGTGAATATTTTCCAAAGCAAAATGTCTCCCAATTTCTTTACCGGTATTAAAGAAAGAAATAGACCAAGGGTCCCGACGTTATACACAAGTGAGTCACAAAATAATTCGATTTCGTTACCCAGGTACATCTGGTGTTCTGACGCTTGCCATATATTATATATCAATATTGCAAGACACCTGTAGTGCCCTCATATAAAACGCGGCTTACTAATTGAGTTCATATTTCAAACGGCGGTTTCACATTTTCAGCCTTGGTGGGAACCCAAACGGAAAATGGAGCTAATTATTCAATTCAAGGGGATTTGATACACTAGATTCAAGCTACATTTGCTTTCATCTATGTGAGTAGAGCAAAACGGGCAAACCAGATTTTTTCATGGGATCAATATCTCAATTATGCTGCTCAGAAAAAAATTGAAAACAAAAAGATGTCTTTCAGACTGTACTATCAAATTCAAATACTATTTCGGTCAAATTTCCCCTGAGAAACCACATTAACTTCAATTATTCAGGTAGCATCACACATATTATTCTCGTGACTTTTGATGTACGATCGGTTCTAACTTAATTTTTTTACAGATAAAATAAGAAAGTTTCAAGATGTTGGTAAAAAATGTTATAATAAAGTATTTATTTTATATAGATTATACTAAGAGATTGAAGAAACTTCAAGATATGATCAAAATGTCTACCATTACTATCCATACATGCCTCAAAGCACCTCAGCAATTTAAAGATTTATTTATCATTTCCTCCGTTACAGTGTTGCAGGTCTGCACAATCTTGTGATGATTCATTCAAGTAAAGAGGTCTTCCTTCATACACCACTCATCTTGAATAATCCCATAGGAAAAAGTCTAAAGGTGTCAAATATGGAAAACGTGCGGGTCATCAAATATGGCCTCTGATTCGTACCCAACGATTTAGAAGATTTTGTTTGAGATCTTCTGTAACAATATGTGGTGGAGCACTATCTTGTTGCAAGCACATAAGCCTTTCTTGTCAACGAATATCTTTTAGAAAAATCTATGACCAGAGAGTGGCATTGGAAAAATAGGACTCTTGCACACTTTCCATAAAAGGTTGTCATCTTTTAATCATCACTCCCCAATAGTATTTTAAGAGGATGGTAATTGAGGCATTTCACAATTCTATGCACTTGACTCACTTATTCCTACGTCTTGAGTACACTGAAGAAGCTATTGTATAACGAAACACGTGTCATGGTTTTGTAAACCCAATTCAAAGCAAATCATGTGGTGAAGTGTATTTTGTATACTTTTATATTTCCATATTTTATCCTATTAGTTCAAGATTTAAGAAATAGATTCCGAAAGAAGACTGTCGTGTATACATAATGTTTTCTATTAAATATATTGATTCTAGATTTTTTCAAGAAGTGGAAAATGCTGGCAAATGTTGAGTAAAAATCCTTCAGTTACAGCTACACCAAGTTTCGTATTGATTCTCTATGTTCAGATGAGTGTTGGAATGCATGCTTGCAGCCAGATCTTTAATTGTTAGTCATTAACAGGTCGTGCCTCTATAAAATACAGAAATGCGTATATCGTAAATTACACATATGAAAACAGAAACAGCCTTGAGAGTATTATTAGCTTGCTTGTTTATGTAGTTAGAAAAAAAGTATCATTTCAGCACTCGTTGAAGCGGAAACTGAAAGTATGTGTCCATAAATCGATCCTAATCGATTTTCCGTGCATTCAGGCGCTCGATAACTCATCCATATATTCTTAGAAAATGATCATCCATATTACAAACTGCATAGGGGAACTTTTTCGAGCAACTTTTGAAGCTAAGGAATATCTAATGCATCAACTGAATCTGTTCCATAAAAAAAACATCGAATCAAAAAACTACCATGTACCAATAAATACTTTGCTACAAATAAGAGAATTACTCGTGGTTTATTGGCCAAGCAAATTATTATATCACACAATACTGATCATTTTCTACGGTTCCGCAAAATAAAATGAAAAAAAATCAGTTGTGTGACACCCCAGAACTTGACCGGCAGGGGCATTGGGAGAATGGGGTTATTTTGAAATAAAACATTGATAAAATATTTTTAAGGCTGTACGAAGTCAATTTGATCGTTTAATTCAACAGTCAATTTACCTGTCAATTGAATACGTGAGATTCTTTTGTTGTATTACTCCCTGCCAAATTTAGTTCTAATCCATCGAATAGATTTTGAATAATTGAATGGCAAAGTTTTGAACTTTGACATTTTTTTATTTTTGACACTTGTCAGTTGGAGAAATAATTCTGATTGTGCTGAAATCGTCAATTGACGATGACGTTAGAGTGACAAGTAACGGATCTCGACGGCCATTGATAAGTACGTTTGATCTTCGATTCATTTCTAACATGAACATTAAATTATGGAAGGAAAGGATTCACGAGTGTGTGTCGATTCCTATGTCCTCGAATGACATAGTTGGTTAGAGCGTATCGCTAGAGATCATAAGGTCGTGGGTTCGACTCCCACTTAAGGATTCTTTTTTTCTTTAATTCAATAATTCGTCCACTATGCCACAAAATTCCCTTCTTGTATATTTTCTTTCGGACGCAATATTTCCACTTTAATATTATAAATTTGGCTGAATCTTCAGTGGTTCGAGATCATCTGCCTGAATCTGCTACTGAAATCGCCAATTGACGATGCCGTTAGAGTGACAAGTAACGGATCTCGACGGCCATTGATAAGTACGTTTGATCTTCGATTCATTTCTAACATGAACATTAAATTATGGAAGGAAAGGATTCACGAGTGTGCGTCGATTCCTATGTCCTCGAATGGCTCAGTTGGTTAGAGCGTATGGCTAGAGATCATAAGGTCGTGGGTTCGACTCCCACTTGGGGAGGCTTTTTTTATTTAATTCAATAATTTATCCACTATGCCATAAAATTCCCTTCTTGCATATTTTCTTTCGGACGCAATATTTCCACTTTCATTATTCTTATTATTTTTAACTTTTTAGTCCTTATTGCTATATAAGTGTGTTTTTTTATTTTATTTCTCGCACTCTTTTACAAAAAATTAAGCGCCTTTTCCACAAATTTATAAATTTTCATTTATTTTCATTTCATTCTTGGATATATGCTTCTGAAGGACTCTGAGATGGCAAAACTCAACAAAACTGATTCATTTTGTTCCCATTAGTATTGAGACAGACAAGTTCTTTACGATACTGGTTTATTGACCAATGAATTGAAAACGAAATACCAAAAGAAATGGCGACTCATCTCTGAATAAATATGTTGCATTGTATTTAATGACGTGTTGACATTTCCAAGTACGAAATTATTGAGCAGGTTTTTACTTTACGGGAATCATTACGTATCTGAAGGTATTTCTCTTGATGCTATCCATTGAATTTCGAATCGTCAATTTATCCCCAATACCTTTTACTCCGTTCAGAGGTTTCAAACCAGGATCGGACTTGCCCACTGTATTTATCTCGGAGATGTGCCATCTTTAAAACAATATGGAAATATTGATCAATTTATATCTTGTGATATCGCTTTCAATATTTTTGAGAATTACAAATATGTTACTCTTACTAGGCATAGATGCAGCCAATATTTTCTCTAGTTATGTGAACTAATGAACCATTCTTGTCAAAAATGAACACGCGTGGGTCTGTATATATACAGAGATTCACTTTGAAATTTTACAAGACAAAGAAAAACAATATTTGAGGAGGGAAATATATCTGGCGGTTATTCATATGAGAATCGTTCGAAAAATACTTATTTTTTTTATTTCTAAAACTTTTCAGTAGTTATTGCCGAGAATATGCGTCATGTTCACATGCTCCCACTTTTATTTTTGAAACTACCAAAGCTAGAACTATACCGAGGTTACCAGAAGTTTACAGGAATAGAAATGATTCTACGTTTTCTATTTTAAAAAATGCACAACAGAATGATTCGTGGTACGGCACTTCACAGCTTTCTTAGCAAACACGGAATACGGTTCGTTTGTTTGTATTTCTATCTATTTATCACTATTGCGTCATCGAAAGAAAACTAAAGACTAAATTGAAAAGAAAAAAATTAACATAAAAAAATATTAAATGGGAAAAATGAAGCTTTTTGGTACATCTAAAAGAAAACTACTATTTTCAGGTAAAATTCAACGTCCAGCGTGTGCATGTTGACGAGACGTAATATATTTGTTATATATTACAAAAAATCTCTATTTTTATCTTTTTTTAAATCTCCAATTGAGAATGTTATACTTTTGAGCATGAATATCCCCAATTGGTTATCTTGAATTAGGGAAGATAGTCATCCTGTTTATAACTTCGGAGAAATGAAAATTGCATAGATTACTTTGTAGATATTTTTCAGTCTAAGCGAATGTTATATCGAATGAAACATAATGGAATGTAGAATTCAAGTTATAGGAACCATCTTAACTCTTCTCTGCAGAGATCATCTCTTCAACTCATCAGAAATTCTCTATATTGACATTAACAACTCTAAATAACAAAATGAAAAAAAAACTACTCGACTCTTCTATAAGTAATATTATTTTACTTACCGCTTGTGCTATAGTTTTATGTTAGTTCAACTTCTTACTGTATTCTCACTATATCATAGAATTTTGGGTTTGTTCTATTTTTATTCCTTTCGTAAAATGAAAAAATAAAAATATGTATTTCAAAATGAGCTCAAAGAACTCTAAATCCCTCTTACTTCCAAAAATATTTAAAACATATACTAAATGATGTATATCATTCCGTCAATATTCAATGTTAACTAAGGTTATTTCAAAAAGTTGGCAGTAAAGTGACAAATAAATTAATTGGAAACCTGCAATAAGAGACAGAAGTCTGTAACATTATTAAGTTAATTGAAGGCTTGAGATCAAATGGTGGCTGATTTTCATTTTATTCTTAAAATACATACTCCAACCTGTAATAACAATACATGCAGCTGTACGACTTTAGAAAAAACATCCTCGATAAAATACTGGACCAGCACATACGCTCGTCAGAATACATATCCCATATGACAAAAAGGATAAGAGCATTTACTGATGAATTGTATATCACACATTTTGTACAGCAGTCTCGCTGAATCAATTATAAGATACTGCATTGTAGCACGGGGTGGTGCCTTCATTACTACCTCACAAATATTTCAGACAGCGCAAAATATCTTGATTCTGATCATACTAAAAAAAGACAGATTATTTTCCACACATTTACTCTATAAAGACACCGACCGGCTAAATATCAAAACATTTGTTATTTATTGCGAATGTATAGTACGTATTGACTCCGTGCATGAGAACTGGCAGCGCCATCACGTTAAGGTGAGCGTAAGTGTTCGCCAGCTGGGACATATACATTGTATGCGAAACTCTCGTTAGATTTTGGTGAAATCGAAATCGTATAAAAATGTAGGTAAGTTTAAAACAAGCAAAATAGATCGCTAAATATGTCGACCAGATGCTTATTTGTTAAGCTGTAATTTTTTGTTTTGCTTTTCTTGCAGAAAATGGATATGATTATGAAACTGGTTTTTCGGGAATATTTTATGACATCGAATTTGAATCTTCAGCGATTTAAAAAGGCCAAAATGTGATAATAATTTTAATCGAGTAGCATTTTCCTATCGCCTAGAAAATCTGAGAGTTTTCTGGAATATTGATACATGTTTATCGAAATTCCAATATTTTTGTGAATACTTCACAATGTCTCACATTCAACAATTGTTTATGGCATTAAAAATTTGTACTTTCATTTAAAATTAATTATAGATTTTTTAATTTGAGAAATTTCCTATAATTATTGTCAGTTATACTATTTTATGTTTAAAATTGTGGCAATGCAAGAACTTTCTTGTACGTCGGAAATTTGCTAAACATTTTTCCAAAATCCAAAATTTGTTTCAATCCCTAGTGACTATAGTCAACCATTTTTTCCCGCGGCTTCTCGTATACGCATTTGACAATTTCAACTTTCCTGAATAAAATGAAAAAAAAAACACATATTTGCCCGACAAGAAGTAAACATTCTGGTATGCCGCTTTTGACATAGTCACCGGTCTTCGCCAATGTGCTTTTTTGTTAGCGAAAGCCGCGAAAAATAAGGTAAATACGCATTTTTATGTGACTGAAATCGTGAATTATAACTCTTTTCCATTTATTAAAAATATCTTTAATATAACTTCAATTTCTTCAAAGCTAATCTAGGCGATATTCCCTTCCATTTGGGTCATCAATTATGTTTCTTCGATTTATGTAACATTTTTCACACGAGTTTGAAACAGTAGGTCGACATCCGCACTCTAATCGGACAATTTAACTGCTTTGTTGACAATTTTTATTTGCCAAAAAAAAACGAATGAAAGTAATTTTTACTCACTTTACTCGTTTTATAGCTTCAATCCATTCTTGGCGTTATTTCAATTCGTTCGGATCGGTTGAAAAACTGTTATACTTGACACCAGATGAATTTCGTGTGTGGCTGCACCAAACCTTGCAACACACTGCCCCTTTATTTTATTTTTTTGAAGCACTTGCGGCACTAACGACCTCCTTTTCACCGATAAGATGAACTGCCATTTTACATGCCAAATTGGGCCGAATATAATTGCACGTAAATAACAGTAAACAATAAGCAGCTAGCAATTCTGGCTAGCTACACTTTGCGCGACACACCACTGTGAGTGCTGCCCGTCTACAATGGCGGAACTCGGCCTACTCGCACGGAGTTAATAATAAATGTATGGTAAAAAAAACAAGGATGACCAGATCGACTCACAACAAGAACCTACAAGTTCACTCCTTCAAAAAATCTGTAACTCAAAGATCCTTTATATACTTCGGTCCAAAATTTCCCGGTAGATACAAAATCGAAGATGGCATTTTTATTATACATTATTCATTTGATTCCATGATGCAGCTAATATGCATAAAAAAAGCCAAACCTTTGTATTTCCGTTGGTTCCTCGCTCATTATTGCAAGAAACTTTTATTATTGATATATACTTGCCCTATTATTAATATACACACGAAACAAATTGCAAAATACAAGGGTGCGGAAATACAACGCAGGTATCCTTGCCTAGGCAATTTCCGCCACTGAATCAGATCAAATAATAAAAAATTAAAAAAAAATTATAATGAACTCATTTATAACTGAAAAAGGTTGAAACACGTCAACAAAGAACTGATATGGATCACCAATTGCGCTAGATCCAGCTTGAAGCTGACCACGTTAAAGGAACCAAAGAATGAATAACACAGGCAGACATGACTTTTATTGTTTAGAATGTTGCGTTTTTTCACTAATTTGGTGACACTGATTACGAATCCACCGCTATTTTTGACGTATCACATGAGATTTAAGAGAAATTCATTAAATTTTTATTTTTGATAATTGCACAATTTGAATCAAATTATTGGGTTTAGCGCTCTTTTTGCTAGTTCATCACATTGCCATGAGAAAGTATATTCGTTTTTAAGCAAGCTGCGCTTATTCTTAACACCAATGAAGTAAAATAAGCCAAAACCTTGAATTATATTTTTAGTAAAAATGTTTATTTTGGATTTAGCTTTGAATTTAAGTCAAGGACTCCAAATAAGGTATGAATTATTTGTGATTTGACCGAGCTGGAAGCTTGAAGGGCATCCATCAAATATGTCAATAAAATTACTTTCTTGGAAATCATAGACATCCAGACTAGAAAAACATTGTCGCAATATTATTGAATAGGTTTCAAATATTGGTATGCAAAATGAGCAAGTTCTATTGACATCTCGATTTTTTACCCTGAAAACCTTGGTGATTTTGAAAAGAACACGGAGAATGCTTTCACCAGGATATGAAAGAGATGGAAACACGGTACCAAGGTCGATGGAACGTTAATATGATAGCTAATTACTATTGGTCATTAAAACGCGATTTTCTGATAAAAAAATCACGTACTTTCACAGGAAGACGAGAAATATATGAATGAACTGAAAACTACAGAAGTTTATGATTTCAACTGGTTTTTTGTAATAACAAAAATATATTTTTTTAGCTGAAAACTTAATTTTTTCTTTATTTATCCATATACAAATTTTTTGTGAGTTGTGAAAAAACCTGATGTAATGAAAAAAATTGTGGTGAATTCTGGGCATAGAAAATAGTTGTTCAAACTGAAACAACGATCCAAATGTTTTCAAATGCAGGCCTGTGTAATAGAAACCAATTCAAACACAAATATAATATCAAAGTGGTTCTAGATTTCTAGTGACGCCCTCGAGAGGGAAGATTTTCAAAACGTCGAGTGAAGTCGATATATCGAAAATATAAAAATAATTACTAATATAAATCGAAAGAATGAACCGGATTTGGAATAGAAATGTTGTTTTTGTGTAAAATGCTTTTTATGTAAACTATATGAATTCAAAAAGGATTTTCGGAAAAATGAACAATTTCTGCATTATAAATTATTTGTAATGTTTCACACCTAAGAAGGGGGGTTTATGTAAGTTGTAAATATTATGGGAAAATGAAATCATTAGAGGACTTATGGGAAAATTCAGGCTAAAGAAGCCAATTGTTTTAATGTCATAGCGAACACCCTTACAGTTTCACTATGGCCAGTACGGCGCTGTTCAGGGCAGAAAGCGTTCCGATTGAAAGATGGCCGACAGAGTGAAACCGGCTACGAGAAAACTTCCTTTTCCGGATCGCAATACAAGGAAACAAATCGGCCATAAATACTTTGCGAGTCATCGATCTCTAACAATCAAGTCCACACATTGTGTGTTCAACAACCCCTTTCTTTGAGGACAACTTTGAATTTCCTTTGGCTTCTTGTTTGATCTATTTCAGTCTGTAAATCGGTTAAAGAAAACGACATTCCAGAAGTGGAAGAAAATACCACCTCCTCAATATTGGGGATCCTATTGAAATAATACGGTTTGAGGTAAACACAACAAAAAATATTGTAGGATATTATTTTGTAATTCATAATAGGATTTCTATTTGGAGTCTTCCAGTAGTAGTAGTTAGAAATGAATGAACTTGCAGGTGATAATAGATTGTGATACCAAAAAAGGCTGTAAATTTTTTTTTGACAAAACAATAGTTGTCCACACCCTGCCTGCTGAAATATCAATCGAAAGTACCCCGATGGTGCAGCCTCTCGAAATTTATTGCAATATCTGTGACAAATGTTTTCCCCAATGTCAACATTTATTGCCAACGAATTTTTGACATTTTGACCTTGTCCCCAATACAGAGGTTTGTATAGTGTGTATTATACTTCAGAATCAAAATATTGACTATCTGTGGGTGGGCGTTTTCCTATAATTATTCCTTTGCATCAATCTTAATTCCATTTAACTATGTTATGGAAAATAATGATCTAACCGACACTTTGATTTGAAAAACAACTTATGTTAGCATATGAAGTGGAATTTTCTCATTTGCGAAGTTGTCAACCATGAATATTTTACAAACATGGGACCGCTAAAGTAAATAAATGTTCCCTTAACTGAACTACAGTTGTCCTCGTTCCTATCAGAGCGTTGCAGAAAATGTCATATGTCATAGACCAAATGTTTTTCCACTAATTCCGTCAACAAGTTTGTTGCCTTTAACTATTTCGATTCGTATGTTATTAAATATACCAATTGTCTTCTTTCTATGTGTATGTCTTTCTCTATCGGAGATAATCTTCAACTACATATACCAAACGATCTTTATGTCATATAAATAAATAAGTAATGTATATTGCTTCAAATATAGGAGGTTAGCATGCATTATTACAAAAGGTACACAGTACTCCAAGGCATATTTTCATATGTACCCTGACTAGATGAAAGTATGTATATAAAGGACGTGCTGGCACAAACATTTATCAATAAGATATTTCAAAGATTCCAATTATGATCGACAGTGATCTTCCTGTGCTTGGTTGTAAATGAACCACTACATGAATTGGGCTTAAGTGACAACAAGTACACGTGAGTTGCTTGGTAAATGAAACAGTTAAAAAAACTCAGTTCTAAGTCTTGGTAAACCTAATATTATCAATTTCCATTTGGAGGAAAAATGTGCACATATAAATGAAAAAATCAACGTCTCCCAGTGTTATGATGGTATAATTTTGCAAATTCAATTACATCTATAGCTAGTGTGAATTCGGGGAAATAAAACTGCCAAGAGTTTCAAACTATAGCCTCTATGAAAAACAAAATTGATTAAAAAAACAACAATCGGGACGACATGAAAGTGACATTCAGCTATCTAAATACATTTTTCTATTACCTACCTATAACTATACCCATATATTTCCACATGGAAAATAGTATATTGGAATTTTCTAGTGACACTTTTCTCCACAAAATGAACATTGAAGTCAGGGAAAGTAAACTAGAAGTGCATTTTTCATTTCCTACACCGTCTGCGAGTTATGAGTCCCACATATCAAAAACAAAAGCAACCATATGGAACTGGAATGATGTTCATAGGCTTCGTACGCAATAAAAAATAACAGACTATCGGTGAGGATGGGAAACTAAGAGCAGAGCCGGATTAAGAGGGGGGCAAACGGGGCTGCAGCCCCGGGGCCTCCACAAGAGAGGGGCCTCCACAATATAAATTTTTAGATAACATTTCCAAACAAATACCGAAGGATATGCAAAATTATATATAAAAAATCTGACAACGAAAGAGCAGTTCTCCCACTTTCTCCTCTCATTTTCCGTTTTAAACATTCAAAAACATGTTTCGTATTCTTGTCAAAATCCATGGTTAATATTAATCTTCAATCTGATGAATCATGTGTATATGCGAGAAACAATCACCAAGTAAAACATCATACTATTATACAAAATATTATATCGTATCGAAATTAGCTGAAAAACAAGAACAATTCAATAAAAAAAAAAAAATATTAAATGAAGGATTTTCTGTCGATGTATTCTTCGAATGATACAAGCGATCTAGATATACAATGAAATTCAATAATCATAAGCAAAAGAAAATAATATTTCAATTTATGAATATGATTGCATCAAATTATTTATAAGAGCCCTGTGCGCATTCCATAATAGAACAAAAGTTCAAATTCTGATGACTATTTTTCTGCCGATTCTACAAACACTTTGCCCGTCTATACCTGTTTTTCCTATTTATTGGCATTGACAAGTGTCCGCTGAGTGGCGCGCTTGTAACAGAGAAATCCCCGAAATCTGAAAGTGTGAGTCTAAGAGAAGGATGACATTCCGAAACAAATGTAAATCCTTCTGAAAAAGGACCATCAAAAAGACCAATCTAAGATGTTCTACTATCAAATTCTTGAAAACCAAAATTTCAGAGCTACATTCTCAAACATTGAAATTACAGTGATTATTTTTTGACATTGCTAGAAACCAATGGAAACGTTCAATTCAAATAATTCATATACGTTTTGGCCAATCAATAGTGGGAATATTCTACCTAGAAAATTGTCGCGGGAATAATTTGAGGTATTTTGTTTTTATTGTCTGACAACCTATATTTTTTATTTGACGTCTGTCATCAATTCGCATGAAAAGTGTGAAATGAATCCAAACCGGTTTAGTACATTATATAATTTTGCAAGAAAATGTGTTTATGATCAAAAAATAATCTAAAGAATACCACACGAGAGTTCGATATAGTAGAAAATAATTATCTAGATTTCTTTCTCAAACTTGTTGGCAATAGCCACTCGAGCCAGTTGGTCTCTCTTGTCTATTGCCTGGCAACAAGTTTTCGAAAATCTGTCGAATTATTTTCACTCTCGTCATATTACAACTGAGAATGTGATGATGTCAAATTGCACTGGAAAGCGCTCATTTTCCAAAATGAAAAAAATAGGCGAATTACGATGAGACAAAGCCGCCTATCAAAGTTATCGCTTCTTAGCATTGAGAATGATTTTCTCCGGATGCTGGATTTGACCGAAATCATCAATGATTTTTCGTCGAAAAAAGCTCGCAAGAATCCATTCGTTTACGCTGTAATTTAATTTATTTCTTGTATTTTATTATACCTACATATGCTCGTGTCGAAATAATTTGATTTGATCCGCAATAAAAAAAAAATTGTTTGAAAAATAATTAGGGGCCTCCACTACTTTGTTGCCCCAGGGCCTCCACACCTTTTATTCCGGCCCTGACTAAGAGAGATTTTCGAGATGGGAGACAATATTGTCCGACAACATATTACCGTTTTTAACGGTCCCACCTCACTGGGCAGGATGCTAGTGCGCGCCTTCTTCCGGAATGTGTTGCAGAGACATAGATTCAATTTGAGTTTCCAATTTCCTTAGCTTTTCTTGAACTTCAGTAAAATATAATAATCGATTCTTTGATACGTATTATATACGACATTACAAATATAGTTACAGGTAAAGAGTGTTTTCATTAACCAAAATGAATTATTGAAATGATAAAAACATACGAAGAAAATTTAATTTTACTCATCGGATAATATAAAGAATTAGAAAAAAATCCCTACAAAAACACTGCCTTTTGGAAGAAGTCTTCTTGATACTTCACTTACGAACATTTTTTCATTTACCTACCTATACACAATTAAATATCTAAAGTCTAACATAAAGATTATTTCTTATCTATATCTATGTGAAATAATGATAAATGTATAAACATTGATATTCTATTTTTCCGATGATTCTCCACAAAAAATAACAAAAATAGTACCACTGAAACGAATTGCATTATCTGCGATATGAATTCAGAATATAATGCTTTCAAGGAATTCTTCTTCATATTGGATGTAATAAAAAATGAAAAAATACTGAAACTCGTAAAAGTTACCAACAGAATTCCCTTTTCCATCCACAAAACTTTCCAATAGTTTCAGGAATTCTGTCAACTAGAAATATGCTTCGAGCAACTTTTATACGAGTGAATAACCGTGGATGACACAATATGATTGGAAAATCAGAATGGAAAAATTTTGTTTCGTGTGAAATAGTAATTCAATACACTTCAGTAGTTTTTTGTCTCTAAAAGAAGAATTATTTCAATGGAATCATTCTTATGTAAATGGCATCTATTCGCCATCAAAAACAATATATTTAGAAGAGATCAACCCAAATAGCAAGCTCCCAAAATAATATGAACTCGATTTGAAACATTTCCTATGTGTTTTGTGAAACTATCAACAACTTTAGTGCGTTCTTTAGAAATTTATAAGTAATATTTCCCTGTTCACAGTAGTAATTTTGTATCTGTTTTATGTATTTTTCTTTCATGTAGATTAGAACCAATTCATTCAAAGAATGGGTTTTTTATATAAAAATAGATTCCTTCATTGAAATGAAAAATGCGTAAGCAAAGTATACAACGTTAGATTAGATTTATACGGGGCTTATGGGCTAGGAGCCACTTCATTGCGACCTATGCAGATCTATTGTGTATGCGCTCATGTTTTGTTAGAGTTCCCTGTCTAGACCTGTCCTTGTTAGTAGACTCCATGGGCCAGATCTTGTGTCCTCCATATATTGGGAGGGGGGTTCCTACCCTATCGTTGAAAACCATAGCCTTGTAAGGCATTCACAGTAGCACAGTATGTGCGCTGATGTTTCTTCCTCCTCCTGGCAGAACCTACATGTTGTGTCTGCCAGCCTGATGTTATTTATGTGTTTGTTGAGTCTACAGTGCCCTGACAGGAGCCCAACCATGATCCCGGTTGATCTCCTATTCTGGCTTAGCAGGTACTCTGTGAATTTTGGCGATGGTTCCTTGATGAACTCTTTGGCCTGTCCCATGACCGGCACCTTGTTCCACCATTCTTGCGATTGCTCTTTCAACCAAGTATTTGTTTGTGTTGTTCGCTTTCGCAGTGCCACAATGAGGTTCTGGTACAATTGGAACACGTCGTGCTCCTTCTCGGGCTAATGAATCTGTCTCTTCGTTGCCCTTGTAGCCTGTGTGGCCTGGCACCCAAGCTAGAGATAGTCTGTTTTGACAGCCCACCTTTTGTAGGGTTTCCAAGCAGTCCCAGACAAGTTTGGAGTTAAATTGCATGGAATTGATTGCTTTAATCGCCGCTTGGCTGTCAGAGTATATGGCAATGGTCTTTTCCTTAAACTCTTTCCTTAGTAACGCCTCTGCCCAGTAATGTATTGCTACAACTTCTGCCTGGAATATCGTCACATATTTGCCTAAGCTCAGTGATACTCCTGTCTTTGGCTTGGATAAATATATTCCTGCTCCTACACCTTCTTTGGTTTTTGAGCCGTCTGTGTAGCAAGCAATATACTTGGGAAGCATCACGTCCGATGACATTCTCATTATGGGGTCGGTTTCCAACTCTTTGTATACAGTTTGCCGTGCAGTCTACTTATGGGCGCTTGCCCTCTGGTCAGTCTACTGGCGACTGACTTGGCTTCAACTTGTATGTAAACATGAAGTGGTGGTAGGTTTATGCAAATCCACATTCATATTCAGAATAATATGTTTTCAGGGGATTTAGTCTATGGCTTTTAATTTTGCTCCTCAACAAACAATAGGTAAAATCAATGTTCTTTCTTCTTCCGAATTACTGATTTTGCGAAGGTAAATTCAACGCAATATTTACCAATATCTGAAAAAATATGGAAGTTGGAAATTGAGATATCACGACCTTTTCGCCAATAGGTCGGAGAATAAAAAAGTAAATTTGCCTTAGTATTGGGTGGTCTCTTCTTCTTATTCATAACCTGAAGTTTCAACAAATCTGAAGTAAATAACCGACGAAACCAAAAAGGAGGAGGTTCTCTAGTCGATGCGTATAAATTTTTTTAATTTTTTTTTTATGTATGATCACGCATAACTTTTTACTGAGGCGTCCGATTCCGATAATTATTTTTTCAGTGGATAGGGTGTACTTCGAAGTTAGTCCCATTTGAATTTAAAAGATGAAATCTACCCCTAAGGGAAGCAAAATGAAGGATATTGATCACTCACCCTCTGAATTCTGGTCCGTTAACCGATTCCATCAGGCATAACTTTGTACTGGGATCTTCGATTTGGATGATTCTTCTTTTATCAGATAAGGTATACCTCATAGTTGATCACATTTGGATTTCGAATGGAATTATCCACCCTAACGGGTAGAAAAATAGGGGAAAATTGATATTTCACTTGTGAACATTGGCACACATATGTAGTTGACAATGACAGATCGCTAGTGTCATTATCACATTCATTTTATTCTATGAGATAATGGAATTATATACAAAGTAATGAAATAAACTAACCAGAACAATAAAAATAATTTATATTACAACAAATAGTGAAGGTAGATAATCATATTATTTAACTGGTAATAGTTGAAGTAAGGTGGGTAAGTAAGTATTTTGGAAGTAATAAAAAAACAAGCAGTTAGTAATAAGTAGATTTCAGCCACAAAAAATTGAAAAATAAAAACTATTCAACAAAAAATTAAACCGACGAAATGAAACTGAAAAGTAAAAAATAAAATAAATCTTCTTAGTCTCAATAAACTAATGTAAGTAACTAATTTTGAGTCGGCGCCAAACAAACAAGCAAATGAATTAGGTAAGGCGTAAAATGCGCGGGGACATTCTGATAATTTTTTTGAAGTAATTTAATGATCTTCGTTGATTGTTCGTTTGGCGCCGACTCAAAATTAGTTACTTACATTAGTTTAGGAGCTTAGTTATTGAGACTAAGAAGGTTTATTTTATTTTTTACTTTTCAGTTCCGTATTTCGTCGGTTTAATTATTTGTCTAAAAGTTTTTATTTTTAAATTTTTTGTGGCTGAAAAATACTAATTACTACCTACTTGTTTTTGATTACTTCCAAAATACTTACTTACTCACCTTACTTCAACTATTACCAGTTAAATAATATGATTATCTACTTCTACTATTTGTTGTAGTATGAATTATTTTTGTTGTTCTGGTTAGTTTATTTCATTACTTTGTATATCATTCCATCCTCTCATAGAATTAATGACTGTGACGGATGTGGAACAAAAATAATGACAGTAGCGATCTGTCATTGTCAACTACATATGTGTGTGCCAATGTTCACAAGTGAAAAATCAATTATCCCCTATTTTTCCACCGTAAGGGTGGATAATTTCATCCGAAATCCAAATATGAGGTATACCCTATCTATTGAAAAAATAATCATCCAAATCGAAGAACCCAGTACAAAGTTATGCCTGATAGAATCGGTTAACGGACCAGAATTCAGAGGGTGAGTGATCAATATCCTTCATTTTGCTACCCTTAGGGGTGGATTTCATCTTTTAAATTCGAATGGGACCAACTTCAAAGTACACCCTATCCACTGAAAGAATTATCGGAATCGGACATGTCAGTAAAAAGTTATGCGTGATCATACATAAAAAAAATTATTGAAAAAAATATATGCGTCGACTAGAGAACCTCCTCCTTTTTGGTTTCGTCGGTTAAAAAAGGAGGACATAACGTTCTCAATGTATTATTTTATTCGTGTGTTCAACGCAAATGTTAATATAAACGTTTTACGTGGGACCTATGAGACGATAAAATTTCGAAAATAGGAAAATAGGTAAGAGTACAAATTTGTCCTATTTATTGACTTTTTACTCCCTAACCATATGAATGTATTTGGGATTATATTCAGGTGAATATTTACTTGAAAATTTCACTAGAAAATTCGTGAGCTTTGAAGACATTTTGCTGGTGAACTTTAGGTAAAAGTTTACCAAATAAATTATTATTATTATCTTGGCGATATGGGAGTGTATCTGAAGTTAATCACTGATTTTCCACTATGCATTTTACTCCACATGCATTTTTCAAGCGGCCTTTACATGCAGCTCACTTCCGCGGCAGAGAGCAGGGAATTGGGCAGCGCAGTGGGCAGCGAGAGTATGTGAACATGTCGCCCGCGCTGCCATTGCTCATGCCACTGCCACTGTCGCACGCTCCCTTCGGCGGCGGTATTTTGAACGGAAGTCAAAGGATTGGCAGCACGAGTGGCAGCGACTGTTTACATGTTGCCCTTTCAATCTCTTACCGAGTGCGCGAGGAGAAACGTTGTTTGGTTCAATTATTGGCGTTTGGGACCATGGATGAATGGAGGAACGACAGAGTGCTAAATATTTTAGAATTATATGCAACTGAAAGATTATTGTGGGATTCTTCAAACAACGATCACAAAATGAAACACAAAGTACACGATGCCTGGAAGAGTGTCAGCGAAAACCCAGAAAATACATCAATTAAAGAGCTGAAGTCCAAGTGAACATCGCTAATGGCAACACTCCGGCCGCTATAAAAAAAGAAAATAGCGTCGCCGCGACAATTTCGACGTCCTCCATTGTTGGAGGATTGACTGAAGTATACAGTCACTTGCTTCAAAGGCTGCCTAGGAAGTATTCATGGCAGGACAGTGGCTGCATGTGAAGCGGCTCTCAGGTCTGGCAAATTTTTTGAAATCATTATTTTTGTCTGGATTTCTGCAAGTTTTCTGGAATATATTCAATAAACACGCCTCACAAATTTTGTCCGGCCAAAAATATATTTTTGGCAAATTATTGAAAAGCAACAGTAACACGTCTGGGATTGTTATTTTTATATTTGTCATGTCTAATATACAAATATTTGAATTTCATTGGATCTAAAATATAAAAAAAAAATCTTGAACGTTTTGCTTAATTGCAATACCAAACGGACCACAAACGGCAAACCTGGTCCTACTGTGAAACATATCTAAGACTCTAAAATATTCAAGTAAAATGTCATGAGCTCTCGGACTATCAAGATTTAAACTTGGCCCTTGGGCTATAACACTATCCTTATAAACCTTGGTGTGCAATATACTATTTCAGTTACTTATTTTTTCACAGCCTTAAACGGTATAAAGTTACGTATATACCGGAAAAATTAACGCTGGTAGCAAATCAATTTTCAATAAAAATTGATGGTGTTGTGATGGAAATTGAAGACGAAGGCTACAAAACAGTCGATCAATTTTTGTCATTTACATTCTATTGGGATATTGGAACTATTTCATCATTTATGATTCAATTGGTATATTAAAATTGCTAGGTTCGCGGATTAGGAATGTTTTATCGCTATTCGAAAATCCAAATGGCGGAATCAATATGGCAGCGAATTTTGTCATTTTGGGTTCACCAATCAAGAATTAATAGTTGTTTTTTTGATCGGCCGACAAAAATTCTTCACCCGAGCCAATATAATGGTGAGAAGGAAGCCGGGGACTAAATGATATATAAGTACTGAGTTTCATTGTGTACGGATCAAACGAAATGGTATGAATGAAATGAAATGAATAATCTATATAATAAAATTGAATTGAAATTTGTGTTGCTAAGCGCATCACTTGAAAACGCTGGGATCGATTTGGCATTTTTTTTAATATTCGTAATAGTTTTTAGGGAAAGAAAAATTGGAGAAGTGGCCCGGAAAATTGGAACATACGGGAAATTCCCTTTTTTATGGTATTTTTGTATGAACTCACGATTCGAACGATGGATATACGTAATTCTTTTTTGTTTTGTTCGTTATGGGTCTGGAAAAGTTATGCACTCTTAATAGGAACGACATATTTGGTTAATTCTTTTTTTGAAAGTTGGCACATATAAGTGTTTTTCCATGGAGAAGGTTTTACTTCAACTCGCCACTGCACGTCGCTGGAGTGCATCAACATTTATACCGTTCAACCGATCGCCATGAAAATTGGTATTTGAATACGGAGCATATTTTTGCCTATCCATAACGGCTTACTGGAATAACGGGATAATGATATATCGGAATAACGGGAAACGGGATAACTGGAAACGGGTAACGGGATTACGGGATTATGGGGTAAAGGGCCAACGGGAAAACCACGGGTTAAAGGAGAACGGGTTTACGGGATAACGGGAAACTGGTTAACAGGAAAACAGGATAAAGGGAATTGAGATAACAGGAAACGGGTTACCGGGATAACAGGAAGCGGGCAGAGTCACAGGCATAACCTAGATGGCACAACATAAAAAACATTAAAAAAAAGTACGCGGACGAGAGTTTTCAGAAAAAATTAGGGAATATAGAAGTTTGGACAGGACTAGGTCGGTCGGGTCAGCTAGTTAACTAATATACAGTGCGGCTTTTTATAGCCCCCCCCCGTTAACTCGTTAACTTTTGAAAGGTTCGACGTAGAACAATGAAAAAAAAGGTATTGTAGGATATCACCGATACTATACTTTTTGAAATACAAGACATTGTGATTGCCCGATAGATGGCAGGGAGGCACATCAACTTCAAAATTTTAAATAGCATGGGGGGTCATGTGGCACATCGTTGAAAGGATAATTCAATTCTCTTCCCACCCATCTAATTGTTTTTATCATTTCGTCGATTTGTTTTTTCACAATGTGCATTGAAATGTCAAGCATAAGTGCGGATCTGAATGGTACCGTTATCTCGATAACTTTTGAACGGTTTCATATGGAACAATGGGACGAGAAATATTTTGAATGGTATTACCGATCCTACTTTTTGAGAGAAGAAACATTATATCTACTCAACAGAGAGCGCTGGGGGCATAACAACTTGAAAATTTCGAAAGGCATAGAGGTCGAGTTGCACACCGTTGGAAAGGTAATTCAATTATAGTTTCAATAGACTTTAATAGCCTTTTCAAGAGATTATACACAAATAATACCCTACTCATTTATTTTTAATGACCAGTTTTATAAAAGGTATCATTTATCGGATTGAGTAAACTGATAATCAAGCAGTAACCTAGAAATACCATTATGAAATTGGATTATTTTGTCGATATTTAAGAATTTTTAATGTAATAATATCATTACTTACCTGCTCTTTATATTATCGCATTTGTATTCGAAGAAGAGTTTCATTCTACTTCTACTAGTATTCTTTTGAATTTGAAACATTATCATGGTTCGTGTACGTCCTATCGAAGAGAAAACTGAAGCAATCTACATTTTTGGTGAGGCCCGTGCGAACTACCATGCAGAAAATAATAATAATGAAAAATTCCCTGATCATCCAATAACTCGAAAGTATTTGAGGGAACTGGTTGAAAAATTCAACAGAACTGGCACTGTTCATAGGGCCAGTGGAGCTGGCCGAAAATCAATTTCGGAGGAGAAGTTTCGGCAATCGCCGAAATGGTGGTTAATTCTCAACAAAGTACATCACTTGTAGCAAATACGATTGACCTATCAACATCGACAGTAAAAAGATATTTGAAGAAACACAGATTCCATCCATACAAGTTGGTAAGTTGGTAATGTTACACCAACTCACAGATGACCCCGACCGAAGGATGGAATTCTGTGAAATAATGATGGAAAAGATAGCTGGGAACCGCAATTACATTAAAAATATTTGTTTTTCACATGAAAGTACTTTTTTTAACGTAAACGTGAATACACAAAATGTGCGGTACTGGAGTGACACAAACCCCCATATCTTTCGAGAAGGTCACACACAGTTCTCACAGAAACTGAATGTGTGGGCAGGAAATTTGGGAAACCATATTGTAGGTCCTTTATTTCTGGAAGAAAACTTGAACGGTAATTTATACCTGGAGTCGCTACAAGAAACGATCGATCCACTCATACTCCAAATACTAGAAGAAAATGAGAACGAATTCCAGGAACACATTACTTTCCAGAAAGACGGGACCCCTCCTCACTTCCAACGTCAAGTTCGAGAGTATCTGGATGTAAGATACCCTATGAGATGGATTGGACGTCGTGGACCAATCGAATGGCCGGCACGATCACTAGACCTCACACCTTGTGACTTCTTCCTGTGGGGTTACATCAAATCAAGAGTATTTGAACTACAATCCGACTCTTTGGAAGAACTGAAACAATGAATAACACGGGTGTGTGCTGGAATATCTGCAGATATGTTACATAATGTTCGGGAAGAATTTTCGAATCGAATATTTTATTGTCAAGAAGCATTAGGCGGACAGTTCTAACTCCTAATTCGTTAATTCACAACAGTTTTGCTTCTTATTCTCAATAAATAAAAATCTTACATAACAGTTGTGTTTTTTGTTATACTTGACATTTCGAATGCATATTGTGAAAAACCTATGAACGAAATAAAAAAAAGATGGTTGGAAAATAAATTAAATTGTTTTTTCAACGATGAGCCACATAGCCCCCCATGCTATTTGAAATTTTCAAGTTGATGCCCCCCCGCGCCATCTATCGGGCAATCACGATGTCTTTCATTTCAAAAAGTAGCATCGGTGATATCATTCATTACTTTTTTTTTCATTGTTCTACGTCGAACCATTCAAAGGTTAATAGGCAATCTACATTTTTGGTGAGGCCCGTGGGAACTACCATGCAGCAGAGATAATTTTCAATGAAAGATTTCCTGATCATCCAATAATTCGAAAGTATTTGAAAAAACTGGTTGAAAAATTCAACAGAACTGGCACTGTTCATAGGGCCAGTGGAGCTGGCCGAAAATTAATTTCGGAGGAGACGGAAGTTTCGGTAATTGCCAAATGCATATTGTAAAAAAACGTATGAACGAAATAAAAAAAATTATGGTTGGATAGGAAATTGAATTGTCTTTTCAACGATTAGTCACATAACCTCCCATGCTATTCGAAATTTTCAAGTTGATGCTCCCCTCCGCGCCATCTATCGGGCAATCACAATTTATTTTACTTCAAAAAGTAGTATCGATGATATCATACAATACCTTTTTTTTCATTGTTCCACGTCGAACCGTTAAAAAATTAACAGGGGGGGGACTATAAAAAGCCGCACTGTATATGTTTGGAAAATATATAACACGTTTGTTTTATCGAAAAGCACAAAAAAGGATCAAGTGAACCTTCTTCTCAAACATACAGACTTTAACTTGTGTATGGATTTTTTTGGTTTTGTATGTTACCAGAAGTAAGTGTAAAAAGTCTTGTCGAATATACTGCCGATTCACGCAATGTATTTTCGATACCTATCGATTGAAAAAACTGATATTCACAAACGAACATCATTCGCTCCGCCGGAATATGTGGTCTCCACATCATTGTATGTTAGTGGAAAATTCAACATGATCCCTTTGAAAGATATCGAGGTCCGCTTCACGAAGTTCTAAGTGGGCGGGCGCGATTCATCTTCGATCACGTTTTATATGCTTTATTCGAATTCTGAATTCCGTTTTGAATGTCCCTCTACAGAATAAATTGACCATATCGAATAGCAGTCGGTAGTGGTGCTGCGTAAAAGAATACCAAGAATGAGGCAGTAATAAAGTTTCTATTTATTACAGTAGTAACACTACTACATCCAGTATTCATCTAAACCTTTTCCTAGCACATACAAAGTACAAGAGAATACGAGGAGAAAGACCAACCAGGGTAAGAACATTAAATTCACAATAAAATGAGTTGAAAAGCATTTATTGATAATATTGGAAAAAACATGAAAGATTAATCAAACCCAATATCTTCAAATCAAAAATATTAATGTTTGCAAAATTAATATAAAAAACCGATGGCACGGGCAGACTTAAGAATTCAATTATTGATTCTGAAAAAGTCACCAATCAAGCTAACGAATCATCTGTCAGAAAAAATAGGACATTTATTCACTGAAGAACACGAACAGCATTTCTATATTTCTAAAAACCTTAAACTCTACAATCAAAAATTAATATTTTTAAATCTGACTCAGATAAAAAAAAAACAGTTTTTGTATCAACCATGAACTTTCCAATCAAAAGTTGGTGAATGATTCAAATCTGACTCAAATCAAAAGAAAGGAGTAGAACCAGCACACAATTATATAGACAGTACTTACTTGGGTTTCACAATCACTTGGAAAAATAATATCTAATATTTTACTTTGAAATCCATGTTCTATTTGACGGCGGAAGGAAAACTCAAATAGTATCGATTTGACACGAGCGAATAAACTTCAAATGGAAAAAGCATACAGGTTGAACAGAAATTATTAATTCTCATGAATGGTAATTTACAACGATTATTGATTTTTTGATTTAAGTGTATATCTTAGAGAATGAAAGTAGAGCTCATTGAGCTCTATCAAAAGGCCCATAATTTGTCAATATTGGTATGAAATGAAAGATTTAGAATTTTTTTGAATCTTTCATCAGGGACATATTGAAACTACTGGAGCGATTTGGCCCGTATTCGAACTAATCCGAGGCATTGATATGAAATATTTTTGTGCCCAATTTCGTTCCATTCGGTTGTAAAATGTGTATTTCTATTGAAATCTTACTAAAAGATCATTATAGGTCATTAATTTGAATAAAGTGTTAAAAATGTGTTTTTAATAGCTGTATTAGTTGTCTTAGCAATCTTCAGAAGTTTTAAATGAAAAAATGCACAAGTCAAGATCACGGGACCTAACCTATTATAGTGGGATCCAAATCCACTCTGGAGCCTTGAACATTTTTTCACGGACAGTGGCAATAGAATCCACATGATATATAGTATTATATCATTTATTAACGACAATATTTCATAATAAAATCGATCATTTTAATAAACACAAGCCATAAGAGCAGAAGACTTAATCGTTCCAAAAACCAAAGAAGAAACGTTAAGAACAAACATAAATTCAAAAGAGAATTTAAAAAGTGGATTTAAAAAAAGGATTTTTTTGCATTAACAGATTGTCTTCTAGATTATAGTTAATTGAAAAATACTTATAGAATAATAATAATAATAATAACGACACCTTGCACATAAATGGATCGATGTATGACAATTATGTACATGATGTGAAATTAGGAGCCCTCTCCCATAATCAGGTTCTTTATAACCTGAATGGCAAATTTCTTCTTCTGCAAATATTGATCAACTGCTATGATGTATAATCAGCATGAATATTATTGCAACTAAATTTGAATTTGAATTTATGAAAATGTCGTGCAACTATACCCCCTCAACGTGCTTTCTCTCAGGAAAATAACAGACATGCATACATACATACAAACATATATACATTTATAAACATAATTTTTATGTGTTTTTCTTTTATTTTAGCGATTCAGAGATAGGATTGAGACATGTATCATACATTTTTGGAATTGCCTTTTCAAGACCTTCTATTAGAAGATTCGATTTCTCGATGAAACGAATCCAACAACTCATTGAAATTATTTCATTGGCGCTAGAACTTTTATACACTTATACACTTTTGGCTGTCTTTGAAAAAACAATAAATCCTCACATTTAATTAAATTAAAGTGCATTCCTGAAATCATTTACGAAAAAGGCAAATTTCTCAACAAGGATATCCACCACAAGTACCCAGTTCAGATAACGTACTTACATAATCTAAATTGCGATTCATGGGTGGATAGCACGAGTTGTTCTGTGATTAACCAAGTTCTTGTTGCAAGAGTGGGACTAAACCACTTCGAAAGCACCTTCTATCAAGGAAGCACTTTCATGACAAAAACTTTTGAGAATAAGCTGTTTCTCAAGCTACAGTATATTTTTATTCTGATGCAGTTTTCTAAGGTCTTCTTTGTTTCTTTTCGATATAGTTAGGTTCTTAGAGCCGCCAGGTTTTTGCCGGGGCATCTACATGAACTTTGTACTACACTGAATCTACCTACTACCCAAGTTTCTTCAGTAGTTCTCTAAGGTCTAAATCTACATACGCCTTCGAGAAAATCACGCATCCAAGGGTAGGTATTTGTGGAGTTTGTGATCCGGAACTGTGGGCGGACTTTCATATATACTTTCATGACATATGTTCCATCGATGGTAGATATTTCCAAGTATTAGACCTCCTGGCAATTGGCAGTTGATGCTCGTTTCTTGATCTCAAGTGCTTAACGAATTACTTTAGCTAATGGCAATCAATGTTTACTGTGTTCTCGAACCTTATTACGTGAACTATTTCTTTATGATGTTTGGAGAGTACTCGTCCATTAGTATGTACTTGCGGAACATTGCATTTTGTAGATCACTTGGAAGTCTTTGGCTATTGCATTTTTGAGAAAACTGAAGAATTTTGAAATTTTGTTGATGATACTGACTATGTAACGAAGAAAGGGAGGGTTTTCGGGGTTTGGGCAACGGGTTTGTTGGTGGTAAGCACTCAAGAGTAAAGTGGATTTGAACATGTTTGACCCTCGTGGTGTGTAGTGGTGAATGTATCTATGGATGAAAGAGTTCAAGACGAAATTGGTTTGACTGGATAATGTAGATATTGATTGATGTGATTTGGTTTCCTCTACACTGTGTTAGATTCAGTGATGATAACGTGAGAAAGGGAACAAATTATTTGTTTCCTTTTCCATTATGAACTTCATATTGAGGTGGATATTGTTGGGATGGTCCATTAGGGATTGAGGAGCAATGATGAATATATCGCCAACTGAACCAGCAGGTGATTGTTGTTACTTCTCCGTTGTCTGTATAATCTCAAGTGATAGGTATCTTCAAGTGGAATTTTCTCTACGATCGATCAAATATTCACTCATAATTGCACGAGAGGTTTGTATTTTATCGGGTAAATTTGGGTTGTTTAATGAGAAACTGTTGCCTAGCAATTAGACGAGAAAAACTGTCAACTATTAAAAACGCGACACCGAAGGTGGAGCGTTTTTAGGTTGACAGTACTAGAGTCAAATTGCTGGGGCTTATTTTGCATTTTCATTCTCTACAATTCGTCCATTGAGAGTATCGAGATTGTATTCGTTTCCAAGTTACAAGTCAAAAACGATAAAAATAAATGCTTTTAAATGTTTATAACAAATTAAGCAATGACAGATGCGACTAGGAAACATAACAGGATATAACTTCAGACCGTCTTCCGTATGATGGCACAGTCGGTTTCCTGGTAGTATTTTTGTCACTTATAATTGCACGGGAGGTTTGTATTTTATCAGGTAAATTTGGGTTGTTTAATGAGAAATGTTGCCAAGCAATAGGACGTGAAAAACTGTCAACTATTAATAACGCGACACCGAGGGTGGAGCGTTTTTAGGTTGACAGTTTTTCGAGTCAAATTGCTAAAGGAAATAGTTTAGCATTTGAACAACACAAATTTACCTGATATCAATACAAACATCGAGTGTAATTCGGCAGGACAATTTAATGAACCAGAAATTTAGATACATATCAATGCAAACTTTATTTATGAAACATCAAAAATAAACACATTTTTATTTGAATGTACAATCATTAAAAACGCAGTTATTGAAATTCATACTAGGAACAGTGATGTTGCTGCAGGTGCCACAGCTAATCGTTTCTGTAGTAGAGAAGTTTTATCTTTTTCCAAACGAATTGATTGAATAATGCTCGAATGATACTCCTTGTCAACTTCTAAGTATGGTTTTATTGATGATGAATTGCTGTGTCCTGTTATTTTTATACGAGCTTGTTCTTCAATTCCGCTTTCACTTAATTCGCTAACTGCTGCCGCTCGATTTGAGTGATTTGTAATTTTGACACGATTGACATCTATCCCAATACGTTGTGCTGAGCATTTGATCCATTTGGAAATATCATTAATTCCAATCCGCACATTCTTATACCAACCTTTAGAATATTTCTTCTTCCAAAAGGGATTTGGTGTAAGAAATACTCTGTCCAATGTTATAAAAGTGTCTCCATTTTCCATTAACTTTTTAAATAAACGTATTGGGCAAATATCTTCCTCTAAAATATTAGGCGTAATCCATTTGCTGTCACATAATTTATTGTTACCGCCCTGTCTCGTTTTCGAAAATAGAGGATTATACTCGATACGTCCAGTTTCTTTTCCATTATTTTCAATTTCAGACACGAATTAAGTGGTTTTGCAGTAAGCTGCTTCTCCTCCGCGCCCAGCTTATTCAAACGCCAAAATGTGATATAATTTCTTTTGAAGTCCGCCCGGTTCATTTTCATCATATAATCTGGCCATTGCAAATGCTTCAGATTCATTAAGAGCTGATGCACTAGATTTTCTCTTTTCGGATTGTGCTTGTAGGATTTTACGTTGAGCATTACGTGCAGCTCGTGATGAATTAAACTGAACGTCGGTGAAAGGGTTAAATACAATATTGAATTCGTTATAATATTTACTTGTAGCATTTTAGCGGTGGTGTTCCAAATTGTTTTAACTACCTCTTCTCTGTAGTCTTCTCCGTTACCTTTTCGCATATTAAATGCCCAATCTTGCAATATTACATTCAATTTCTCGATGGAAGTATCTGGCTCAAATGTATATCTTTTTGCATCGCAAAACGTAGAAAATTGTCGCCAGATTGATGATTGCGTTGCAACTGTATCAGTAGGCACACATGTATTAACAATTTGACTAATTTCGGCGGTCGTAGACTCATTGTTAGTGCTTAGAAATTCAATAAGTTGTTGACAAACATGTCAAACTATTTATTTTGGCAACCAACACCGCGATAATTGATGAACAAATGAATAAGTGAAAAAACCACTAGTGCGTTTGTCGCTGTAAAAGTTGCAGCTAACTTTTGCCGCTGTCAAACTGACAATTGCACTGTGGCATATGCGATTTTTCATACATGAGTTGAATTGGCACATGAAAATCACACGTGAACGCGCCATTTTACGCCATGCTAGTGTGAATACCTATTGTTAGTTCCTCACTATAATTCCTTCCATATGCCCATGCGCGCAGAATATTTCAGGAACCGGAATACGCTCCTTTCAATTCATCCATATGTATGGGTGAGAACACTCCATCTAATAAATTACATTAAATACAATAGAGTAATTATTAATCTTGTTCGATATGGTAACTACAAACAGCTCTTATATCTCTGTTGCATTGATGTCGCCTACGCCCATTCTTCCATTCATGAAATATTTATGTGAATGCGATTCATTCTCAAATGCAGCGACCGTTAATAAGAAAAAAACAAAATACTAACGGTGACGACCTTGTTTCGGCGGTCCACCTGATGCTTTTGTCGTGTATTTTTTTGGTGCCCAATTCACGGTTTCGGCACTGCGACGACATCAATTATTCAGAAAGTTCCTATTGTTTAATTTAGGCCAGGGCTATTTTGGCCCGCCTTTTTGGTATACAACATGATCATGAAAGATGATAAGTGGTTGAAATGGAAATGAATGTACAAATAGAGAAGAAAAACTTTAGTGACGTAAGGTTTTGCAACTCTTTTCCTACGTTCATTCATTTAGCTAGAATTTGGTTATTCAAATGTGTTGAAAGAATAATTCCTAGAGCAAAAGGAGGGGGAATTGCAGCGGAAATGCAGCGGAAACTATGTTTTCGATAGCTCAGTTCATTAGAGCATGGACTAGAGATCCAGAAGACGCAGGTTCAAACCCTGCTCAATGATAATTTTTTTCTTTGATTTTTTTTTTTGGCATTGCCACAATTTTCCTCTATGTATATATATTCACAGACGCTATATTTCTCCTTTGTATTTATATTTTGCACCTTCGTTCAGTGATGGCCACTGATAGTTCATGAGATCCTTTTCCTTCATAATCCATCCCACAACAACTAACATAAAATTCTAGAAAAAAGCGATATCTTCGAAATGCAGCGGAAACTGCGTCTTCGTTAGCTCAGATGGTTAGAGCATGGACTACAGATCCAGAAGTCGCAGGTTCGAACTCTGCTCGAGGATGGCTTTTCCTTTAATTTAAAACTTTGTCTGCAATCCCACAATTTTCCTTTACGTATATATATATATATATATATATATATATATATATATATATATATATATATATTCATATGAGAGATTGCGACGTTATTTGATTGGTCAGCAGACCCTGAATTCCAGGGTCTGCTGACCGAAATCACAAATGAGCGGCTGGCTTCTGTTTGTTGACTCCGTTGATTTGTCGTTTTCTACCAAGTGTTGTTCATCCTTGCACTTCTCCACCGTATTGATGAGGGCCGAGAGCCCGAAACACGTGTCTACGGTTAACACTTTTCTCTGAGGGCTATGTCCATTAAATTCCTTCCATTTTGTTTTTAACAGTCCCCTCGATATTACTCTCTTATATATATATATATATATATATATATATATATATATATATATATATATATATATATATATATATATATATATATATATATATATATATATATATGTGCAGCAAAAGAAAAAGTGTACTCTTTAAAGTTTGTCCAAGCTTTGGGAATGTTTTATTTCCATCTTCAGGGATACTGCAGTGAAGAAAATTTACAATATTGTGTCTTAAGACCTAAGGTAATAATTAACTTACAGCTCATTGAGATTAGTTTCTAAGTTGTTCATGAATCTTCTTCATGTACTGTTGGGTGAAATATAAGTTCTGAACTTGAAGTTGGAAACACATTTAAAATTGTCTAGTACTTATAACACATTAAAATGTATTGCAATAGTTAATAATTTAAAATATAAAGTATAGGAACATGTGTGTCTTGAAAAAGTACAATAGGTTATAAAGTGAGGAAATTTTTTTCCTGCTTGTCATATGCTTTGACAACAGGTGGTACCAACCTAAGGTAGTACCAAGTGATGAGAAAAGGTGTTGCCACAATTGGTCTGAGAGGTTTTAGTTATTTTAATTGTTAGTACCAACTGAAGGTTGGGTCAACTTGAAGACTTATCAATAACTTTCATTGAGATCAATTTAGTTTGAAGGAAATTCTGTATTCTCAAGTGCTAGTAAAAAATAATAAATTTGACATCCGTTTTTTTATTCATATGATTTTTTTCCGGTGATATAAAAGCCATTTCTAGGAAAAATCAGTGTGGGGCTCATTAGATAATATTTTTACGTCATCATAGTTCTTATGATGGTCAAATTTGTTGACATGATATGCCAGAGCACATCTTTTTGGATGCTGCCTGCAATCACTTTTGTGGGATATTAATCTCTGTTTAAATAATCTTGAAGTTTGGCCAGTGTAAACTTTGTTGCAATTTTGGCAAGGTATACTATATATAACGTTCCTACTGTCTAGAATTGGAATTTTGTCTTTCACTTTGGAATATATTAACTTAATTGTAAGAATTGTTTTGTTGGCTATTTTGGAAAGTCTTGCAAGTTTGGGTGAAATATCTTTTATGTATGGTAAGGAGGTGAAAATACTAGGGGTAGTATTGATAGTAGTCATTGTGTTATTATTCGATATATTGAGATTTACGTTAATATGTTGTGGCTCTGTAATGGGATATGTGTTGAACAGAATACTTTTGATTAAACTTGAAGGGTAAGAGTTGTCTAAAAAGAGAATTAAGAGGATTTTTAGTTTTTTTTTGTGGAAATTTACATATGAAATTCTCATAACCCTGTTTTTTATTTGCTTTGCCAGATTTACTTTGACCGAATGTTTGTGGTGGGACAGATAGTTCAAATATTTTCCAGAACTGCAAGGTTTCCGATACCAATCTATTAGTATTCTGTTCTCATGGGAACTTACGAATCTGGTGTCTAGAAATGGTACGGATTGTTCGACGTTTTCAGTTTCTACAGTAAACTGAATGTGCGGGACTTAGTTGTTGAAAGTAAAGAGGATCTCATCTGTACTGTCTCTTGGCAGTGCTAAAATGATGTCCAGCAGGTCATCCATTACGTATGCCGCAAGGATAGGTGAAATTGTAGCTCCCATTGGGGTACCCAAAGTTTGACTGTAGATTGTATCATTGAAAGAAAAATATTTATTCTTGAATAGAAAGGTTAGAAGTTTCATAAAAGTTTCTTCGTTAATATCACAATGATTACGTATACTATCCCAATTTGTGTGTACTACTCTCTGGCAAGTTTCAAGATAGACATAACTGAAAAGGGATACCACATCCAGACTGGCTAAAACATACTTATCTGGTAAATATATGTTTTCAAATTGATTTGTGACTTCAAAGGAGCCTTTAATATAGTATACATTATCAAAATTGTATGCTTTTGTGAGTATATCAGTTAAAGAAGATGCGATTGGTTCTGTAGGAGAACCAATCGATGATACTATCGGTCTGATTGATAGGGTTGATTTATGTACTTTTGGAAGAGAGTAAAATTTTGGAGAAATTATATTTTATTATATTTTGAATTATTAACTATTGCAATAAATTGTAATGTAATGAGTAGTAGACAATTTTAAATGTGTTTCCAACTACAAATTCAGCATTTCACCCAACAGTACGAAGAAGATTCGTGAACAACTTAGAAACTAATCTCAACAAAGCTCTAAGTTAATTATTATCTTAAGGTCCTAAGGACACAATTATTGTAAATTTGATCCATTGTAGTATCCCTGAAGATGGAAATAAAACATTCCGAAAGCTTGGACAAACTTTAAAGAGTACTCTTTTTCTCTTACTGCACACCTCAATATTTGAGCTTTACACCTAACTAGTCAGCAACAACTACCCTTTCACTATATATATATATATATATTATATATAGTGTAGGGTAGTAAGGGTAGTTGTTATATAGTAATATACATATATGGGATATAACGAAATTTGTCAACAAAGTGGAGGCCACGTTTTCATATCGAATGGAACTAAATTCATCACAAAAGTATTTTGTATCAATGCCTAGTATGAGTTCGAAGATGGGCCGAATCGGTTCAGTAGTTTCAAAATGGCGACTGTTGGAAGATTAAAAAAAAATTAAATCTTTAATTTTCATACCAATATTGGCAAACTATAGGTGTGCTAGAGCTGTATGAGCTCTACAACTTCAATTCTTTTGAAAAAAAATCTCTAAGAAGTACACAAAAATAAAAATCGCTGTAAATTACCATTCATGAGAATTAATATATTTTGTTCACCCTGTATGCTCCATTCATTTGAACTTTATTCGCTCGTGTCAATCAAACACTATTTGAGTTTTCCTTCCGCCGATAAACAGAACATCTTTGTATTTTGACATTTCTGGATTTTAAAGTTCAATATTAGATATAATTTTTCTAAGTGATATAGTGATTGAAACCCAAGTAAGTACTTTCTAAATCCTTGTGTGATGTTTATACTTTTTTCTATTGATTTGAGTCAGATTACATAGAAATATTAGGAAAAATTTAGGGAGATTTGGATCTCTTTGATTGAAAAATTTAAGGTTTATACAAAAATTGAATTTATATTTTTTTTATTTGAGCCAGATTACATAAAAATATTAAAAGCGTTCAGAGAGATTTGATTTTCTCCAGTTTTTTATTGTAGAGCTTGAGGTTTATAGAAAAATAGAAATACTGTTTGTATTTTCCAGTGAAGTGTCCTATTTTTCTGAAATCTACCTTTTCAACTGGCCGCGCCATTGTTTTCTGTTAGTTTTTTTGTGTTTATAATTGAATTTTGATAAAATGAATCTTCATTTGATGTATTTATTTCTGGAGTAAAGTACTATGAAAGCTTCATGAACAAGTTCTATACATACAATAATATAACTATAGTGCCAACTTGAAACTGGAGATTCCTCTCGAGAACTAAAAAGCATTTTTCCAATTAATTTTCTCAATGGAAGTTATTTGTGGCAAGGTGCTGATTTTTTCAGTTCGAAGTAATTATTCCTAATGTTGGATGAAGGATAACACAGGCGAATAAGGAGAGTTCTTTTATGCTTCATTCTTATTTTGAACGCCACCGAAGCAATCATTTGAAATCATTCACAAATTTTGACTTGTAAGTAATTTAATTTTCAAGATGATTGCGATTTTACGAACAAAAATATTCGAATAATCAAAAACATTAGCGGCTGGAGCTAACAGATTCTGATTACTGGTGTGCTTGTGTTCATTAAATCGAAATAATCTTGAAAATTTGGAATATGGATAACTTTGTTTTTCCCTATGGCAACAAGAATGTCGACAACATGAAATTTCTGAAATTTTTCTTTATTTGAGATTATTGGGTATTCTAAACCCTAAAGAGGGAAATTTCAACCCTGAAGAGGAAAAATTTCAAACTTCAACAAATTATTTAGTATTGGACTTCTATAATTTCTTCAGATTTAGGGTCGAGCTTTCCTTTTCATGAATATTTCTAATAAAAAATCAACTAGATATTGCAATAGTATGTTTTGGAATCGATCATAACCGATTCATTAGTGAAAATGAACAGACATACCTAACTCGAACTCAGATTAACATATCAGAAAAAAACAGCAACAGTAGTTTATTACCACAAATATTATCTATAAGAAATATAAGGAAAAATTTAGGGTGATTTGAATCTCTCACCAAGAAATCTATAAATATTATTACAAACCTCAGCGCTATACCTATTATCATCCGATCTTTTTTTTTTGGTATGGTTAATGCATTTCATGACTTGTATTCCTCAATAAAAAATTAATAAATAAAGGAGTTTGCATTTGCCTATTACATTTTTAAACTAAAAATATTTCTGAGAGAGCATTACTAGAAACGAAGGACTAGGCACAGATATAAGGGGGTTTCTAGGCATCGATAGAATTTGCTAAAATTTTTGTATGTTACACCTGAGGTATATTCGATGATTCCACGCGACCACGATAGCAATTGCATTAGTTGATACAGGGTGTAATCGAAACTTTATATTTCGTGTCATGTAATAAGCGATTTTAATATAATAACATATAATGCGATTATCAAGATCATAATCCAAAATTGACATCTATGAAGGAATACCTTCGTGCCAACATATTAAAAAATTCAATCCACCCCCATTTAGGGATAGTTTGTACTTGTGATTTTTCAAATAACTCTGCTAACCGGGGATTTCCGGCTAAGATATTCCATTGAAACGCTGAAATGTAGATTGAACAAAACATATCATTTGTGACAACATAAAAAATTCAAATCAGTCCCCTCAAAAGAGTAGTTTATTTTCCGAGAAACTTTGTTGACCGAGGGTTTCCGGTGAATATATTTCATTGAAACGGTAGAAAATTATTGCATAAAATATTTTTTGTGCCAGCACAAAAAAAATTCAATCACTCCCCTCATGGGGGTAGTTTATACTTGATTTTTTTGGAAGAATTTTGCTGACGGGGGTATCCAATGAATATATTTTATTAAACGAAGGTGTAAAGTAGTTTACACTTGCGATTTTTCGAAAAACTGCTGATCGAGGAAATATTTCTCAGGAAATTAGCCTTATAATGAACAATTCAGTCCCATATAAATACAGAATGCCAATATATACATCCAATTAAATAATTTTGGCGGAATCCGCATACAAAATAAAATATATAAATGAAATTTAACTTAAACAAACAATGGTCAATCTAGACGACGATAATCACATTGACTAAAGGACTAAAAAATATGGTGGCACAAATAATAAGTTACGTGCAATCATATTCCAGCGTTTCATTGAATTATCTTCACTGGATACCTGCGGTCAGCAAACTTCTTCGAAAAATCGTATGAACTATCCTCATGAGGGGGCTGATTTGTATCTTTCCTATGAATTTTCATTTTCTACCGTTTCAATAAAATAGCTTTGCCAAAAACTCATTGAATATTTTCGAAAAATCACCTCATATTATTTTTAAATTTTCCCTTTAAAAAAAATTTATTTGCATTTGACAACTGCCTTTGTTAGTCGAGTATATGATTGTAATAAGTGCATACAGTAAAGTACCGTTTGAATAGAATAATGATGAACTGTTACATATGTAACACGAGAATTTTCAAGTATATATTAATCATGAATCTGAAATAAACAATTCAGAGGTTCATTTTCTAATATTTGTTTTCTCGGTCAGCTGTTTAAGTGTAAACTACCCTAACAAGGTAAATTTTCCTCATAGTGGCTCGAATAATATGTGTTGTGCCATGATATTCCAGCGTTTCAATAAAATATATTCATAGGATACCCCCGGTCAGCAAAGTTCTTCCAAAAATATGAAGTACAAACTACCCTTATGAGGGCACTGATTTGAAATTTTTATGGTGACACAAATGATATGTTTTGTGCAATCTACATTTCAGCGTTTCAATGAAATATCTTAGCTGGAAATCCCCGGTCAGCAGAGTTATTACAAAAATCACAAGTACAAACTACCCCTAGATGGGGGTAGATTGATTTTTTCAATAAGGTGGCACGAACGCATTCCTTCATAGATGTCAATTTTGTATTGTGATATTGATAATCGCATTACAAGTTATTGTATTAAAATCGCTTATTACATGACAAGAAATAGAAAGTTTCGATTACACCCTGTATCAACTAATGCAATTGCTATCGTTGTCGCGTATAATTAATCTAATAAACCTTAGGTGTAACATACCGCAATTTCAGCAAATTCTATCGATACCTGGGAACCACCTTATACAGGGTGTTAGTGAATAAGTGCGACAAACTTCAGGGGGTGATTCTACATGAAAAAATAATGACAGTTTGCTATATAACTTTCGTCCGCAAATGCTTCGTTTTCCAAGATACGGGGTGTTGAAGTTTTTCTTAAAAACTGACTATTTATTTAGTGCTCTAAAACCGGTCGAGATATGCAAATGAAATTTGGTGAGTTTAAAGAGTTATATATTGCGAATTTTTTGACATGCAATTAAAAATTGTATGTTCATCATTGGCGCGCATACGGGAAATGATCTCAATTATTTTGAAGAAAAAAATGCTACGCCACTGACATATTTCAAATAAAATTTCATTTTTGAATTAATTGTTCAATTTGTGACAAAAAATCTCCCCTGCCATTTTTTCGTATGGGGCGCCGTTTTTACGCGAAAAAATAAAACATCTTAACGCGTATTTTTCATTTCTTTAATACATTATCATTACAATAAAGTTAAACCAGAACAATAACAGAAAATAACACTAATAAATAAAGCTACAACAAATGTTCAAAATGACTTCCCTCAGACGTGATACAAGATTCAACTCTTCGCCTCATTGATTGTTGTATTCGCGCAAATATGTATTTCTTATTGTCTCACAGTCGGCTATAATTCGATTCCTCAGGTCTTCAACATTTTCGACGGGAGTTGAATAAACTAATGACTTAAGAAAACCGCAAATGCATAAATCTAGAGGATTTAAATCCGGAGATCGAGCAGGCCAATGTTCCGTACTTCCCCTACCTATCCAACGATTCGGATATACTGTATCTGAGTGATTATGTACAATAATAATGCATCATGCATGAACCAGAAGTGTTGTCTCAGCTGTAGAGGAATTTCTTCAAGAAGAACAGGTAACTCTTCCTGTAGGAAATTGAGGTGAGAGTCGCCTGTTAGTCGTTGTGGGAGAAAATATGGACCGATTAAATGATCATCAAGTACCCCAAGCCATAAATTTACTGAAAATTGATGCTGAAAATGAGCTTCAAAGATTCCATGTGGATTTTCCTCAGCCCAGAGGTGATTGTTATGGAAATTTCGTATACACTTTCGTCCAAAATTAGCCTCGTCAGTAAACAAAACGTCATTAAAAAAATTAGGAATTTGAGCGATTTGATGAAGAATTCAATGGCAAAAATCTAGGCGCGGAAAAAAGTCTCTAGGTAGCAGAGCTTGCACACGTTGAATATGAAACGGATACAATTGCTGTTCTTTAAGAATTTTAAATACAGTGAAGTTGCTTACATTCAGTATGTTGGCAATTTTTCGAGTACTTGTTTCAATTAACTCGAGAACTGCTTCCTCTAGTTGCACAATTCGTACTTCTCGAGTGCGCCCGCAGTCAGCCTTTTGTTTATTAAATGTACCATTTTCGCGCAAACGTTCGTGAAGATGAGCAAATATTGTGTGATGGGGTACCCTACGTCCTGGATACAACTCAGCATACAATCGTCGAGCTTGCCGACCATTTCCATTACTTCGACCACAGACAAAATTCATGTCTGACAATTCCGCATTTGTATAATTTTCCATTCTTTTCGATAACAGAAAAATTAATTACTTATTATCATTAACGTTATACCAAACTAAAAGCTTAAAAATGAAGAAAGGCTAATTTGACATTTTGTTGAAATATTCGTATTTAACAGAATGTTGACAGTAGCCTACTAGCATCGCTACTAGATAATGTATTAAAGTAATGACAAATACGCGTTAGGATGTTTTATTTTTTGCATGAAAACGGCGCCCCATTCGAAAAAAAGGCAAGAAAAATTTGTTGTCACAAATTAAACGTGGAAAGCTAAAATGATTTTCAATTTGGGATATCTCATGGGCGTACCATTTAAAAATAAAAAAAATTGAGATCTTCACCTGTATGCGCGCCAATAATGAACATTCAATTTTTAATTGCATGTCAAAAAATGCGCAATAACTACCTCTTGAATCTCAACAAATTTCCTTTGCATATCTCGACCGGTTTCAGAGCAATAAATAATTAGTCAGTTTTTAAGAAAAACTTCAACACCCTGTATTTTGGAAAACGAAGCATTTGCGGACAAAAATTATATAGCAAACTGTCATAATTTTTTTATGCAGAATCACCCCCTGAAGTTTGTCGCACTTATTCACTAACACCCTGTATTTGTGCCTAGTCCATTCATATTTCCATTATTCAGTATATCATTGAACACTCACTGTGTATAAGTTATAAGCAAAATACTCATCATCGGTAACTCCCAGTGTATTACACACACTGTAAAATGAACTCTTGTTTTAGTAAAGTACTTAAACCCGAAAGCGCCTTATAAATTGCACGGTGTCGTAATGGCATACACAGTTACAAAAATGATCGCAAATGCTTTTCGCACCATATTTGAAAGAACCACCGCACACAAATATTTTAATGGCTCTTAATAGTTTTTACCATATGCGAACGCGATCTGAAGTAATCATGAGAACTATGTCGAATACATTACGTTGCATAATTTTATTAACAAGTGAAATATCCATCATTAGAACAGGTGAAACTATAAAACACAAAATCTTGTCGAAGAATATTTTAAAAAAAGTTCATAACACAAAGTTGCCTCTTTTCTTCGAAATACACATGACGATTTTCTATATTGATCTTGCTACTTTCCCCTTTTAGTATTTTTTCTCTGGGTATAGAAGGATTTCATTCGTTGGCCAGCCTGATTCCCCGACACGACTGTACTTGATTTTTTCTTGTCGATCTGAAAGACAACGTATACCAAGTATTATGCATCTAGATTTGGTTGAATTATACTGAAAGCTGACGGCTACTAAAACTTGAAAACAATCCCCAAATTCACCTAAAAAATGAATGGTTTCTTGCCACAATGTGAATGTAAAAAAATAATTAGCAATTACTGACCCGCACAAATATCGCTTCATTGTTGGATACCCCTTATATATACTTAATGAGGTTGCTTAGTACTTGTACAGTTTATAGTATGGTTATAAATTTTCTCTGACTTTAATATTCCCAAACGAATTGCTTTTTTATGGCTCCTGATTGAAATTACTTGCAAGAGTTATCAGTTATAGGTTTGATGTCAATCCTTGAATGGATCTTTGGAAAGGTCATCCATCTTATCGAAAGTTACCCTGTTTATGAATTTCTATTCATGAGATTATTCGAATCATCACGACCTATTAAATCTTTCATTGATGTGAAGACCCTGTTGAGTATACACTGAGATTCGAGTTATTTCGGCTCACAAAAGCTATCGCGAAAGTCGTTTCATTGAGAGGCATAAATAGCTTGTGACCTAATAGTCTGGTCAACAAGTGCTTTTTGGAACATTATTTTTCTATGGAAACGGAAAGTTATGAGTGAGGCGTCATTCGTTTCGTAAGGCATTTAGAAAAAAGTTTAAAAAAACTCCCGTTTGCAAAAATTGCAAAAGTTATAAACAATTTAATTAAAAAAAGATGGGTTTGGTTTTTCGCAAATATCTCAAAAACTATCACAGATATCCAAAATCGGAAAGTGATCCAAAGAAAGCAAGAAATTACCTAGAAAAAAAAAGTCCTACCTCCCACCACCAATATTTATAATTTTGATTGAGCGGTGAAAATGCGGGTGAAAAGGGGTTGTTCAGTTCGCGCGCGCGTCACCCGGATCTGATCGTTAAACACAAAAAAATATTATAACCAATTAAATATGAATATTGGGGAATGAAAAAATTCAGGTACTTTCTAAATACATAAATAAACAATAATCGGTCAACAAAAAAGAATTTACCGCAATTTTTCTATCAGTTAAAATCAAAATTGAATTTTGTTTTTCTTGGAGCTATTTTTCAAAGGCTCACAAAACCCCTTTAAAAAAGCATTTAATTTTTTTTTCAGAATATGCCGATTGTTTTGTTTTTTATTGTAAAAGCTACATGAAAATGATTTTTGAAAAAAATGTAATTCCATTGTTCAAAGAATTGTTATAAACAAATGCATTGTTTATGAGATAATCCAATTTTTTTTTCGGAAACCTAATCATTGATAATAATAATCATTTTTGAGGAAAAAATGGCTTTGAAAAAAATTGTATTGCTTAAAATCACACTTGTTAATTCATTTTTTTTGCAAGTAAATATTAATATTAAGGAACCATTTTTCTTTAAATCATTGTCTATTGTTCTTTCGTATTTCGAAAAAAAAAATTAATTTTTCATTAGTTTATTCAATAAGGAATTTGTTATAAAGAAATAAATTTTGGCGGTATATTTTTTTTATTATACAAAATAAAGCAATAACAACCATGTGTCGTTTTTTGAAAAAAACATATTCTACATATTTTTTTTGGAATTTCGAATAATTTCGTCTTTTTAACTTTACCGTTCGCACCTGGCTTTTTATCTTTGTAATTAATATAACTTATAAACTATTGGAGATACAAGAACATCCTTCTTTAGTAACCAATGAACAAATTAAGCTTCCAATCGAAGCTCTAACTGAATTATTTATTTAATTTCTTGCAATTATTTACAAAAATACTTTTTTTTGTTAGGCTTCAAAATTCAAATATCTCATAAATTATTACAGATACAAGATTACTTCAAATCTTTTCCATTTTTCGTTAATTGATGAAGAAATTGAGCTTTTAGCTGAAGCTCAACTCTATTATTTATTAAATAATTTGCTATTATTAGTAAAAATATATCCAGCAATTTTTTTTTCGGCTTCTCCTTCATATTATTTATAATAATTTATATAGGACTTTCGGTTTTTTTTTCAAATTACTCAGCTAATGGAAAATACAATATATCCCATTCATTCATAAATAAACAAAATACTTTATGCACCCTCATTATTTGAGAATTGAGTAGTTCTTCATTATCATTAAAAACTTATTTTATTCTAATTTATTCTAAGGGGATCGTTTTTCAAGCCTTTGAAGAATAGCTATAAAAAAAATTTAATTGAAATTTTTATTTTAACAATTATCAGGGATTTTATGGTAATGTTCAACTTATTAAGAATTGTTAATTATTAAGAACATAACTATAGTCGGCGCGCCGAACAGATAGAGTGATTCACGTGCATACCATATATAAAATGCTCTATCGCTTACTTTAATAGAATAATTGTGGTAAATTTTTTTTGCCGACGGATTATTGTTTATTCGTGTATTTAGAAAGTACCTACATTTTTTCATTCCTCAATATTCATATTTAATTGGTTACAATATTTTTTTTGTTTAACAACCGTTTCCATCCGTATTTCCACCGCTGAATTAAAATTATAAATATTGGTGGTACAGATCCAGGACTTCTTTTAGAAAATTTCCTGCTCTCTTTGGATCTTTTTTCCGATTTTGGGTATATGCAATAGTTTTTGAGATATTTGCAAAAAACCAAACCCCTTTTATTTAATTAAATTATTTTGGAATTTTTGCAAACGGTAGTGTTTTTTTAACTTTTTTTCTGAATGCCATTACGTATCGAATGACACCTCACTCATAACTTTCCGTTTCCATAGAAAAATAATGGTCCAAAAAGCACTTGTTGTCCACACTATGAGCATCTTCCATAGTACTGTATTGCTTTGATTGAAAAACTTTGATCAACACTATACCTGCGATTGCAATACAATCTAACTCATTGCCAATTTCTATAAGAAAAGTATCATATCCTCATGTTCATCTACACTCACTCACCAATAATCCTACTGATCTCTGAGGAAACGTATACTCATGGTGGATACTTACCTGAAAAAAATAATAATCGATAATTTTCATTTCAATATACCGAAGAAAGAAATATTCAATTCCAAATGACAATAGAGTTTAGGAAAATATCAATATTGAATTAGTTATTTATAGCTATTTCGTTGACGAAATGTCTGATTCAGCCTCAAATTAGGGTTATTGCTCAGTTTCCTTCAGCAAAATGGAGGGAAAAGTTCCTTTTTGAATGACTCAGGTTTGCCGTTCTAGAGAAATATTGATTTAGGCCTTTTCACAACTCGATACGCGCAAGGGCATCCGCCATGTTAAAAAAGCGGTAATATGAAAATTTCGGGCACTTTTAGTTAATATGGCTGGACAACACGGGTCATTAACGGTACACACTATCATATTAACAATTAAATAGATCAAAATTACTTATTGAAATGACTCTTTTTTTACACATGTTCTGTTGTTGGACCACTTTCTCCTTCGAAGTGAAGTGAACAAATGTATTAGAGTAACAGAATAAAGTTTTGTATGTCTTTTTTTGGAAAAAAATGTCGTAAAGCAAGCATTCCAATGGAGTGACAGCTTGGAATTACTTTTAAAATTTAGTATTTAAAAAGAAAAGGTTGGTATTGTGATTTTACAATCATTAACTTTATACACATATCTGTGTGATTTTTTCAATTTTTCCTCTGATAGAATACTCATTCTTGAATTTTTTGGTGAAAGCGGAGTTAGAAAAGGACACATCATTGAAAGATAGAACAATGATGGATGTAAACACAATAATGGAACTCCTGAAATTATGTAAAGAAAAAACCTATTTCCAATTAAAAAATTAACACTATCAACATGAGTTTGGCATGGCTATGGAATTCCCATTATCTCCCATTTTGAGTAATATTTTTATGGAACATGTTGAGGAATCTTACATTTAAATCAAAATAGTTGATGATGTTTTCGCCATCTGGAACCAGACCACAGTTGAATTACATTCATTTTCAGAATATATAAACAAACAAGAACCAACAATTAAATTAACATTGGAATCAGAGGGAAATAACCAACTTTTCTCTTTAGACGTCATGATGAAAAATCAAGTGTTTTCCGAAAGAAAACACACACCAATAGATATCTCAACTTCAACTCGGACCATCACGCAAGTGTCACAAAGGGTGTAGTTCGATGCTTCTACAATAGTGCTAAAATTATATGCAATTCAACAGGAAACTTTGAAGAAGAAATTGTGTTCATTAAATCAATACTGAAGAACAATGCGTATACAGATAAATTTGTGGAAAAGACAATCTTATCTCAAAAATAACCCAATACCTTATGTCCCCGGATTATCTGAAAGAATTAAACGGATTGGCAACAAATATGACATCAGAACAACTAACACATTAAGATCAATCCTTACACAAAAAAAAAACAGAAAACACAGAAGAAAAATAAAAAAATTGTGTATACAATATACCTTGTTCTTGTGGTAAAAGTTATATTGGTGGGACATCAAGACCATTAAAAGTGCGCCAGGACGAACATCGAGATTATATTAGGAATCGACAGATCACAGGTTCAAAATTAGCAGAACATATTTTGAAATCCAATGGCAACCACATGGTGGAATGGAATGAAACGATAATTCTTGCCAAAGAACCCAATAACAAGAAGAGAAAACTAAAAGAATCCGCATTCATTCTACTATCTGGTGAGAACTGTATATCAACAAATTCTTTTGATATGGATCACACGTGGAAACCCTTATTGGAAGAAGATATTACATTTGGCAGAGCGATAATGGATTGACTCCATTATCTCGAAAACAATCCATACATCAAATAAACAAGTTAATGTCTCGTCATCCTTTTGACAGAACTCTTCTGACATTAGTCAAAAAAGACCACGTTCAATCACTGCGAGAGAAACACCGAAAAAATTTTAATCTACATTCAGAATATTTTTTGAAAACGGGAACGGATACAGTTCTCGTAACGTCAAGAGTATATAGAGTATCTTTAAATTCAATAATTTTTTGTGATAGACAAAAATTATAATACGACAAGTTACTGACTGATTGAATATTTTTCAATTTGTGAAAAATATTTTTTCTGCCGCCGTCTCGGAACATAAAATTTTTGGTAGGATTTATTAAATCGAAAGTACCACTTTACACAAATGGTACCGAAAGTAGCTATTTTCGGGACGATTTTTTTCACTTTCTAAACGATTTCTTTTCTTTAGGGGCGATTCTTGTTACTTTCGGGACGATTCTTGTTACTTTCGGGATAATTTTGAGTATCTATGTAGGCGGCTTTGACAATAACATGAACTTTGTATTTTATTATGATAGCGCTTGTCATGTAACATTGGTGTGTCTTTTTTCGCTTTTCAAACCAAAAAAAAGGAAATCAGTACTGAAAGTGAGGCTGAAATGATTCCACATGAGATTAGTGAATCTGCTAAAGCGGCTTCTTATGAACTATTGCCGGTAAAGTCAAGAGAGAGGTATGAATTGGTGTATAATTTATTTCAAAAATGGAGCAATGATAAAAATGTGCATACTATAAATGAACAAGTGATTCTTGTATATTCAAAAGAAAAATCTAAAATCTTAAAGCCATCAAGCCTCTGGAGCAATTACTCGATGCTTAAGTCCACAATTAATATTGAGAATAATATAGAAATAAGCCGCTATCCCAAAGTTATTGCTTTCCTTGAAAGAAAATCCATCCAAAAAAATCAAAAGTATTGAATAAAGAAGAAATAGATCACTTCTTATCAGAAGCTGGAGATAATATCTACCTAATAATGACAAAGGTAATATAATTAAATCTAATTCCTCTTCTTCCTTATGATTTATTTTATGTTAGGTTGCATTAATAATTGGTTTGGCAGGCGCTTGTCGTCGTGGAGAGCTTTGTAAAATGAATTTGGATGATATAGAAGATAAGACAACCATGTTAGTGATTAAAATTCCTAATTCTAAAACGAATATGGATAGAACCTTTGTCGTCATTGGAGAAAATACTATTTATTTATTCAGAAAATATTTGTCATCACGTCAAGCAAACACACCACATCGTAGATTATTTGTTAAATATAAAAACGGAAAATGTACTAAGTATACAACCTATTGGTATTCACCCTTTTGGAAAAATCACCTGCACAATTGCTGAATTTCTTAAATTACCGAATTCCAAAGAATACACCGGGCACTGTTTACGCAGGAGCTCAGCCACTTTACTAGCTGAAAGTGGTGGTAGTATAACTAACTTGAAGAGACACGGAGGATGGAAATCGGCAAATGTAGCAGAGGGATACATAGAAAATTCTTTAAGAAATAAAATTCACATAGCTTCACAGATTGAAAAGAGCCGTAACGAAATCAATATCTCGAAAATAAGTACAATTTCTGATGCGTCCAATTCTAATTTCAACATTGCCACTTCTGTTAATATCCCTAATAATATTAATATAAGTAATTGTCATAATTGTGTAATTAATATTCATAAGAAATGTAATCATAATAGTGATTAGAAAAATCGAATTAAACGGTTTTCTTCACATAAAGGATTCAATATAAAATTGAACCAGAAGATGGTAGATCTCAGGTGAAAAACAACTACTTTCCTGGCAAATACCACGCAGAACATTGAATGATATTCACCTGAAAATCCATGCATACTTCCATATAATATCAATGGACATTGAATGCAAATGTTTCTTTCTGATAAGCTCGATTATGTTTAATTTATGTCGTTCACCTAACAATCGCATCGTTTCAGGCTTCTGGCCCTCATCAGTACGGAGTAGTCAACCAGCAAGGTCAAAGAACTCTGGCTGAAGTGAGACAACGTAAACAAACCATCATCGATCTTGTAACACCTATAGGTACGCCGGAAAAGATAAACTTTAACTGGCGGTACCTAGTGACAGAAAGAAACACTCGAAAATCTCCCACCTCGATAGGTTTCTAAATAAAGATTCCTTCTCAGTAGTGTGCAAGCCCGTCTAGCATATAGTGAAAGATAAGTGCCATGTGAAGTGGAATGAATAGAAAAATCGAATTAAACAGTTTTCTTCACATAAAGGATTCAATATAAAATTGAACCAGAAAATGGTAGATCTCAGGTGAAAAACAACTACTTTCCTGGCAAATACCACGCAGAACATTGAATGATATTCACCTGAAAATCCATGCATACTTCCATATAATATCAATGGACATTGAATGCAAATGTTTCTTTCTGATAAGCTCGATTATGTTTAATTTATGTCGTGTTCACCTAACAATCCGCATACCGGTTGTCCATTGATATTATATGGAAGTATGCATGGATTTTCAGGTGAATATCATTCAATGTTCTGCGTGGTATTTGCCAGGAAAGTAGTTGTTTTTCACCTGAGATCTACCATTTTCTGGTTCAATTTTATATTGAATCCTTTATGTGAAGAAAACCGTTTAATTCGGTTTTTTCTATTCATTCCACTTCACATGGCACTTTTCTTTCACTATATGCTAGACGGGCTTGCCATCTACTGAGAAGGAATCTTTATTTAGAAACCTATCGAGGTGGAGATTTTCGAGTGTTTCTTTCTGTCACTAGGTACCGCCAGTTAAAGTTTATCTTTTCCGGCGTACCTATAGGTGTTACAAGATCGATGATGGTTTGTTTACGTTGTGTCTCACTTCAGCCAGAGTTCTTTGGACCTTTGGCTGGTTGACTACTCCGTACTGATGAGGCCAAGAAGCCTGAAACCGGTATGCGGATTGTTAGGTGAACACGACATAAATTAAACATAATCGAGCTTATCAGAAAGAAACATTTGCATTCAATGTCCATTGATATTATATGGAAGTATGCATGGATTTTCAGGTGAATATCATTCAATGTTCTGCGTGGTATTTGCCAGGAAAGTAGTTGTTTTTCACCTGAGATCTACCATTTTCTGGTTCAATTTTATATTGAATCCTTTATGTGAAGAAAACCGTTTAATTCGATTTTTCTATTCATTCCACTTCACATGGCACTTATCTTTCATAATAGTGATTGTTATATGTAATTGTCTATATAAAGTTCATACGTTATTATCCATCGATAGTCTTTTTAACATACAAAACTCCTACAGAAAAAATATCGATCCAAAAGTGATTTTACGGGACTCGCAGTCCCTACTCATCCTGTAAAATATCACTTCCGGAACTTGTTACGTAAATTACTATTGGTGAACGCAGTAACTTTTCGGGGCAAAGTAATTTCTTTGCCCTTCTACAGTTGTATAGATTCACTGATCCATTTAATTTTGTTTTCAGATTGTGAAAGGTTATAATCCCAAAAAAGTGTCGAAAATAGAGGCATCTATCACAGTTTTTTTTTTTGTATGTTGCTTTCTAGAAAAAGTTTGTGTAATAACTCAATTGATTCACGTATCAAAAGTGAGGTTATGATTGTTTGTTTATGTTTTACTTTTTGCTTACAAGATTACTTGCTTTCACTCGAAATTCTATCTGTGAAAATGACTAGAGGAGCTCAGATTCCAACTTTTGAAAGATGAAATCCCCCAAAGGGTATACAGGGGCACATATAAAATATGGTGAATTCCAACTCCGTCACTCAGCGCAAACGCGTACCCCAAAACAAGAATCAGGTGAGTATTGTGATTACTAATATAGTTCATATGTTGAAAAAGGAAACATTCGCATTTGAATATTGAATAGAAATATTGTTCTGTTAATTGAAAAATCCACGATAAAAATAGTTTTTTGTAATACCTAACAGAAAACAACTACTTTCCCGGCTAAAGCCCCGCTGGACATTGAACTACATCTGATAGATATTGAGAAAGGAATCTAACTCAGAAGAAATAAATTAAAAGGCAAAAATTCGCATTTTCATTCAGATAGTTTATATGTTTTTTCCAACGGAATTTCTGTTTTAGATTTCCAGAAATGGAGTTTTAAATATGTTGTCAGGGTAGAATTTGAAGTGTTATTTATTTCATTTTATTTTATTTTATTCATACACCATCCAACAGCCGAAGCCAATTACAGGATGGGAAAAATCAACAGTACAAAAAATACATTAGATATAGTATAAATTAATCTATAGAATAAAAATCAAAACAATTCACACTATCAATTGGAAAGAGATATGCAAATCAGTACATACACTGAAAAAAACTTCTAGTGATTAAAAAAAATTTTACCAGTCAGTATAACAGTAAGAAATTCTACAGCAATGCTTTTTTTATATCAGCAACTTTACAATGGAGAATATCAAAGGAATTTCGAAAAGACATATAATCTGAACACATTCCATACATGGGTGACCAATTAAATTGTAGCCTTTGGTAGAATTCCAAGTATTGAATTAATTTAATTTATTGGATGAATTTAATTTAAAATTAGTGAAATACTATATTTTCGTAAAGGTAACTTTGACCCATGACATGATCAATACAAAAAAAAATGTAGTCTCTTTGTTAAAAAAATAGGTTACATTTTTAGAAACATTGGTAAATCTGGAGGAGTAAATAAACATTTAGAAATAAACTTCATTTAATTTTGTTAATTTGACTTGATCATGATAAGGGTTGTCCTGATATTCTTGATTGATTATATTATTAGTTTCAAGTGATTTTAAAAATTGACAAAGGATATAGTTCATTCCAAAATGTTCCGTCATTAGTCGTAGCAATCACAACAAAATTCAATTCAGAAGAGGTCCCGACATCAATTCATCAATACTCCACTTTGTTTCGTAAAAACGTAGAATATAAATGATATAATTATCAATGCACAATGTGAAACACTTTATCATTTCGGTCAATGCATGCAATGCATAATATCATTATTTACAATCATTGAGCTGGAACTGAGGCAATAATTTATTAATGTTACGGTTCGGTAATTTTTCCACAAACATCGGTGATCCTTTGGGTTTATTACACCATACTATAGGCCAACCAATAGAGAGAAAATAGAGGCTATTTTCACACTTAAATAAAGACGCAAATAGCCTATACCACCTTTCAAAGGATAGTTCGAAGATGAAAACCCCAGCAAAATCGCTTTGTGGAATTTTTTTAAGAACAATAGTGTCAAAAATGACCACTTTTTTGTTTTTTTATAAATATCTTCAAAAGTATTGAGGAAATCGTTTCATATTCAATGGAACTTTTGCAGAGAATTCGAAAACCTACAAAATGTGTTACCAGATCGGTGCATTTTCCACTGAGAAAATCCAGGAAAACCTATAAAAAGGGATCATTTTAAAAAAATTCATCATTTTTATAAATTTGAAGCTGGACAAACAACTATGCGGGAAATGATAGATGTTAATATGCAGTTCACCTGTGCGTAAGATGGTTTTGTCCGATATGTGGTTTTTGCACAATCGCCTTATAAACAATTTGAGGGCTTATCTTGCAAGATGCGTCGATTTGAAGGAAATCGTCGTATGCAAATTCTGTAAACGGCATCTGGAAGTAGAGATCAATATCTACAATTTGTATATTTTGGATTTTTACCTGAGAGGTGGGAAATGTGATGAAAATGTCACTGAAAGTTGCTCTAAATGCTTGATACACTTTCCTCCGCTGGCTCGTCCGCACACTACCGCTACTAGACTCTGCCTAGAGAGGTAAAAATCCAAAATACACAAATTGTAGATATTGATCTCTACTTCCAGATGCCGTTTACAGAATTTGGATACGACGATTTCCCTTAAATCGGCGCATTTTGCAAAATAAGCCCTTAAATTGTTTATAACGCGATTGTGCAAAAACTACACATCGGACAGAAAACCATCTTGCACACAGTTGAACAACATATTATTATCTATCATTTCCCGTAAGATTGTTTGTCTAGCTTCAAATTTATAAAAGTTCTGAATTTTTTTAAAATGATCCCTTTTTACAGGTTTTCCCGGATTTCCTCAGTGGAAAATCCACCGATCCGGTCGCACAAAAATCTATTTTGTAGGTATTTGAATTCTCCACAAAAGTGAAACGATTCCTTCAATAATTTTCAAGATATTCGTAAAAAAACAAAAAAGTGGTAATTTTTTACACTATTTGTTGTTAAAAAATTCCACAAAGCGACTTTGCTGTGGCCGACACCGGGGTTTTCATCCATGACCTATCCTTTAAAAGGTGGTATAGGCTATTTGCGTCTTTATTTAAGTGGGGGAAAAACCTCTATTGGTTGGCCTACTAGCTTACCGATTCAAAAAAGAGCACTATTTTTCTTAGCATTTCTTTCATTCGATGCAAAAAACTTTGTAAAAGAACTCACTAAGAGGTTATTTCTATTTGTTTTCACATCTTATAGGTGTATAATAAGTGAGTCTTTTTTCAAATAATCCTCCTTTTTTAATTTACATGTGAAAATTCATAGCGCAGTAAAATTCAACTTATTCGGAACAAAATAATTTTTTTAAATTTCGATAAAATGGCTACTGGAATTGTTAAATAAATTCGTTTCATATAGGCAAACAACATTTAGTTGAGGCTGAGTAATTATTTGGTAAATGGGAAATACTTCAGTCATCTGGGGACCAAAATGAGGAAAACGTTCCTCCTGGGAGTTTCAAAAATAGGTATTTTTATAGATTTCGACGTGCTTTTTCCGAATTTTCACTTTACCACCTCGTATCTTTGCCGCTCGCGCCGCCACATTGAAAAAATGGCGCACAAAAACAGTTTTTTTACAATATCTCATTTCCGACTCATTTCACGATAAAAAAGTTGTAATAAAGTAAACTAGAGAAATTCCCTACAATTTTTGTTCTGAAATTTTTTTGAAAAATGAATAGTATTAGTGTACGATTGCCGCAAACCAACACACTTAGTTTAATTTATTACATAACTATTTTCATCGTAAAGTGAGTCGAAAATGAGATATTGTCAAAGAGCTGTTTTTGGGCGCCATGGCAAGGTGGCAAAGTGAAAATTCGAAAAGAGCACGTCGAAATCTATAAAGATACCACTTTTCAAAACTCCTGGAAAACTTTCGAGGAAAAACTATCAAATGACTGGGGTCAAACGTCTTTTAACTTTTATGCATCGTAAACGAGTTTGTTGCAATGCAAGTAACATGATTATAATAAAGAGAAGAATTATGATCATTTAAATGTTTCATAATAAGAACTTCGAAATGCAATTTTTAAAATACATATAATATAAATATTAAATATTCTCACGTATCTCTTAACATAATAATTCACTTGTTTCAAAAATTCTAAGTTCAATAGTCAATTAAAAAATAATAAAAATAATTCAATTGAAGAAAACCTTTGTAATGGAATAAAATATTAGAGTAATCGTAGTACAAAATATATAGTTCACAAGAAACAATATCCAAAGTTATTATAAACCACAACTGAAATCAAACGCCTACTGATATGTACTCGGCCAGAAAAATAGAAAATTGGAGATTGAATTGCATACCTTCTTCTATGCTCTCTTTTCCAAACTGGTATGAAACAAACCAATCATTCTTCAGTATAACTTCAAAATAACTTAAAAAAACATTGCATAATTGCCAATACACCACAGATTTACATAAAAACAATAATTTTATTATGTTTTCTGGGGAGTTTACGTTACAACAAAAAACAGCATGTCCCAGGGATATTTGTGTTCGTTAGTCCTCATTTAAGATTTCCAAGTTTTTTCAATGATTTCATATAATACTCAATTTGTTGCTTACATTGTATACAAAATTTATTTTTATAATTGTTGACCTCAGGTTGGACATCAAATCGTTTTTCTTTATTTTGCAAAGTTATGCAATCTTGCAATGTTCATTAATCAATACTCAAAGTTTCAGTCATATCTTATGATGATGAAAAATTATCTCCATACAGTTAATATTTTATTTATTTCCCTATAGTATGAATTATTTCTGAATTTTTTTAAGTTAAATTAAAGAATTGTGCATACATTTTAGCAGTCTTCCAATTACGGATTGATTATGGGAATTATTTGATCGATTGTTACTCAAATTATATAGAATACCAATTGCTTGAAATGAGATATTGTCAAAAACCTGTGTCTAGAAGATCCACAAATTATTTACAACAAACAAGTCATCATAAAGTTTTAAGAAGTCCTATCTGTATTAAGAAAATAAATTGGCAGTACGGAAAAATATAGTGAGCATTTTTTTCTAAGGTATAAATTATTTTTTACTTTTTATTTGAATACACTCCAACAAATATATTTTCTCGTATACTATGAAAAAATAAACAATAAACTGCTACTAGTAGAACTGTTTTGTTTGAAAATATGAACAGGATGTTCATAAAATCAGATGTGACTGAAAGATAAACTTTAGTCACTATCTTCCATCGTTCAACATAATAACCCCTTGTGGGGTAGTTCAATGTCCAGCGTGGCTTTAGCCGGGGAAGTAGTTGTTTTCTGTTAGCCATTCACAAAAAATAACTTAATTTTTATCGTGCATTTTTCAATTCACTGAAAAATCTTTCTTTCAATATTCAATTGAGAATATTTCCCTTTTCAGTACAACTGTCTTGCACACTTTTTAATTAAACCTAATTTTGAACTTCTAGCCTCTTTTATAGGACACCCGAGGCATAGAGAATGTATTAGGTCTATAGTTTTTGTGCAAGTGGCAAAGTGAGTTACTTTTCTAGTGAGATGCGGAAAATGGTATATGCCTAATCTAATGACAGTTCTGAAATGAATGGCGTTTTGTTATTGGAAAGTGTCACGTAAAAGCTGATATTTCATAACGAAATGAGGTAAATAATAAGCAAACCCTCTGGCAGTTCACGTGTTCTTGAGTCAGGAATATTCCTTTGAGAGTCGGCTTTTCATGTTTTCTTTGGCGCAAACAGTTATCGTGGAAGGCGACACGAAAAACATTTTCTTTATATTTGAAATAAAATTGGTGTCAAATTCCTTCGATGAAAAAAGTCAACCGATGCCATTCATCACCTGAAACACTCACCTAATTGTACCCTAAAAACTCCTTCAATTTTAAGGAATTATTTTGGGGGAGAAGTTTTGCGTGTATTAGCTTATCTCTTTTCAAACGCTTGATAACCTTGTTCCATCCAGAGTATCCGGACTCTGCTCTGGGTTATATTGTTTGTCCACTATTAAATGATGAATTTATTACGACCACGATTTTAGACATATAATGATGCTATTTATTACTCATGTGAATTGAATAATAATGAAAGTATGATTGAATAATGTCGCTCAGTTGATCATAAAAAATCGTAAAATATGCGAGGGTAATTAATGGCGTAATAAAAATTGTATAAATCAAGAGTGTCCCTACGCGATGATGACAACTTTGTATCGTATTAATTTTTTATTACAACTGTATCATAGTTTCTTCGTATCAATGTAGTTGATTAAATATCTATGAAGTTTAATTTGGACAAAATGTCATGGGCGCCAGCGGTATACAAGAATGGATTGGCAGTTGATACAAAATACAACTTAATTTCCTGAAAATGTAAATTCTACCTGAACTTGCTAAAAAAAGTAATTGTGAGCTAATTATCCAATGCTTGAAACCAATTGAATATTTACTTCAACTCCCAAAAAAAGCCAAATCTTTTACAGCAGAAGTGAATGAATTCAATAAGGATGTGCCAGATGTTATTTATCGTATGAATAAAGTATTCCTAAACCAATTTTTTAGCAGCTCTCAACTGTCTAACCCAACATATTTTTTAAGATGGCATTAATCATGGGGCTAATTGGGAGAAGATATAGGATACTATAGCGGAGTTCTCATAGTGAATATACCTTTTTCAAAAAACTCCCAGATCATTTACTAAATATATTGGGCAAATTTAAAAAAAATTGTAGTATATTTGAATATATTTTTTTTAGTTTCTTGACCAATATTGGTTTGAAAGTTGCTAACTTTCAAACCAATATTCATTAAACGATATGTAGACGATTGTTTAACCTGTATTCCTACTGACAAAGTTGATGAAATTCTAGAAAAATTTAATAAATATCATCCTAGATTGAAATTAACAATAAAAGAAGAAATAGAAAAACAAATAAACTTTCTCGACACAACAATAACACACGAAAATACTGGAAAAAAAATCACAAACTGGTTTATTAAACCAAATGCATCAAATCGTTACACAAACTATTTGTCAAACGCACCCCTTAGTTACAAAAAAAAATGTAATTCAAAATTCAACTGACAGAGCTATAAAGCTTGCTCAACCAAAATTCAGAGAAAGTAATATAGAAATAATATTGAAAGAAAATAATTACCCCAGCCACTTTGCAGAAAAAACAATAAAAAACGAATACATGCGTTCTACAATAAAAATGATAATGAAGTAAAGAAAACAACAACATACAGACCATCACCATACATAGACAAACTATCGAATAAAAAAAAAACAAGGAAAAACATAACAAACATTTCACCCGACTGAAAAATACGAACAAAACCATTTATTCAAAATTAAAACCAGACATACCAAAAAACAAACAAACTCGTACAGTATATAGAATACCGTGTCAAAGTACCTATATAGATCAAATAAAACAATATTTGCAGAAACTAGTACCACAAATACTCAAAAACCGACATTTAGAGCCTTATCCAAACACGAAAAAGAAAATCAACATAAGTTTGACACTAACAACGTTGAAATTTTCACCAAAGAAAGGAATCCAAGAGTAATTAAATGATACATATTAAAAAAGACCCCAATAGCATTAACAATATAAATGATATAAAAAACTTGAGCCAGATTTATAACAACCTTTTTTAACTTTGTTAAGAGTAATAATAATGAAAACTGATCTTTACATGCTGCCGAAAATATACAGTCCGGCTCATATACTAGAACTCAATATAAACAATCCGGTGTACTTATGAAAAGGGTGAAAATGCATGAAAGATAAACAAATCATCCCCGATAACTTCGACTTTGCAGTCACACACTTACAATAACGTTCGTACGATGCGAAATCAGAATTCAAATAAAATAATTTGTAAGTGAATATTCATATATGTTACGGATATTTTGTTATTGAGTTAAATTACGTGTTATAGTTCAAACCATATGTTTTTAAAGAATTATTTTAGTGCATACATTTCAATATTGTGTTAAGTTAAATATGTCTCAAACTCCATATTTTTAATTTTAGTGTTTTAACCTGATGATGACAAATACCATGTCGATACGTGGTTAAGAGAAATTATATGAATTGACTGAATCAGACCTTTATTCCGAGAAATTTAAGAAAATATATATGTGGTCAAGAAACTAAAGAAATATATATATATATATATATATATATATATATATATATATATTTAAATTCCAATGGAACAATGGAAACAGTACTATTCAAAGAGTAGGTAGTATAAAGCTGTTTTTTTAGAGCTTTTCATTTACAGTCCAGTCCTATGGTAGGCATTGTAAGGAAGGTTAGCCAAATAGTTTAAGATTGGATTGCGTGAAATTTGGGTCAAATTGGGTCAAGCGAGATGGGTTAGGTTTGATTTACGTAAGCTTGTCATGTGATTAGTTTTTCTAAGGATTCCTCAGAAATATTCCTTTACATATCTGGAACTAAAGAGTGATTTCTAGATAAAATGCACGCGCTCACCCCTATCGCTTGAACTCAAAAATATTGTTCGTGATCCTTCATGTTTTTCGAATCCTGATTCATATCAAATACTTAGGAAACTTCTAACGTTTGTTTAAGATGAGAGAATCAAATAAAATATTGTTGTTTCTTTTTCGAATTAAATAAATAATTGAGAAAGCAATTAGCGTGTTGCTGAAAAACGAAAAAATATAGTCGTCCACAATGTCCCAAAACTGCCCATTTTTAACGAATGGCCATGCCTCCCAAAGTTTGTCATTTCTACGCAAAATTTTAGATTGCCAAACTGTATATATTTAAAGACTGAACTTTTCGTGACCCTTCCGGAGTACAATTGATAAGAAAATATTCTGTATTGAAAATGGAAGCAAAAACAAAAAATACTGTTTTCCTGGGAATGTTTTTATTTTTCAATATCAAATTAAATTTATGGAGAGAAATACCTAGAAAAAACGCTCCATGTACTATGAGAAAGATACATGGACTAATCCACCTTGAAAATAGGATCTCAAATGAAATGCGCTACCTTAAAATAAAATAAATCTTGCAAAATGGAGCCATGCCGATTAAGCTTGCCGAATTTATTTTTTATCAAATTCATAGATAATTTGTGATAATATATCGATTCAACAAATGTTTTATCTAATGAATGTATCTTCAGACAATACAAACTATATCTCATCATTATATGCATCATCTGCATGAAAGATATATACGGAATGTTCGGATAATACTTGTCTCCATTTTCAATGTGACTTCTGGTAGACATGATCTGAATATAAAAAGGTGTGTTGAACTACAGAAAAAATATTATTCAGTCAAAATTAATTCCAGATTCGCTAGTGTTGTGAAAGGTTATGTTATTTTCCGAAACATCAACTCTATTATTATATAAATCATTATTCATAAAAACTGTATATAAAATATGTATTTGATTGGACATATTGGACATCAAATATGGAAAAATTGCACACATTGGCTTTGGTCATGCCATGTTTCCAATATGCTCGTCATTTAAACTTAATTGATTTCATCGGCCATACAGAAGTACCTATACTTCAAAGCACGGATGAAAACCGAAGCTGGCTTTTGTGAATACAATTGAAATAATTCCACATGACAGATATTTCCCGTTTATCCTTTGTTCACAGACTATTAAAGGTCATTACCCATTCGAATGCAGAACTAGTTTTTACGGCACACGCTTTGAGAGAGAAATTCGAGTGTAGGATGTATCTAATATGGTTCATGAAGTGGAAAAAAAATAAATATTGACCTTTGCTTGTTCTCCCATTTTGTTTCAAATGAATCAAATATTTTTTGGATCAACCTCAACTATCTGGGTGGAGTAAATTTATTTCACATCAGTTATAACAAATCACGTGGAAAAATTATACTCCATAGGCAGTAGAGAGAGAGATAAATATGATTTATTTTGTTTGAAGATTGCTCATATGTTCCTGGAAAATTCTGCAATATATTTTAGCATCAATCGTTTTCACACACAATGCGTTGAATAAAGCTTTCCATAGACTGCTCATAGGAATTCTTCTAGGAAACCGACAAAAAATATAGGGTAATCATAATGTTTATCAAAAGCAAGGTTTTCACTTACCAACATATGTTTCACGAAGGTGAATTATTCAGTAAATCTAACCAAATATATGGAAAATAACCGACATAAAAATATTCACACCAACAGTACTTCGCAAAATATAGATACTGATAAAGGGAAACATTAGCAACAAACGAAAATCACACTGTGAAATGAGTTATTAGGATCAGCATTTGTCACTATCAACAATAACTCTGATATGAATTCGGAATATTTTTTCATTCCTATATAATTTTCTAAATTTGCATTTTGTATACTATAAATATATCATGTACTTGGTTTGCATTAGGTTTCCAATGATATTCATATAGTCTACACTAATTTTAAAAATAAGATGAGTAGTGGTGACGATCAAATTCCAACTCGAATAATAAAATTAAGTGTTACACATATATCGAAAGTTTTAACGTACATTTTGAATAATTCTTTGCAATATGGCATTTTTCCTGAAAAGCTGAAAATTGCAATAGTAAAACCTATTTACAAAAAGAAGGGTGATTCAGGGCAGCATTACTGGCCCAATACTTTTCTTAGTATATCTAAATGATGTGTGCGATGTACTGACACCATACTCTGACTGTAAAATGGTAAACTGTGCTGATGATACGAATATTCTGATTGAAGGACGAACGGTTGAACGTATATTAGACAACTCCAACTTGATGTTTAATAAGATAAACAACTGGTTCTCCGAAAATAAACAGGTTGTAAATGAAGACAAGACTAATGTAGTTATGTTTACAACTGGACATGCAAGCCAGGCAGTGCCTAGTAACTTTCAGTTAAACAACAAAAACTTAGAAATAGCACCTAGTACCAAATTCTTAGGAATCCATATCGACAGATATCTAAATTGGAGGGTACATATAAATGAGCTAGTCGAAAAATTAAGTAAAACATGTTATGCATTAAGAATACTATCAAAGCATTTGAGTTTTTATATACTTAAAGTTGTGTATCATGCAAACGTTGAAGCTATTTTTAGGTATGGTATATTGTTCTATGGCGGAAGTACTTCATTACAGCACCTATTTATTATTCAGAAAAGGGTTGTCAGAATGATGTTTAAACTAAATTATAGAGAATCATGTAGGACTAAGTTTCGTTCAGCTAATATATTAACAATTGTTGCTGTGTATATTCAAGAGTGTCTTTTGTTTCTCACTAAGAATAGGCACCTTTTTTCTGATTATAAATCCCATATTAGCTATAAGACCTGAAATATAAATTATAATTATCCTGTACATAGGTTGACCGTAACCGAAAAACATTATTTGTATAAATCCATCAAATTTTTCAATAAGCTACCAGAAAGAATAAAATCACTTTCTTCTCCAAATGGTTTTAAAAAAGAAATTTGGAAACTCCTAATAAACCTGGAGCCTTACTCCATGAGGGATTACTTAGAAGCACACCTAGAATAGATTTTGTAGTCGGTTTGTTTTTGTGTACCTACATACTGTTTATATATGTTTTGTGATGGTCTTAGTGACCTTCAATGTGTTTTTTGATGCCCGTTTGTTTCTACCACCTTTTACAGGTGTAACTTCTTGTACTTGGTTGTTTTTTCAAATAAAGATTATTATTATCATTATTATAATGTACACCACTTCGCAGAAAAAAACCGCAATATAAATATCCCAAGTAGCATAATAGTGACAGAAACAGATACTGCAACTTCGACTAGGTGGCTATTGAGTATTCACCACTAAATCAACCGCTATACAGTAAGAATAACTTTATTTTATATTTGCATGGTTGTATTCACGTGATTCCAATCTCTGTTAGCCACTCCCAGTTCTAAAACTTGTTAGTGTCAATTAAGGTATCTGGAACATCACCACTAAGCAGAATCACCTTATATGTTTTCAAGCTACACCACTAAAATATCACAAAGATATCAAAACCACTTTCATTAGAGTATGATGGTTTTGGTAATGTTTTAGTAACTTCCATCAAACCTTCAATATGACAGGCAGTTGATTGTGATATGTCGTGATGGTAGCCACGTTCTTGCTATGCTCATAAGTGATTGCCACAGTTCGCATTCAATAAAAGTCACTACAAAGTAACGATTTCTTTTAAAATTCCACTTTCAAGTGCATAAGACCTATTGCAGTTTTTAGGCTAAAACTTTGAAGTGGTAAACTTTCAGTTTATGCCACTTTAAACACTCATTTTGGCTGCAAATAAACCACTCTAAAATTATGTTCTCCAAAAGCCGACATATTGACAGAAATATGCTGGGTCGCCATTGTTAGAGAAATGAACGCACCATTCAATTACAACATTTATTTGTCGTCAGTATTGCATCAAATGTGGTAATTTATTACGTAAGTATTTGTTTCAAGTAACAAAAATTATAAAAAATATGTTTGAGGGATTTAAGTACATAATTTGAGAGACGCTTTATTTGCAACATTATAATGTTTTCCTCAAATAATGAATATTCAGATGACGCTGCTCACAATCGAGCTACAACACCCATATTTCAATCGTTTTAATATTATCCCGATCAGAGAAGTGTCCTAATATCCGTGTTTGTAAGTTATATATACTTATAGTCGAGTGTTAGAAATGAATCAGGCAAAATGGAAGAATGAGGAATATGTATTATTGAAATATGTTGCAGGACAGAGATCGAGCTAAATATCAATTACACAAGTGCAGTCAGTTAAGTTTAACGTATTGAGTGTCGGCCACTACATATCCACGTTTTTGCTAGGTGACTACAACGTGGTTGGAATGGTCTTATCTTCCAAGTAACGTAGCGGCCTCCAAAAAAGTGTTACCCATTTTGGTATCCGCCACGTGATGCAACCGTCTATATTACGTACGTTGTCGTCAAACACCTCAAAGTTTTCCAGGTTCTTAGCCGCTATGTTCCGCCAACTTAAAATTGGTATTGGTATTTCTATATTTATCCTTACAATCCTTGTGGATTCATCCGTTTGTTCATTTTGAATGTGTTGCTCGATGCATTTCATGAGAATTCTACTGGAGGAAATAAAAATATTATTCCAAAGTGAAGAAAATAAAAGTTTTCTGAATCGTTCATGACCTGATTACAGTAAATTGTACATATTGTTTTGTTGTCAGCATTCCAATTGATCAACACATAATTGAACGGGTTTCATATTTCCATTTTACATTGTAATATACTGAAGATGACTTCATAAAAGTCGAAACGTCGGCAACATATCAATAGTGTTTTCAGTTATAGGACTTCACCCCAACGAATTGTATAACTTAATATTGATATATTTACAACTCCAAGAAGTCATTTACACGTTTTTGGATATACCCTGTATGATCTTATGAGCTATACTGTCGCTTCCAAGAATTCTCGGGTCGTCAATAAATTAAAGAACATTGTTCGATCCTTGCATAGTGGTTTCTGCCATATTGGGTCTGTGTCCATCGTTTTCTCTTGCACTGACACCGGATAGGATGCTGACATCTATGATGAAGGTCGTAGACCTCTTCACAATGCTTACTTGCATTATTCATATAATTGTATTTGTTTTTGGTTGAACGGGTGTTTTTATGCCGAGCTGCATGCTCGAGATGAGAAAGTACGGTAAAACATCGAATACAGACTTAATGGCTGCCTCCATAACTATAGTGAGTGTTCTTCTGGTTGCTGCGTATGAATAAATGAAGTTGTGTGGTATGGATTTGGTCCATCTTCGAACTTAGCTGAGATATTGGGGAAAAGTATTTTTTGCCAATTTTTTTTCCATTCGATTGCAAATTTGGCCTTCACTTTGTCTTCAAGTTTCGTTTTTTTTTGGGTTTAGTTCGTATCGGATATAATGATTGTTTTTCAAAATAATGATTCATCTGCATTTAATAATAACTTTGGGCCAAAAAAATCCCTAGAGAAGACTGTGATATATAATCTTTTACCTAGCCCCGCTCCCCATCTGTTATTTATTTAAACACGTATCACGATAATCTGAATATTTCATATAATATCAAAATTATAATTTCATCAAATTGTCAATAATGCAGATAACGCTTTATAATTCTTTTGTTCCTATTGGAACTCCGACGTTATTCAATTTTTTTACAAGCTTTTATTTAGTTTCACCTGTCCCGGTCTCTGTCTGTGTGTCTGTCTGTAATCAAATCTTGCAAGTTAAATTTGACCCACTTTTAATCGTCCGATTGATTTGAAATTTAGCAAGTGTACATAATTCCGGTGAAAACGCATTATGAAAGTTTTGTTAGGAACAAAAAACAAAATGGCGGGACCAATATGAAGGACAATTTTTGTGATTATAGTCCGATTCTATTCAAAATTGGTATCTAGGGGTTTTCGTGGTCAAAGATTACGATCTTTTTGTCAAATTCCAATAATTTAACATGGCGGCTCCAAAAAATGGCGAATGAGTTTTGTGATTATGGTCCGATTCTATTCAAAATTGGTATGGGGGGGTTTTTGGGGTCGAAGATTTTTTGTTACTAGCTTTTATTTTTAGTTCCAACTATCCCGGTGTCTGTCTGTCTGTCTGTGTATCTGTCTGTCTGTAATCAAATCTTGCAAGTTTTAAATTTGACCCACTTCTGATAGTCCGATTGATTTGAAATTTGGCAGGTGTACATCATTCCGGTGCCAACGCATTATGAAATTTTTGTTGGAGAAAAACAAAATGGCGGCTCCAATATGGGGGACAATTTTTGTGATTATGGTCCGATTCTATTCAAAATTAATCTAGGGGTTTTCGGGGTCGGAGATTATGATTTTTCTCTCAAAATTCAAAAATAAATTAGATAGAAATTACTAAATTGGTTATTTAACATCATACATACAAAAAAAAATCAACGAAAAAGAAAATGTAAAACAAGCTCTCATTCGATGTTGAGGAAAACAGAACTAAAAAATTATAAAAAAATGTTTTAAAGACAATCTTTTATTTATACAAATGCACTAAAAAGGAAAAACATGTTTTCTTTCATTGTTTGATCTAGGTTATTCTGTGAGTAACAGATTCAAAAGCTTGCCGCATATACAAAATAGGCAATCTTGCGCGGCAAGATTTTAAATCTGTTACTCACAGAATAACCTGGATCAAACAATGAAAGAAATTATTTTTTCCTGTTTAGTGCACTTGCATAAATAAAAGCTTGTTTTTAAACATATTTTTTTAAATTATCTTATATAGATATATACAACCTGCATGTTTTTCGCTGTGAAAAATCAACTGATAATAACTTTATTCAGAAAGAATATTATAGTTACACATCTAGAAATATTAATTAATATTTAAATTGATAATTCATCTAATAGACTAGAAAAAAAGAAAATTGAAAAAAAATACATGTGTAAGCACTTAGGTCCAGAGATCTGTATGAGCAGAATTTGTAATCAAATCAGGTTAGTATTAGAATAGAAAAGAAAGGAAGAAAAAATAAATTACATTTGATTGTTATTAAAATATTACAGTAGCTTGACAAAGGAGTTGTAGTTGTAATTAATGAAATGTTTATATTCAATAGAAAAAGTTTTCATGTTTCTGGTTTTTCTCAGATTTGGTAGCAGTAAATTGTACATCCTACGAGCGGAAAACCGTTGACTCATGTCTTTATTAACGAATGGAGTAGCTAGATTATTTTTTTATTCATTTCTGGTTGAGTATGAGTTATGATATCTAACTAAATAATAATCACTATAGTCTGTTTACGTCATTTTTGGAAATTTTGTATATCCAACCCAACAAAATTGAAATACCCAATGAAATGCGTTAAATATCAATAAAACTAGTAAAATTTCATTTTAAAAGTTGGCAATCGTTGGTAAAATTCTAGATGTTGCCGAACCGAACGGTCAATAAAACATTCGTTTCATTCATCTGACAACTGTGACTTTTATAGTTCAGTTTGTGTATTATTTCATTTGATTCTTTAGTTTTTGTTGTTTGTTTGATAATAAAAAGAGTTATTTTCAGAACAAATCAATTCTTTCGATAAGACCTGCGTATAAGCAATATCAATATGCCTAAAGCATTATCAAAATATGTGTAGATATTACGATAATTTGCAATCTGCCAATGTTGACATATTTTTCATAGCCCTACGAGCATTTAACAAGGAAATCTCTCGTATTATTCCAAATTGATTATGTAATTATCTTTTATATATGATTAGCGTATAATTTGACTAGCGTGTAAGTGGATTATTTTGTATATATGATTAGCGTATAACCTCAATTTCTGTAAAATACTCCTGCCATTGGGCAATCTCCCTGTTGGATGTATAATTATCTGAATAAAAAAAACTGAGGTAAAATTATTCAGTGAATATATGGGCATTTCACGATTAGCGTTAATTAGACGTTTCTGGCAAACCAGACAACGGATCAACCTGAAAATTTCCGAGTATGCGTAAATTAATATGATCTACACGCCTGAAATATAATATATAATATCATATTATGATTTCTTATCACTTTGTCAACAACTTCATGTACTATTTCCCTATAACTATCTGTTACCGTTTAGAAGATATAAATTAATTTCGATTTTTTTTTACCAAACGTACTTTTATAAATGCTGATAATCTTGAACTCTCTGGTACTAAGATGATCAAATTCGAAATGGAATGGAGTGATACCATGAGGATCTTCACTTCGAGTCTTATTTTTATTTGCCTCATACAGGGCCTTTAGAAAATGCAGATACTTTGTTCACATAAAAAAATGAGTGGAAGTCAATTTTTTCAAATGATGTATATATTTTTGAGCTCTACATCCAATTTTAGATTGACTTTGTTCAGATAATCCTAATTCAATTTCGAACCGTTTTCGAGATAAACTGTTTCAAACAGAAACTGACGTGGTTTCCTTGTATTCATCACTTATTTTTGAAATTTAACAGATTCCGTTCGATGTTTCTTCATCAGTCACAGATAATACAATAAATAAATAATTATTAAAATACTCTCCAACCACCAAAAGAAACTTCTCTTCAAACAAAAGTTTTATTAACGCTGACACACGAACTGAAAATAATTTCATGAATAAGTAAGTTAATTCAATTGTCACTGTATTTCAGAATATGTTCGAACCCATCTCCACCTCTACTTAAACAAACATGTAATCTCTTCAAAAGATTTTCATGTGTAGCGCTTCTGATTGAGTCTGCAGTTAAACTATTGAAAGCAGTTCTAACTCTCGATTTCATATCTTCCATTGTTGTCACTGGGTTGGAGTAAACCATATTTTTAATGAAACCCCACACAAAATAATCTAATGGATTGCCATCTGGTGTTCTAGGAGGCCATCGAAAAGGTCCATTATTACCAATCCATCTGTCTTCGAAGATTTCAGTTAACGCTTCGCTCACTGAACGAGAATTATGGGGTGGAGCACCATCCATTTGGTACCATACACGTTCTCTTCCTGGCCTATTATTGAATATAATTTGAATTCCATTTCTCAGTGAATCTTCATATTTTGTTGCATTCAAATTATCATCATAAAACTCGATATAAAAAATTGACCCATTCTTTATGGCACAAAATACATTAAATTGCCATCTTTCTTGAAAACCCCTTTGGCGAACGACATGGGGATTTTCTGGCGCCCAATAATGACTGTTGTGTCTATTGAAAACTCAATTTTCTGTAAATTTGGCCTCATCTGTCCATATCATATTGTCAAGGAAATGTTCATCCTCTTGAGTCTTGACAAGTAACCATTCAAAGAATTCCACTCAACGAGGCAAATCAGTCTCTTTCAGATGTTGGACACAGTAGAATTTATAGGGATGCCATTTGTGCTTATTAAGAATGCGACGTAGGGTATAACTATCTCCCTTTCAGCCTCGTGTAGAGAAGCATTTGGAAATGCATGAAAAAATGATGTATAAGGCAAATAAAAATATGACTCGAAGTGAAGATCCACTCCATTTCGAATTCACTCCATTTCGAATTTAATCGTCTTAGTACCAGAGAGTTCAATATTATCAGCGTTTATAAAAGTACATGTTAGGTAAAAAAAAATCGAAATTAATTTATATCTTCTAAACGGTAAGAGATATGTATAGGGAAATAGTACATGAGGTTGTTGAAAAAGTGATAAGAAATCAATCAATATGATATTATATACAGGGTATTCCATTTGAAAAATCAAAGTAGCCGCTACTTTATAGTAGAAGCGGCAACGCCGCATTATCTAAAATATTTTAGGCGTATAGATCATATTAATTTATGCATACTGTGGAATTTTCAGGTTGATCCGTTGTCTGGTTTGCCAGAAACGTCTAATTAACGTTCATCGTGAAAAGCCCTGTATATATTTCAGAGGGTTGCAGATGCCTTTAATTTGAGTATTTCTACTGTAAACCGTATTGCAAGTAAGTCTAATAGAGGTGCAGTCCATCGAAACGGCGAAAACGGGTGAAAACTTCTTCTACTATAGGTTCTGTAGGGCTCCAACATGGTGGTCCCCATGGGGGGGAACTTATTTTGCATAGAGCGAAAAATAAAAAAAATCCTTCATCACTCAACGTAGAAGAGACTAATGGAGAGTATGGAAATATTGTTTTCGATATAGTTCTACTGATTTCAATACTCAATATTCAATAGTACACAAAATCCTAGAAATTTCGAAATATTGCACATATTAGCAACGTTATAATCAGTCATCTTGTGACGTCATTCCCTTCTTAACGTGAACAGACTATATTCTGAGATATTTAGCAAAGTTCAAGTCATTTACGTATAGGAATTTTCAACACAAAGTAAATTGTGTTCCGGCTTCTTCCTTGCGATACTGTTGCCATTTAAGGTGTTTGAATTTCAATGGAAGTGAACAAACCTCGTCGTAAAAAAATAAATTAATTCCAATTATGCTGTAAGGCCATTTAAGAGCATCGTCTCAGAATTCTTAAAAGGCTTGGTATTCTTTTACAGTTACGCACTACCGAAACGAAGAACAACTTAGGGGCTTTCTTGTTATTATTCTTTAAGCATTTTGTTGCTCTGCTTTCGGGATTTATTAACGACGTTTTAGCAGGGATCTCTCTCGTTATTTTCAGTTACGGAAATGAGTTTGGGTATTTATGATGGCCTAAAGTGCCATTAATGGATGTGAATTCGCTAATGTTTCAAATAATGAGCTCAGGAGGCGAAATTCGGATTAATCGTAGTAACTTTGTTGTCAAAGGTATTACGAATTTGTTTTGTTTCGAACAGCATGCATTTGAATGATAATTTCAGGTTATTTTATCCGAATATTTCTTGTGTAACAGCATATTTCTTACATTTTCACTTTCTAGGGAGAACCCAAACATTCAGAATGATTTAATATTGGAAACATTACGAGGAATTCAGCCATTATATGAATATTGTAACGAAAATAAGTAGAGTACACCCCTGCGTTGTTTACCACAAGCAGGAAGTTGTTTAGGGCCGTTGATCTAGATTCGTAAACCAGGCCGTCTGGGAATTCTGATGACATCATCGAATGATCCCGATGTTTCAAGAAGAATCGAGAAGGCTCGAACGAGGATATATAAATCGTGCAAATCACGAAAGCGGCAGAGAAACAAAGTAGTTCATCTTAGCAGGGTTGAGGTGAATTTTGGTTTATAGACCAGTGCTGGAGCCTTTGAAAATGGTAAAAAGTGAAATAAAATAATAGTAGGATGAAACCCATTGAAGAAGGAAGAGAATATAACGAAAATGAAAGGAAAAATAAATTACGGGCGATCTGAGCTCGGGAAGTGGAAGAGGGTGAGTTTTTAAGGGTAAAAAACGGTTTATCTCGATTTCCGGCAAAACTACGAGTCCTATGGAGAAAAGTTGAATGGCGAAGTTGTAGGTAATATAAAGATCTACAACTTTTGTGGACACACTTTTTCCACATAACCTCAAAAATTATGTGAAAAAATCAAATAACCAAGTTTTTGGTTTTTTATTATTATCTTTCCCAAAAAAAAATTTTTTTTCACGAAATTCGGTGAAAACTCACCTTCTTATGTCCCAAACACACTGTCATTTTTTTTATTTAAAATATTCATTTTTTCACCTTATTCTGACTTAATATCGAAAGCACCCTAATTTTCAATCAAAAATTCTCCCGTCAAAATATCAGCTTTTTTAAAAAACTCGGTGGGCTTTTTGTTCGTTGAAATCTCTACTTTCTAATGGTATAAAAAAAATATACATTACTATGGTAAATGTTCTCAGAAAATGCAAAGAAACGTAAAGTTAATATTTAATAAGACATCTACAATATTTTGAGAAAGTTGTAGAATGTTTAAATTATATGCGTAGATGCCTATTTATTGCTATTTTAAGATAACTTATATACCTGAGTGACCTACGGAAAATTTTAGCCCATCAAAAGGTATTTCATAGAGAAGTGGGGAAGGGGGTAGGAGGGTCTGGGCCTTACTACCTGTTATTTCTTTGCATTTTCTGAGCACATTTACCATAGTAATGTGTATTTTTTTATACCATCAGGAAGAAGAGATTTCAACGAACAAAAAGCCCACCGACTTTTTTAAAAAAGCTGATATTTTGACGGGAGAATTTTTGATTGAAAATTAGGATGCTTTTTCGATATTTAGTCAAATTAAGGTGAAAAAATAAATATTTTGAATCAAAAGAATTACAGTGTATTCGGGACATGAAAAGGTGAGTTTTCACTGAATTTCGTGGATAAAAAAGTTTTTTTGTAAAAGTTAAAAATAAAAAACAAAAAACTTGGTTATTTGAATTTTTTACATAAATTTTGAGGTTATGTGAAAAAAGTGTAGATACAAAAGTTGTAGATCTTTTTATTACCTACAACTTTTCCATCTAATATTTTTCCATAGGACTTGTAGTTTTGCCGGAAATCGAAATAAACCGTTTTTACATTTAAAAACTCACCCCCTTCCACTTCCCGAACTCAGATCGCCCGTAAATTATTTTTCCTTTCATTTTTGTAATATTCTCTTTCTTTTCCAATGGGTTTCATCCTACTATTATTTTTTTCGGTTTCAAAAATTATCGACCCTGGTCTATTAGTACAGTGCGCTCGAATATTGCATTGTGTTATGTTTGTGGAATAAACGGACATTAAAATAAACGGAGTATTTCGATAAAAACGAACCCAGTTTCATAACAATATACAGTCCGTATTTTTTATGTCGTACCACTAATGGCATCTCGAAAACGGTAAATTATACGAAGGTGGTTAAAATAGACAAAAGTGTGAACAATGAAACGATGTTTCCAAATCGAAAATATCACGCACCGTTCTCAAAATATACGGGGAAAACCGAAATGGCCCGTTTTCTTTTCTTTGCGCTGGCGCCTCTATTTTTAGGAATATGGAAATGTGTTCAAGAAACTTTCGTCTCTGTTTTAGATTTGATGTGATTTTTAATTCGACGTTTCGTTCTTCGGGGGCCACCCTCAACTCAATTTGTTCGAATACGGACCTGCATTTTTTAAATTTAATTTAAGTAATTATTATCTTACCGAGTTCAGATATTAACTGGTTTTTGTTTCAACATTTCTGCCCATGAATTCCATCTTCAAGGTCCAAACAATGAAAATTCAAAAATTGATTTTCTACTGATTCTGCTCTCGCCTTTGCAGGCAAAAGGCGATATTCCACTTTGATTTGCACATTAAACTATTTAAAATGAAGACAATAAAATAACTAATAAAAAACTTTTTAAAGACAAACCATTATTTAAGCCATGTACCAAAACGTATAAAACAATTTTTCTATTTTCTGAAATAGATAAAATCTCCATTATTTTGTTACTTTGCAACTGTTATATAAGTGATACAGTTACAAAAACATGAAGAAATATGATTTTAAAGAAATAAAACTGCAATATTGAATGAAACATGAAAAACCATTACAGGTTCGATTACTTTCGTTTCGGACGTCCATCGTCTTAATGATTTCAAAAGGTTTTCACGAACTTTCGAATGCTTGTATCTGCAATCGTCTTCAGGTGAATACTGACAAGTTTAGGTGCTACTTACCAATTTATATGTCTGCCTGTGCAAGGATACGTGTAATTCCGCCATGTACAGTGGTGCGTGTAATTTCGCGCGGTGTGGTGGTGCGTGAAGTTTTGCACCTATGCAGCCCGCCAGAAAGTGCAATTAGTGGTTTCGATACGTTCTCAGTGGTTTCCAACGCTTGGTTGACTTAGGCCTGATGTAGGCGGCCTCTTTAACTTTCGTTTGAACCAATGCTCCTCTCTATGTAGAACACTTGCGTGGTCAGCAATTCCCAATTTTGACGTTTCTCCACGTTGAGTTCCAATCTCACCGATAACGGCCTCTTTGTCTCTCTAATGTAGGAATCTCTGCATTCACATGGAACTTCATAAATGCAATACTTGCTGATTTCATTTTTGTTATCAGGTTTGGTCTCCGTAAAGTACTGCCGGATTGGAAGCAGCTCTTGATGTTGAACTTGTTTCCGATCCTTCTGATCTTCTCGGAGACACCTTTGATGTACGGAAGGCATGTCACTGTGCTTTGTTGTTGCTTTTCAGATGCCTTCGTTCTCTAGAGTTGTTTCAATACTTCTCCTAGGAGTTTCTTGGGGTATCCATTCCGGTGAAGGTCCTCTCTGATGTGGTTTAATTCGGCATCTAGTGACTCCTCGTCGTTGCATCGCTCTCTCTACCAATATTCTCACGATCCCTCTCTTTGTCGAACTCGGATGGTTGGAGCTGTAGCTGAGATACTGCCCCGTATGTCTCTTCTTTCTGTAGACAGAGGTGCGGATTTCGTTGCCAATTCTCTCAACGTCCACATTGAGGAAGGGTAAGGCACTGTTGGTTTCCATTTCCATCGTGAATTTGATCGAATCCCTGATACTATTAATTCTTGAGAAGAAATCCTGGAGATTTGTATCTCCGTGATTCCATATAATGAAAGTGTCATCCACGTACCTCAACCACAGCTTTGGTTTGTATTCTGCCTCCCTTATAGCCAATTCCTCGAACCATATGTTAGCGATGATTGGAGAAAGGGAAGTTCCCGGGATGAGTTCTGTAGGCAGCACTGCAGTAATTCCAATATTGCTTGGATGGGAAGGTCAGTCCTCTCGTGGAGCTGGTTATCCTCTTCGAGTTTCCTTTTGATGATACTAAGGGATTCCTCTTTAGGGACATTGGCGTAAAGGCCGTTCACGTCGAAGCTGATGAAACGATCTTCTGGTCCAAGTTCAACATCTGTGATGGTGTCAACGAAGTGCTTGGAATTCTTGACGTATGAACTGCTATTTCCTTGTAAGGGTTGTAGTATCGGTAGGAGGTATTTCGATAACTTGTAGGTTGGTCAGTTCCGGGAGCTGGTGATCGGTCTCAGTGGCATGTCTGGTTTGTGGATTTTCGGACGCCCGTAGAGATGCGATGGTTTTGATGTAGTGTGGCGTTAGATGTGATCACCTAAACTTGTCAGTATTCACCTGAAGACGATTGAAGATACAAGCATTCGAAACGTCGTGAAAACTTTTTAAATCCATTAAGACGATGGACGTCCGAAACGAGAGTAATCAAGTTACCACATCGTTCAATCAAACATAGGAACATAAAACAATGACAGTGATTTCACGTATTCCAAACAAATGGTGGAATTTTCTGTAATTTAAATTGATTGAATCTCCGTTATTTTGTTCCTTTGCAACTTTTATATATGATCCAGAGTAAAACTCAGAACAAATTGTTATTTGTCATGTTTTGGGACATCTATCAAGGCTGAAACATCTGTTCTGTCTTCACAAAAATGTTGACGTTATTGTAGGTTATTTGAAAAGGGAACACAATAAGAACTAATATGTGTGTCTGATTTGAGGTCATGAATGATACTTAAATTTGAAATATCAGAGTGTTCATTTATACAATTAGGTTCATTGTTTATGAAAACCATTTCGAAGAAATTCATTTTCAGGTTAAGGTGTTTTTGAAATTTCAAAATCCCAAAGAAATCAAAATCTCAATATATAATTATTTTTCTATTGTAAATATGGAAACGTAACTTTTTTCAGAAATGTATCCGAATGTGCCTCCCATATTTAACTCAGTTTATTTTCACAAGTTCATTCAAAATGAGACAAATATTAAACGGCTCATCCTAGCATTTTCTGATAAGCTTTAAATTTTCTGTAAAAAATGGGGTAACGTTGACTGAAATAAGTTGAAAAAAATGTCTGGATTCAACGTTGTTTATTCTCAAAGAACCGAATAAAAAATGAAAAAATATAGATAATTTTGATATTTTTGCATATCACCTCCGTATATGAATACCCAAAACGATGAAGGACCGGTCAAAGCTTTATAGAACAAAGTGGGGTAAATTTCATGAGAGGATTCCGTATGACTCTGGCGATTAAACAGGAAAACACCTGGATTATAAGTAAAGACCCCGCTTGATATAGTCGAAGAGTTTTCCAGATATAGGTATGTCATTTATAAAAAAAAAATATAATCATATTTAAAATTCGTTCAAATTTGCATTCAATGTTTAGAATGCAAATTTGAACGAATTTTAAATATGATTATATTTTTTTTTTATAAATGACATATACCTATATCTGGAAAACTCTTCCACTATATCAAGCGTACATTAATCCCTAATATCGTAATGACCTTCATTTTTGTTATCATATGGAGATGAGATAACATTTCAGCATTCACCATACAAATTATCTTATTCTTATCTTATTACTCCAACGTAATAACTTCTACCGAATAATTACTTCAATCGGGAGCGCAGTGAATTCGGTGAAAAACGTGGCGGCAATTACAGCAAGTTAACCTCCCGAGAGATTTTCCACAACTTTAACCAGTCCACAAAAGATGTATTGCAATAATGGCTATAGTATGGGCAGATAATCAAGCTCATTAAATTTTATGCGACTCTTTATGACAATACTTCAATTATGTTTAATGAAATTACTAATCACCGATCGTCTTATGTAATAGCCCGTTTTATTGTGTCCTATGAGAAACGATAGTAATATTGTTGATGGTGGAATGTCAACGATTTACTGGGAGTAATGGGGGCATTTCGTAATACTCACAATACTATGTTGTAATAATCTGATAGTAAAAATTTTTATTCGTTTTATTTGAATTCATGGATTACTATTAAACCAATTACTACTGGTTATCAACATTGTACTCAAGGCGAATTGACTGAAGCAGAAGAAGCAGTAAATGTATATTGATTTGTTTGAAAATATGAACATGATGTTAATAGGATCAGATGTGGAATCATCTGCGACTGAAAGATGAACTTTAGTCACTATCTTCCATCGTTCAAGATAACCTCTTGTGGGGTATTCATGTTGAAAAGGGAAACATTCTCAATTGAATATTGAATTGAGAGATTTTTCAGTGAATTGGAAAATCCACGATTAAAATGTTTGTGAATATCTAACGGAAAACAACTACTTCCCGGCTAAATACATGCTGGACGTTGAACTACATCTGATGGAAGATTAGAGCAAGAGGACTAGTAAAACACATAACTTGAATTTTACAGTTTTTCTAGCAACGTTTTAGCGAAATTTTCGTCTTCTTCAGAGCTACAATAAAAAGTGTGCAAAATTACAAAATCATCAAGTATATGTCACAATTATTACAAATGTAACAATGTTTCCACTTACCTCAAGTGCAATTTAAGTTATGATGTTGAAATTATCCAATTGGGATTTTTCAAAACAAATCATGAAACTCATCGAAAAGAGGAGTACGGTTGGAATTTGTTTGAGATCATACCCAAACGACTGGTTTATCTGGAATGAATTAGAGTAATAGTTTTGTTGGTTTTTCATAATTAAAGACCGTATGAAGATGAAGTATTTTATTGTAGTGATTGCGTCCTGATCTATCTTGTTCGAAACGATTACAGGGTATTGGACAAATAAAACTAATGTACGTCTTTGCTAACGTTTTCCGGATATATTGCTCGCTTCTTCAGAGCTATATATAATAAGAGAAAGTGGTGTTAGTTAACGACTACATTGAAACAATAAAACACTAACATTGAGACAAACTCACCTTAGGAGTAATTAGCGGTACATAGTACCTGGTCATACATATTGGAGTTTTGCATTGTGTCAATGCGTCGTTGAACTTTATACAATGTGAAAATTAAAATGTTTAAAATTGGGATAACTAACAGATCCTATGACAACTGGTATTCAAGAATAAATAAAATAATTTGTCGTACAATACAGATAAAAGTTGAAATACAAAGTTACAAAGGGGTTATATATATATATATATATATATATATATATATATATATATATATATATATATATATATACCTTTCAAACGAGAGTAGGTCTGTCTTACACCGGTCTCACAAATTTTTATGACCCTCACTTAAAAACTAACGGAACCATAACTTCCAACCCCCATTTCACCCCCTTAGGGGTCGAATTTCTAAAAATACTGAAACAATTATTTATTTATTTGTAACAAAGAACCCAAATACCAATTTTTATGACCCAACTTAAAAACTAACGGAACCCCTATTCCACCCCTTTGGGAGTTGCATTTATAAAAACACTGAAACACGTATTTCCTTATTTGTAACAAAGACCTCAAGTATCAATTTTTATGACCCCAACTCTTAAAAATTGAAGGTACTCCTATATAAACTTCTTACCCCCATTTTAAATACTTTGGGGTTGAATTTGCAAAAACCCTGAAATATGTGTTTCTTTATTTGGAAAGAAAAACCCAAATACCAATTTCCATGACTCTAACTTCAAAACTAACGGTTCTTTCACACCCCATATCTCATCCCCTTTTCGCCATAATGGAATATCAAAAACCTTCCTTAGAATACGCAGTCAAAATTTCAGCTATTTAAGTCCAGCGGTTTGGTCTGGGCGTTGATCGTAAGTGAATCTGTCAGGACATGTAATTATACAGGATGTAATTCAACCTCTTGAAGACACCCGTAAATGACGATTGTATAATGCCATTTTATAACGAATTACAGTGGTTAAAAAATCTGAAAAAAAAAATTGAAAATGACTTTGTTCTTTGTGAAATTCGAAAAAAAATTGGGTAGCTCCTCTCGCCTAATTTCAGGTGACCTGCTCAAAAGAAAACTTCGGAAATTGCCGAATGCAATAAACAGAAAATCAGAAAAAACTGGTAGAATCTAACAAACTTTCGTTAGTAGACAGCTTTGTAAACCATGCATGTGAGAATCTTGCTTGGCAACAATGTTCAGTTCACGTGTTCGGAATGTATGAATGACTGCAATGGTCGTGTTATTATTTTTCAAAACAATATTCAATTGCGAATGTTTCCCACTGTTTGTGTAGTTTGTTTCTAACAAGTGACTGTGATAATTACGATAAGTGTCCCAAAGCAGAGTATGAAGTAAACTAGTTCTTACCTTATCATCAGTTTGGATTCAACAAGGTTGGTTGATTTCTTCACTTTGAAATTGAATATCTACCTCAGGTAGCCCGCAATGTGTACATTTACCACACAATCAGTTCAACATTCTATCTTATTCAAATATCGAGTTAAATGTTTATTGCATTCCATATGAATATTCGTATCGTGACAGAAAATATTGGTCCTTTATCTGTATTACTCGATGAACTACCCATCCAGTTTGTTTCTAACCGAAACTCGCCAATTTCTGGACCCTAACCTATTTCATATTCAAGGATATGACGTAGTCTATAATCAGGGATCGCTTAATAAAATTGATGGAATACTTATATTTGTAAAACAACATTTGAAATATGCTTCCAAAAATGTTTCAATAGGTGATGTTAATGCATTAAATATTTCAATTTCAACGGAAACCAAAAAATTAACATTACAGCTATCTATCGTACCCAAGTACCTGTCCGAGAGTCTTCAACAGAGAACTCTCAAATTACCTAAGCACGTCTCGACAAGCAGATGTTAAGATAATCACAGAAGATATTAATATAAACCTATTGGAAGATGCAGACTTCGTTGAGGAATATAAAAACATATTAAGCTATTTTGGATATAATTCCTATATAAATGAATATACAAGACTACCGAGCCGAACGTGCTTAGACCACTACTTTGTGAATGACAAGAAAAAGTCCAAAGAATTATAATTGAAATCATATATTTTTCGATATAATATTATAGACCATAATCCCATTGCGCTCACTTTCCAAAATTATGACAGAAATGTACACAAATAACCAAACAATAGATTTAAACTGTACACAAATTATCAAGCAATGAGATCTGAATTCAAAACACGAAAATGGTACGACATTTATCAAGGAATAGATAGATGTAAATGACATATCAACTAAAACCATGAATAAGATAAAATACTATACAGAGAAACATACAAAAAAAGTTAAAATAAAAAATAAAATAAAATATAAACAGAAATAGATGACACCCGGATTGCAAACGTCAATTAATGAAAAAAAATCCACTATACAGAATTTCTCTGAAATATCCAGGAAATGAAGAAATCAAAGAACGATACAAATACTACAAAAAAAACTCGATAAACTGATAAAACAATCGAAGAGGGAATACTGCTCAAACCAAATCGAAAAAAATAAATGCTCTTCTAAAGCCATGTGGGAGACAGTAAATAGCTTAATGTGGGATAACAAAACCAGAAATGAAAATCGAGGTCATTAAAAAATCGGATGGTACCAATATAACAAAAAAAATAGACATCGCTAATGAGTTCAATGAATTTAATTGGAAAAATTAAACGATAGCATAGATATTTTGGAAAACACCATGTATCTATATCCAACAAATGAGGTGAAGTGATCTCAGTCATAAAAAATTTAAAACAAAAAAATCACCTGGGTTTGATAATATCAGATCAGAAAGATTGATAGAAATAGCCCAGGAAATAGCTAAGCCGATAACTTTTCTAGTGAACAGATGTTTTGATACCGGGCGCTTCCCAAAAATATTGAAAAGGGGTATCATAAAACCACTTCATGAAAGCGGAAATAAGTCAAATATAGATAATTACAGACCTATAACCCTTATATCAAATATATCAAAGATAATTGAGAAATTAATGAAAATTAGACTTAGTAATTTCCTTGACATTTTTAGTATTTTATCAGATCGTCAATATGGCTTCAGAGAGAGGGTAGATCTACAGAGAAGGCTATAAACAGAATGACATCTAACATTTATAAATCCATGGATAAAAACATTCCTATAATCAGCATATTTCTAGACCTCTCTGCTGGAGCCTTTGACACCGTGTGCCATGAAAATCTTGAAAAACTCCAAAAATACGGAATTAGGGGAAACACTTACGAATTTCTGAAAAGCTACTTATCTGATAGGGAACAGAGAGTGGAGTTCGAAGGAACTTATAGTACAGCAAGAACAGTTACTTTTAGAGTACCCCAAGGAACTGTCAAGAGTGGACCAAACTCTTATTTATTATATTTATGAACAGTATGCTTTCCCTTAATACTACCGGCGAAAACATTAGTTTTGCCGACGATACAACCATATTATATACAGCTCCAATTTGACAGGAATTGAAAGAAAAAATATAAATCGATTTTGCAAATATATCAAATTGGTTACAAATGAATAAATTGACACTAAATTACAAGAAAACGAACTACTAACTCTTTACGACATATACAAATGGCCTGCCCAACTTAGGGCCTTTAAATGTCGGATTAAACTCCCAAATTCCTGAATCGGAAAAAACAAAATGTCTCGGTATAACGGTTGATCGCCATATGAGGTTGGACTTACAGACAAAAGAAATTGTAAGAAAACTCAAGGGATTCTTGACGAAATTTAAACACCTCAAAGATTTCCTAAACATAAAACATTCAAAAACACTATATTTCTCCCTAATAGAGTCTATACTATCATATGGAATATTAGGTTGGGGCGGAGTTAATGACTGTTTTCTAAATGAAGTACATGTTTTACAAAAATGGACTTTAAAAATAATATACAGTAAAAAGGCATCTTTTTCCACAAACTCTTTACACAGCGAATCCCAAATAAAAGATGTAAGACAGATTTTTCGTCAAAAAATAATTATATTCGTAAAACTAGGAAAACTTGAACTGACTCCACATAAACACCCCTACAATACTCGAAAAATTAATGAAATGTTCTTCCCACGTTGCGAAAAAACTATCGGCCAACGAAATACCAATTATTCAGCACCCAGAATCTATGCTTTATTACCGACTTGAAAGATATAAAAAACTACCAAACGTTTAAAAAAAAACTGAAAAAATGGATTGCCAAAGAAAGACTTATATTTACAGAAATTGTTAATCAGAGATAAACACATACAACTGAGCAATTTATGATGTATATATGTGTGTATATGTATGTGTGCATATTAGTGTATTTGTGTATATCCATCTTCTTTATTAGTACTGGAAAATTACTCCAATTGTTACTGGAAAATTACCCCGATTATGACTAGAAAATTACCCCGATTGTGAGTTATCCTCTAATATGTAAAATCTCAATGAGAAGACCCCATTTATGATGTAATATATTACCTGGATGTGGCAAACCCATAAATTTCTAGAATTTTTACCATTTTTTTATTTTATTTTTTTTATTTTACCCATTTGAATGTAATAATTTTACTATGGAAATTACATACACAAGTAGTTAATACTACTTCTGTGACCCACCTGTTTATTCACAAGCACACTTATATAAGTATATATTATGTATTATTATGATGAATAAACATATATTAATTATTATTATTCGGTAATTGCCAAAGTTTTCCTGTGAGTAGGTCACCTGAAATTGGGCGGTGCGTTGCCACCCAAAATTTTGTCGAATTTTACAAAGAACAAAACATGTATTAAATATTTTTTTTTAGAATCTTAACCACTGTAATTCGTTATAAAATGGCACTACACTCGTCATTCACGGGTGTGCAAGAGGTTAGATTACACCCTGTATATGTATAGATATCCAACATCTTTCATCATACTATGTAGATCATAGTGGGTAATATTGAAATACTTTGATGAGCCCCATCAGTATTTTCCACAAGACGAATAGGAACTCTATGTTAATCTGTAATATTTCGTATTGTTACTGCTTTGTTGAATGAAATAAAAGGTTGAGAAATGAGTACACTTATTCAACCGCCTCAAATTACAAAAGGAAACCCGCACAGGAGTATACATAAATCTCTTACGCAATACCCCGGCAATTCTATTTCCCTTCCAGAAAGCTGATGAATGCACTGCCATTATCGTTACCGCGGTATATTTTGGGTGCAATACAACAAAACGGCATACTTAATTCTCCATTAATAACAGGAAAGAATAAATATAAATTTTGAAATAGAAGATAATAATAATTTTCTATTGAAGATGGATATTTTACAAAAGGTTATTGCGAACAATGGAAAGATACCGAATAGGGTGTAGAATTTGGTTGCAAATGATTCTACTTGAATCCGTTGACTCCACACTTAGTGCTAAGTTTTTTATTGGCATCGCAACACATTTTCAAATATACGCTTCACATAAATTATTTTCGAAATCGAAATAATACTATGACAAAAGCAACTGTCAAGGTGCTAGCCTCGCATAATGAGTGTTTCGAAAAATATGCAAAGTCACTCAAATGTGTGAGTGGCAGTCATCCTCCGCCGCGCCCTCTGATAAAAGTAAAGAAAAGACAAAAGACATTTCATTAAATGCTTTCCACTTAATTTGGTTTACAAAACCACGACGTGTTTCGCTATATAATAGCTTCTTTATATGAAAAGCACAAAATTATAGAAGTGACACCTGTAATTTGTGTGGTGAAGCTTAAACCTAATGACGTGGAATTCAATGACACGAAATTTCGTGCACATTAATAGGTCACCAACAGATGTCAGTAAAGGCCAATCCACGACACCAAAAGTCGTACTCCTAGCGCGTTCAGAGTAACGCAAAACCAATAGCGAAGGAAAGAGAGAGACATCTGTTACCATTCCAAGAAAGCCACCATCCCCAATCATCAGGACGGCTTGTGATCTTTCTCAAATTCGTACCAAATCTCTCAGAGTGCTAATACCTACCGGCAAGTATGAAAATGTGAAATGCACAAAATTATAGAGGTGACACCTATAATTTGTGTGGTGAAGCTTAAACCTAATGACGTGGAATTCAATGACACGAAATTTCCTGCACATTAATAGGTCACCAACAGATGTCAGTAAAGGCCAATCCACGACACCAAAAGTCGTACTCCTAGTGCGTTCAGAGTAACGCAAAACCAATAACGAAAGAGAGAGAGAGAGAGATTTGTTACGATTCCAAGAAAGCCACCATCCGCCTACAACTGTTTCATGGTTTCCCAATCATCAGGACGGCTTGTGATCTTTCTCAAATTCGTACCAAATCTCTCAAGGTGCTAATACCTACCGGCAAGTATGAAAATGTGAAATACACAAAATTATAGAGGTGACACCTATCATTTGTTTGGTGAAGCTTAGACCTAATGATGTGGAATTCAATGACACGAAATTTCGTGCATATTAGTAGGTCACCAACCGATGTCAGTATAGGCCAATCCACGACACCAAAAGTCGTACTCCTAGTGCGTTCAGAGTAACGAAAAACAAATAACGAAATAGAGAGAGAGAGAGAGATCACAAGCCATCCTGATGATTGGGAAACCATGAAATAGCTGTAGTCGGATGGTGGCTCTCTTGGAATCGTAACAAATCTCTCTCTCTCTTTCGTTATTTGTTTTGCGTTACTCTGAACGCACTAGGAGTACGACTTTTGGTGTATTGGCCTATACTGACTATACTGTTGGTGACCTATTAATGTGCACGAAATTTCGTGTCATTGAAATCCACGTCATTAGGTCTAAGCCTCACCACACAAATTAAAGGTGTCACCTTTATAATTTTGTGCATTTCAATTTTTCATACTTGCCGGTCGGTAGGTATTAGTACTCTGAGAGATTTGGTACGAATTTGAATGAAACAGCTTTTAGCGGATGGTGGCTTTCTCGGAATCGTAACAAATCTCACTCTCTTTTATATATATATATATATATATATATATATATATATGTATATATGTATATATATATATATATATGTATATATATATATATATATATACATAGTAGTTTCTTTTTTCTTGAATTCTGGTGTGAATTTCTTTGGTTTGGAGGTTCTTAGGAATTATATTCAAAGAATCAAATAATTTCAGAAATTAGCAGTTTCGCCACTGGCCAGTTGCTTCTTCGGTAATTTTTTTAGTTATTATTTATAAAAGGGGGTAAGTATGAGAATGCATTGTTATTTATATATTGAATTGGGGCTATGTTGGGGTTGGGTTTACGGTATAGGTATATATATTATATATATATATATATATATATATATATATATATATATATATATATATAAAAAACAATAGTTATGTACCTATTTTAGTGTGTTATTTTTATAACTGTTTTCAATTGTTGCATCGATAACTGTACTCGGAGAAAAAATGCGTTTTAGCAGTAATCTTGTTGTATATGATGGACCAATCAATGAAAAAGGTGTTAAATGACATATTTGGGGGATTTTCTTTTATAACTTGTATTGTTTGGTACTATCGTTCTTCGTTTCCATCGAATAATATGTATTATTAGGATAGATAGGCGTAACGCAATAATGGTTGGTGTGATTTCTGGATTGGTAGGAGACATGTTTGTTTTAAAACTGCTTTCATACTTTTATTTTTGTTTTTAATTTTACTCAAATTATAGTGTGATAAATTTGGCTTAGGTTATTGATGTCGGTTTTGTTATTCATTGCATATTCATTTCTTTGACGACCTTCTTGTCTTTATTGTGCTCATGGGCTAATATTTCAGTATTTGTAAAGTCTGAGTTATGTTTATCGGTTTAAGCATGTTGGTTTAGAGCTTTGCTTGAATTCTTAATAAATTTGCCGGTTTTTTCTAACAGTTGTGCTGTCATTCCGATATATTCCTTATTGCAGTCTTTACATGGTATACTATAAATGAGGTTTGACTTTTTTATTTTGGGGTCTTTAATTTTTTACGGGGAAAATAATTGTTTGTGTAGAATATGAGATTTGTAACATGTGTGAATATTACGTTTTTTCAAGATTTTTTTTATTTTTCAGATAGGTCTGGCTTTTTGGAATTTTTTTTAATTTTTTGCTAATGTTTTACGGACTTTTCAGCATTTCTAAAAGCATGACTACTTAGGTGGAGAGCTCTATCTGTTAATTCAATTATTACGCTTTTTTCTGATAACGGGGGTAACGTAAATTATTTTTATAATGGCGTTATACTAAACAATTGCATCAATATTACATATAAATATATATATATATATATATATATATATATATATCCCTCGGGCTGCATCTAGACTAGCCATCCTTTTGTTGAAACAATGACGGCAATACAACCATTCATTTCAGGTCATTTAAAAATTTATAAAATCATTAATGAGAAAAAATAACATTTTGAAACATACACTTTCATGAAGATGCACTAATAATAATTTGTTATGTATGTAGTGTAAGTTATTCAGTTATTTGTCCATCAAATGTACATAGTTATATTTCATTTCATAAAATAAACAATAATAATCGAGAAATTCATCGTGAGATAATTCCCATGTCATCACTGAAGATTCCATTGAATTATTTCATTTCGATAAAACGGTAATACCTTTCGAATAGTCGTAAACGTGCTTTCTTTGGAAAGTGGTGTACTTTTGATAAAAACATCTTATGTATCTTTGAAATGTAAATTCAAATGCCCAAAGCTTGTTGCATTTTTTTCTCTGCTGGGTAATCATATGGAGTTCCGCACTTAGAATATATATGTGGTAAAAGGTGTGTTCGTTAGTGATTATTCTTCACCACAGAAAACTACAAGATATACGAAGTTGTTGAGAATTTATGTGTCTGTTTTTTATCCAACTGAAGACAAAATACGAAGATGAAGATGAGGCGGCGAATTGTTCCTCTTTCAAATGATTTACAAAACAAGTTACAAAGTTATTTTCATTTAAACGACAAGTGAATGTATAACTTTGAAGATCGGTTATTTTGAAAGCTTGTATTCACAAAGGAATAAAAATTGATTTATGACTAGTGGCAGATATAATACTATAGCCACGCCTAATTACCCTTCCTATTTCTGCAAAATTAATGTATAATGATACATGTCGATCAAGTCGACATTGACGATGGCAGCTGGATTTTTTGTTCCAAAAATTGTCAAAGAGCGCCAAATAACTGTAATCTATTTTATACTTACATTCCAACTTCCTGTTGTTTCTTCATTTGCCCTCAAATGTTAATACACCTCTCGAAAATTGAAAGTAGATCTCAAATTGTTATATTTCTTCTGAATCATGTGGTGAAATAGTCCTGGATAGAAATATTATTCTTAAAAATAAACACACGTTAGTTTACCTAACCCTGCCTCAATTCTGTCTTGTGAATGCGTATTGCAATCAACCAAATAACTTATCTCGAAAATAACCAAGGGACATAGAATACATAGAGATTCACATAATGTGATAATTTTCATTGGGCTGGCATTAACGCCAAAGGAAATATATCTACAAGAGAGTCTGTCTGAAATATAGAGCCAAACTGAAACATTGAATAAACTGTGAACCTTGGCAATATTACAAAACATTCAGAAAGTATCTTACTTTCTGTTTCAAGAAATAAAAAAAGCGGTTTTAATCAAATTTGAAACATTTGTAACATAAGATTCCAAGCAATTCTGGAAATAATTAAAATTAATTGATATTGCACAAAAGTGACGAAATAGAAATTCCTGATCACTTCAATAATCCAAACGACATAATTAATTTTTTCTTCCAGAGCGTTCAAAGTTTTTCAAATGATAATAACCTTTATCGAATTCTGCAGCAGTAATGTTGGTACCAACTGATTAAAATAGCTTTAACTTTCGAATCGTCGACGACAAAGAACTCTTTAATAATTATGAACAAAATGTAGTATTCACGTTCTTCAAATTAACTTGAGATTGGCATAGCGGAAAAAAGGACGATACAGAGTGATTTGAATTTCAGGAAATTTCCGACATTTCGAAGTTTATTTGACGCCTTCTTCAGGAATAAAAATACATAATGGTATTACAAAACACGTGAGATAATAATTATGCAAATAACAATAATATGACAAGATTTTGTAAAATTAAACAAATTCAGTAACTAACATGTTGAAACCATTGATAAACAAAATTTTAACTAATTTTTTATTTTTTTTTGCAATTTCAATAAAATACTGCTTGCAAATTTGTTTAATTTATTAAATCTTGTCATAATACTGTTATCCGCATAATTATTTTTCCTCACGTGTACTGTCAACCAATGTATTTTTAGCCCTGAAGAAGATGTCAAATAAACGTCGAAACGTCGACACTTTTTATTGTCCTTATTGGGGCTTTCCAATCATCAATTGAAAAGTATTGCAGTAGAAAATGTTATTATGAATTTTTTGTAACACATACTCAACTGTTGTATTTTTGAACGTTACTTTTCGAAAATCCTGGAGAGTAATTTTCCTAAAATCCTGGAAAGTAACTGAGCATATTTCCCTGCATCCTGAATGAGCAAGGGAACAGGTTATTATACCAAAATAAACTGATGCCAAACCACCAATCTGGATTTGGGACACACCAAAGTTTTCATACAGCATTGTTAAAAATAACAAATGATGAGGGGACTATAATAATTTTAATTTTATTGGACTACAGCAAAGCATTCGGTAGATTCAAATTTTATGACGATTAGAATCGAAATAATCAAAGTCAAAGAAATTTTCGCTGATGCAATGAAGTTACACAGAGGTATAACCCAAGGATCAGTTGTTTTTTGTATATACATATATCATTTAAGAATGTATGTGAAACATTGCACAATGCTCATGATGAAGTTTATCATTCGTTGAATACTACCAATCTGAATCACCCATTAGAGAAATGTAGATCTTCGAATTATCTATGAAAGCCCATTAAAATACGAGTTATTCGTCAGTTTAACTGAAATGAAATTATCAACAAAGGAAAACCAAAATGTTCAACAATAACAAGTAAAGGAAGCAAGGAACTTTGATGCCATGTTGGAAAACTCCTTCACTTACAGAAAACATGTTTTTAATTGTGTGTAGAAAGCAAGCCTCAGAATATTATATTTTCATAGAGCAAACTTCACAAGTGATATAAACTTGGCACAACTTGTCCTAACACATTTTTCGTTTTCTGTATTCACAGATTTGAAAAGAAAGACACAGCTCGACAATTCTAGCCGAATTTCATAAAGTAAAAGAATAATTATTAGATTCCACTGTCCAATTCAGAGAGCGACGTACCGAGTGACATTGAGGAAGCGGTTCAATCAGCATTATCTACAATTATTCCTAAGAAGTCAAAGAGCAAATATAATTTGGCCTATGTCAAATTTAGAATTACGTATTCGAACGAAAAAAAATTATTGGCGTATTTCCAAGAGAAGAAGGAAATCAAGAGTTCAACATTATGTAGTTTATATTCGATGTCAAGAACCGTATTATCCTTAAAAAGAAATATTGACATTAAGAAATACATAAATTTACTGGCATTTTTAAAACGTCATTCTGAAGGTTACCACCTCAAAAAATCGCAAGTTTTAAGTAAAGGAAACATTGCCAGTTGCAAAAACTGTGACTTTTCGCAACTGGTGATGAAAAGTAAGATATTTGATAACGTCAACGAGTTTTAAAAAGTGTCACTTCAAATGTCAGAGCCAGAAAAAAAATATTCTAATTTTGCGAAAAGTGAAATTTTTCGTAACTGGTGATAAAAAGTAAATTTCACCACCAGTTGCAAAAAATACAGGAATAAAATTTGTTCTAATTTTGAGGCTAAACTACTTTCATTGTTATTATATTCTCTGTACATATTATGAAGATTTAATTTTATTCGAATTCAATACATCAATATATCGTGACAACTAATTGAACTATTGGTGATATTGACCCCAGCTAACTACGTAGTTTTCTATGTTGCATTAATTTCCCTTTTTTCCATGGAAGTCTCTCCATGGCTGAGAACACGCTTTTGACGCACTTAAAAGTAAAAAATAATTTTAATATTCAATGGCGTAAAGTATGGTAATGTGTTTGGCAATTAATATCGTCCAGTTAGCCGAGCGGTCTAAGGCGCGAGATCTAAGCTCGCTTCGCTCGTTCCGCAGAAATTCGCTCATTTCTAAAAATAGTGCTTTTCCCACGGTTGCACAAATAACTATTACGTAAAAAAGTAGCCTAAATGCATTTTTACAAATTAATTATTAATGCAAAAACAAAATGTACCAACCAATAAAAAAAACCTTTATTATTTGAGGATAACAAGTTGGACGTGGCCTCAAATACAAGAAGTACTTGAAATTCGTATATAAATCATCGTTGGAGACGAAACACAAATATCGGTGGTTGTTCTTTTTTAATGATTTAGTGTTCATCTGTTTAACTATAAACATTACATACGGCTCTTTTCAAACCCTTTTATCTGCCACGTTCAAAGCAAACTTTTATCCGGTCTCAATGTCTGTGTGTACATTGTCAATATCGAAGAATATCAGCAAACATATGAGATGAATGTTGTTTGTCTCTAGAAAGGTCTCACCGCCGACGTATGTTAGGGTTGGCGTTCAAATAACCATGAAGGCATATTTTAATATGAGTTGAAAGAATAGCCCAAGACAGACACTGTGGAGGTTTATTTTTGGGTTATCATATTTCCTACTAATATAAGGTGATCCTATTGATTTTGTTCGCGATAGTTACTCAATAAATCGATGCTAATGCAGTCACTTTTGAAAAAACTTTTGATATCCAAACACACGATATATATATATATATATATATATATATATATATATATATATATATATATATATATATATATATGTAATGGATTTGTAAGATGATTTATTGTTGTTATGATTTGATATGATAATTATTTTCGCTCCGCGTTGGAAGCCAATTGTAATGATGGTTGTTTTGTTAATTATTTAATTTATTAATTATTATGATTACAAATATTTTCGCAGCGTTGGAAAGCCAATTGTTAAGATATAACAATTGTTGTTAATTTTACCCACAAATATTTTCTCTACCTTCTTTTGCCTTTATGTTGGGTACCAATTGTTCTGATATGGTAATAGCTGATTGTTAATTTTGCCTTGCGTTGGGAGACAATTGTTATGTGATATCAATTACTAATTTTGCCAAATTGTTATTACCCTTATTTGCCTTTATGTTGGTTGTCAAATTGTACTGAAATAATGATTGTTAGTTTGCCCTTACTTGTCAATTTGTTATGATTGGGTAGAATATAATAATTTCTGTTTATATTTATGTTTTGTCAAATTATTTCTTCCACCCAATACCATAACAATTTTATTGAATATATGTGAAATTCTTATTATTTTTACTCTTTGTAATTCCTTTTCTTACCACGACTAAACTCAGTTGGAACGCCTTCGCCTCAGGAGTCGGTACTGGCAATAAAGCCACTGCCTGTCTTGATGTCATTCGAACTATTTCAGTTCAGTGTTTATCGGTGAGATATCAGCATATCATTGTGGAAAGTAAACCAGAAATGATCAAAAACAATTATTTCCTTTATTCAGGAAAACTTATATTAACCTGGCCTGCGATAGATAACTTATAACTATGAGCAATTGACAAATTTTCATAAAATAATGAAAAACAGTGATGGATATTGTAAATATAACCTCACTTTTTTCTTTTGAGTTGGAAGAATTCTTTTATAGTTCAATACCAAATTATATAAAGTTCTTCAGATATACGAGTTACTTTGTAAAGTGATTCAGTTTGTGATGTGCACTAAAAGAGTTTATACCTGGAGCTGGAATGTCGCTGATGCATTACCTGGCCATAATCTGAATTCCTGTTTCATCCACTCCTCTCAGGAACTCTCCATTGCAAAGGAACCATCCGAAATCCCCGCAATCAGCTTGGGCAAGTTTTCATATAGAGGACAAAAAAGGTAATCTCCTTTTATCCTTATTTATTTTGTGTCGAAATTATCCAGTGGTTGAATTGGTTTGTTATTGTAGGAAAAACTACCTTATCATTAGTGAAAATCCTCAATTTCTTTCTCTCAAATTTTGTACGTGGCTTCTTTCTGAAATTTTTTTCAATCTCCTCTCGCTTTGTTTTTTCTTCACCTGGATACCATTTCTGTTTTGTCTTTTTATTTGAATTTTCAAAATCGCGCACTTTCTTGTCGCACTTTCACTAATTTGGTGTTATTTGAGAAAACTTATCAACTAACATATTTTACATTTCTTATAAACTAAATACAATATTTGATCATAATTATCTTTGACGTTTCTGTGTTCTTACTTTTCCACAATTTCAAATCTTTTATCTAACCATCTCTGTTCCCTGATTGGCTATTTTCATCAAGAAGTTTCTTGTTCTCCCATTGGCTATTTTAGTAAGATGCAATTTCATATACTGTATGTTTCAACCTTATAATTTTGTTGATCACATTTAATCCAAAATAATTTTGTAAATCTAGACTTTTTGTTGTATTTCAAACAATCATGTGTTGTAATCATTTTTGAAAATGCAGGAAAATGATTGCATTATAGTATTTGCATATATTTACCTATCAATGTTATACAGAAGCTTCATAAAGGAAATATAATCTCAAAAAAATGTAAAAACAATAAAAATATTTATTATTTTTGTGGATATTTTAAGAAATTATTTCTTTTTGACCATTAAAATATATTACTGGTCCTTCCTAACATAACAATATATATATATATATATATATATAAATATATATATATATATAAATACAAAAGAAACAAAAATATCTACCACGTATTACACAACGATAATATCCGACTTTTATTCGCATAGATAAATAAAGACGAATTATTATTATTATTATCCTACCGCTCATGTATCATTTTAAATTTCCCGCCAGCAAAACAGCAGTTCGGATGGTTTCATACACATTCGCAATCGTATGAGCAAGAGATGGAAGCTTGTCACAACCAACTCGTATATAACAGAAAGAGACAGAGAGAGAGAGAGAGAGAGAGAGAGAGAAAGTCGCATGGAGGGGGCACAACGTTTTTTTTCCTAAGTGACGATTTCTACCAGTCAACACCTACCGCAAGCTGCGTAAAGGAACTTCGTTCCAAAAAACAGTTCATATTTATGCAACACAAACCATTACAGGGTGGTTTTTTTCCTTTATTCACTATATCGTACTTAGGTTGTTTTATAATGGAAATATTTTGTACAATTCACACGAATATAAACGGATATTTTCAGTGCTACCAAATCTATCCTATTTGTATTGAAGTAGAGCTCGTCCAGTATTGAAACGACCGTTTGGTAGGTAGAGAGGGGGAAAACACGAGTGGACACAATTTGATGTGGCTGCTTATGCTACGGCGAATCTTGTCATGCAGCGTTTGAAAGGTTAGGTTTGTTTGATTAATAAATAGGTAGTGCAGTTATTTATTCAACTTTGCAATAGTTTACTTGTTACCTTGCCAAAATGCCCAGTGGTAAGTACTATTCAGTAGCGGAAAAAGAAATTATGGCAAATGTTTTCAAATTCATGAAAAATGAGGCCAAAAATGGGATACAAATACCTTCACAAAATTACAAAGAACGTGCCAAGGCAACAATGGGTATAACAAAATATTGTTTTAAAAAAATTAAAATGAACCAATCAGCTGTGAATTCAGGTAGTATTCCTTCTTTGTCGTCTCCGCAAACAAGAGTAGGAAGAATGAAGTCGAAAAGTGATATTACGGAAGGGCAGGGTGAAACAATAAGAATGATTATAAATGATTTTTGTTTGATTGAAAAACAACACCCTACTTTAAAGTCTATTCTTCAAAAAAACAAAAATGCTCAGGTGGGGTTTGAAGGCAGTCGTTCAACATCAAAGAGTTAGGTTTTGATTGAGAAAAAACGCCTGATAATCGAACGATATTGAAGGAAAGTCATGAAAATTGAAAATGTATCGTGAACAAGGAAAAAACATCATTTACACTGATGAGACGTATTTGCACAGTTCTCATAGACATTCTAAGATGTGGGTTGATAAGAAAAATCCTAATTTAAATTTAAAAAAACCATATAGTAAAGGAAAACGATGAATAATAGTTCATGCAGGAGGAGACATGGGGTTTGTAAAGGATGGCCTTTTAATTTTCAAATCTGGGAAAAAAAGTGGAGACTATCACGATGACATGAACAACTTAAATTTTATGAGGTGGGTAGAAACACAACTAATTATAAATATGGGAGCCGCCATCTTGAATATATGAATTTATATATATTATATTTATATATATTATATTTATATATATTATATTTATATATATATATATATATATATATATATAGATAAATATACATATATAGGTTGATAATCTCCGACCGTAGGCACAATATTAAATCGAAATATAGTTATTTGTCCGACATTTTTAGTTCTTCAATTTTGATTTAAAAAAATAACAAATAAAAAAACTTTTTAAAGGCGAGCTTTTATTTAATCCGTGTACTAAAACGTATAAAATAAATTTAAATCATCGCTGACAATGATTTAATTATTTTTTGTTGAATTATTTGGTTTCAAAAAGCTTGTCGCGTGAAGTGTTCATAAAAATAGGTACCAATTAATTTGATTAGGCAGTGACTAGTTGGTAGGTAAGAACTTGTCAAAGTATTTGATTTTTACAAAGTATTCATGAAAGTAGACAACTTTTTGAAGTATTAATTTCATTACAACACACATACCAATTTTGAATGAACAATGACCATAATCAGAAAACTCGTCCTTCATCTTGGTGCCGCCATCTCGAATTTATAAATTTTGACAAAACAAAAACCCCCACATACCAATTTTAGATCGAATTGGACCATAATCACAATGTTTGTCCTCCATCTTGAAGCCGCCATCTTGAATTTATGAATTTTGACAAAAATTTTATAATCTTCGTCTCCGAAAACCCCCACATACCAATTTTGAATCGAATCGGACCATAATCACAACACTCTTCCGCCATCTTGAATTCATGAATTTTGACAAAAAATTCATAATCTCCGACCCCGAAAACCCTCACATATCAATTTTGAATCGAATCGGACCATAATCACAAAACTCGTCCGCCAAAAACTACGTCTCGTGTTTCGCCTATACTAAATAATTTGGTACGCCTATTGAATTTATATTAATAGCCACAGTTAGACAATGGGTCGGGCATATTCGAGAAAAATTGGTTGTTAGGTAGTGGAAGGCCAAAGTGGTAGTTTCAATACTGGACGAGCTCTAATAATAAATGGGGCTTTTGATGAAGAGTTGAATCGTACTATAGATCACAAAACTGATTCGCAAAAATCACCACATATTAATTTGGAATAGTATTAGGCCAAATATTAAAAAAAAACTTGAGAGGTGTCTGTCCCTTGACACCCGGATGGAACGAAGTTCCTTTCGATTAATTAGTGAAGGAATTGTAATAATTTTTTTTTTAAGTTATAATATTTTTTTTATTATTAACAAATATAATGTAATATAAACTTAATCAGTAGGCTCAATTTTAGTAATAATTGGCTTGTGGTAACTGAAGTAGAAAACATATGTTTGGGATTCAATTTTATTTAAATGTCTTGAAAAAACTGCATCGATGGTAGTATTATATTTTGTTGTTGATTCTGCTGGATTATTGTTTATTCTTAAATCAAATTCTTCCTCTAGAAACTGTAGCAATGGTTTTGATTTTTCATTACTGAAGTTGATGTTAAAATCACCGGCCAAAATGAGTGGAAGTTTATCTAAATGTTTGTTGCATCTGCTAAGCGTTCGAGATACATCTTTAGAATACTCTAGCAGTGCTCGATGAATGAACTCCTGAATATCTATTGATTTGGTATTTGGTGAGACATATATGACTGCCATGATTAACGTAACGCCGTTTTCCATTACACACTCTGCTGCACATAAATCTGCAACACTTGTACGTCTTACGTGCAAGTCCTGAATATTGTTCATAATGACCGACATATTTGGTGTTACAAGATTGGTCGTATCATTTGTGTTGTGATATATCGCAACTCCGTCGCGACACCACACTGTTCAATGCGAAATAGAAAGACGAAACGAAAATAACTGGCTTGCTTTCTATGAGAGAGAGAGAGACAGACAGAGAAACACGCGCACGCTGCACGGCTTACAACTATAGCAGAAAGTGTCGTTACAACTTTTGGTCTTAATTTTTTCCGTCTAGCCCCCTTTCGCAACGCGCGATAAGGAACTTCGTTCCAAAAGCTCGCCAGCGATCTTGTAACTGACATCTGAAATTTTCAATACGCAGAACTGTGAAAATGTCATAGAAATCATACATTTATGAAAAATCTCAGTTCAATCGGATTATGGTTACGATGAAATTCAGAACACACGACCCTGGGAAGTTGAAAGTTGACGTTTTCATATGAAATCGCCATTAAGTACATTTTTAATTTTTTCTCTGGCAAAGTCAAAATCATAACTTTCACTCCGTAAACCTGAAGCATATTCCATGATTATATCCCAGATTTTGATCAATCATGCAAGCATGATTGATCGACTCCCATATGGGTCATCCGTCAATCCCCATCCTCACTCCACAAAATGTTACTTCCTCTCCTAATGACACAATATGCCATTGATGGAAAAATCACTTTAATTCCGGCTGAAAATCGTTTTCAATAGGCGAGGACACGAGAAATTATTATCGCTTTAAATATATTTTAAAATACATAACGCATATATAAATGTACCCAGACAATATTTTCCGAGTCAAATTTCAATTACAGCAGTTCCCATTCTTTTTTGAGAATCAGCAAATTTTTGAACTACTAACATTGGCGCTCTTTGTGACGTAAACGACCGAGCAGCCAATAGGCGTAATCGGGTTGATTGTGACGTTAAACGGCAATGTTGCCAAGTTTCTTATAATATAAATGTCAGAACTAGAACACTATTCGCAATGTCAAGCGATTTGAAGGGTCTAAAAACATTCGATCTGTCATAAAATAATATATTCTCGATTTTACAGTGTACATAAACCTTGTTATTTTTGATATTATGAATCATTGTGGTCCATCAAAACGATTTCTGATAAAGAGAAAGCCAATCATTTATTTTTGTTATGGAGGCGCGGCCAAGGATTTGAAACGTTGCAAAATTGATTGAAGCTGTCAACTGTGGGATTGGTTGATCGGGTGATTACGTCACAACATTTTGCAATGGCGCTAGAAAGAAGCCATATTTGAATTTTACCGACTTTAAATTATATTTTTTCAAATTTTACAAAATGAAAAAAAAGGAAAGAAAATTACCAACAGACTTTTCACAAGCTGTAGAATCCATTAAAAATATTTTAAAATTTCATGCCTTCGCCCATTCTCGAGACCTTTGTATATGATCAATTATAATCATATGAAATATAATCATTATAATTATAATAATTTGTAATGGAAAAATTATAACAAAAACTGCACATAATATTCAAATAAAACGGGGTTGGACTCAAAACTGTGTTAACAATGTCTACACCATATTCGGAATGAATAAAGCGAGTATGATAGTTATAACCGACAATCTACGAGTTGATTACTAGTGATACTGGAGTATTAATAAAATTCAAGACAATGATATTGTAAAGTAATAAAAATCAAGAATAAAATGAAATTGGTAAGAACTGTAAATGCATTATCTACTAGCGTCAATAGAAAAAATAATAGTTTAAAAATATAAAAAAATACGCTTTTATAGAAAACCAGACTGAAAAAAATTATTATTGATACCATGCACCCCACGCTTTTTTTTAAATAAAATAAATTTTTTCTTATTTTCTATTTTTTAGTCTGGTTTTCTATAAAAGCGTGTTTTTTAGTTTTTTTAAACTATTATTTATTTCCTACTTTTCAGTGTGGTTTATTTATAAAAGTGTGTTTTTTATTTTTTTTTTAAACGTTTTTTTTTTTAATAAAAAAATGGAATAATCTTATCAAATTAGGTAATCATAACCTACGACCCCAAAAACCCCCACATACCAATTTTGAATAGAATCAGACCATAATCACAAAACTCGGCCCCATTTTGGAGCCGCCATTTGAATTTTTCAATTTTGACAAAAGAATCATAATCTCCGACCAAAAACCCCAGATACCAATTTTGAACGAATCGGACCATAATCACAAAACTCGTCCGCCATTTTGGAGCCGCCATTTTGTTTAATTTTCACAAAAAATCCTAATGTCGACCCAAAAACCCCACATACCAATTTTGAATAGAATCAGACCATAATCACAAAACTCGTCCACCATTTTGGAGCCGCCATCTTGAATTTTTCAATTTTGACAAAAGAATCATAATCTCCGACCATGAAAACCCTCAGATACCAATTTTGAAGCGAATCGGACCATAATCACAAAACTCGTACGCCATATTGGAGCCGCCATTTTGTTTATTTTTCACACAAAAATTTCTCAATGCATTGTCACCGAAATTATGTACACCTGCCAAATTTCACATCATTCGGACGTCTGGAAGTGGGTCAAAATCGTGCCGAAAGGAGTCGGTTACAAACAAACAAACATACAAGTGAAGCTAATATAAAGCGTGTAAAAAACAATCTTGCTAAACATGTCAAAAGGTTGATCTTCATTTCCGGGGCACATTGCCTGTTCTGTTTTCAAATTTATCTTCTGAATTTTCTACTTATTCTTGAATAATTTATCATAAATTTTAAAATTCATTTCGCATCTGTTTTTTTTCTAAATGCGTTGCAGTTTTTGTAATGATTACTTCCTGTGTCTCAATTTAGGTACATTGTTCAACTGTTCTTAGAAAATGCGTTGCAGTAGTCTCAATTCTTGGTAACTACTCCGATCTCGCTGTGAACTATTCTATTAACGGAACCACATATTTCTCTGAATTTTATTCTGACATTTATCATCTATTCCCTTTGTTGTTTTCTTACTAGTTTGTAAAGGTACAGTCCCCGAAGAAACCAATTAGCTCTTTAACGTTTTACGTTTAGAGCACTCCCTTTACTTGATCTATTAGGACCGTATGTACAGAAATTTGTATTTTTAGATTTATGCCTTCCCGCATGATGAGCAGAAGGCAGACTTTCATTATCATGCAACGTGACGTATAAAACTAACGTACTAGCCACACTATATAGGATTACTATAAATATTTTGTCTTATCTGACACTAATAGCCAAGAAATGCACTTGCTGCCATATAAAAGTTGACTGGCGTCGTATAAATATTTCATTAGAGAACTTTGCGTATTTGTTTTGTTGCGTAATGTTGGTATAATCGACAGATAACGCAAGTTTTTATAGCCGAGTGCAACTTTTATATTGCCGAACTCAGTAGATTCCGGGTTGATAAAATTAACTGTAATTAAAAGGTATTTCAGTAAGATTCTTAGGAGAGTTTTCCATTCAACAGACAACGTTTATTGGTTGCATAAGAAGTACCCCTACTCCCTGCCCTTCCATTATTACACCTTTTCATCTCTATCTCAAATTATTCTTCTTTGAAAACTTTCTATGAAATAAGGATGATTACTCTACTCCTAACGGTTTTTTCCAGAATACATAATTTGTTACCAATGAGATTTGGGGTATGTGGGGGATTCGTTGAGTTGATAATTATTTTTCGATTTATTGGTTTCTATTTGACAGAGGTCGTGATTTAAGAAGTAATTACATTTACATTGTAAGATATTTTTTAGGCATTATCATTTTTTTTAATCGACTTCAAAAACAGGATACTATATTCGACCTGTTCTTTTGTTTGTAACCAACCAATTTGTATACTTTTATTCAATATAAAATAAGATAGTTGTAAAAAATACCATATAGACCACAAGACGGATTTTAAAATGTAATCGTTATACATCTGTTGAATTCAAGTTGAGTGTCCTAAACATGTTGTCTGTTAAACAAAGAATGTTTAGTGTAAATTGCTTAATAATTACGCTGAAACAAAATTCAAGATGGCGACTTCAGGATGGCGAAAGAGTTTTGTGATAATGGTCAGAGTCTATTCAAGTGTGGGAGTTTTTGGGGTCGAAGATTATGATTTCTTTCAGCTCAAAACCTACAGGGAAGAGACCTTCTAATAACGACGCTCTATTAGAAATAAACAGATTAAGGCGAACTAACTAAAAAGCAAAAAATTAAATAACTAATAAAAAACCTTTTAAAGACAAGCTTTTATTTAAGCCGTGTACTAAAACGTATAAAATAAGTTTAAGTCATCGCTGACAATGATTTAATTATTTTTTGATGAATTATTTGGATTCAAAAAGCTCGTCGCGCGAATTGTAATAAAATTAATACTTCGACTTTGTAAAAATTAAATATTTTGACAAGTTCTTACTTACCAACCAATCCCTGCCCAATCGAATTAATTGGTACCTACTTTTATGAACACTTCGCGCGACAAGCTTTTTGAAACCAAATAATTCAACACAAAATAATTAAATCATTGTCAGCGATGACTTGAACTTATTTTATACGTTTTAGTACACGGCTTAACTAAAAGCTTGTCTTCAAAAAGGTTTTTTGTTAGTTATTTTATTCTTATAATTTCATACCTAATTTAAATTTTATTTAATTAGATTTAGTTTTCCTATATATAATAATGTTTATAACAAATCCTGATTGCCAACTTTTGTAATTTTTATGTAGCACTGATGCTAGTTATTGTTATTATATGCTATATTTATTCATCAGAACACTGAATAAACAGTGACGCTTTTTTACAAGTTTTTAATTAACTCCACATTTGTATGTATGTTTGGTACAAATCTTGCAGGTGAATTTTGACCAACTTCTAATTGTTCGATTAACGTAAAATTTGGCAGGTGTTCATAATTCCGGTGACGATGAATTATGAATTTTTGCTAGAGAAAAAATTAAATGGCGGCTCCAATATGGCGGACAATTTTTGTGATTATAGTTCGATTCTATTCAAAATTGGTATGTGGGGGTTTTCGGGGACAGAGATCGCGATTTTTTTTTTAAATTCATAAAATAAAGATGGCGGCTCCAATATCGCGACGAGTTTTGTGGTTATTCGCTGTGTGCAAGACTGGTAATGGCCTCAAGTGATTTGATAGCTGAAGTTTTACTGGTTTATTTCCAATACTCACTATGTAACAATTTAATATTTGTTTAAATTTCTGAATAATCGACCACTATGTTACAATTTTGTGCTCACTACTAGTTCCAGATGAATCGAAGTTTATTTCTGTCAAAGTAGATAAATTACAAAAAATATTTGTATTGATACGATAGTTCACCGCATTTGGAGGTTATCCATGTCAAGTTATAGGTATTTTGAATATCATAAAGTAATGCTACTTCTGGGTACTTTTGGGTACGGCAGGTAATGTGCTTGCTCGTTAGTTTATTAAGGTCTTGAGAACATAAAAAAGTGAGGGAGCCAAGTACCTAGTTTAACAAATTAAAAGAGTACCCATATAACCCTGGCTAGCTTTAACCTGACGGGAAACCACTAAATAACATCAGATTCAACGCAAAACTATTTAAAGAAATTCTTAAATAATATAATAATCAGAAAAGGAATGAGGTTCACAATTTTATAGTAGAACTAGAAATCTAAGAAGGTCGTAAATCAATAATATTAGCCGTCGACACTCATTATTACCTATGGTTCCAAATATAGATAAGCAATGAAAGTGTGTGTCCCTTAAAAGATTCCCAGGTCTGGATTGAAATATCGCATGAAATAGTTTGGCATTTTAATAATAGTGGGCTCTCCATTACATTTGGCTTTTGTTGACAGTATTGTATTTAAATTTATTTGATAATAAAAAATCTTGTAAGGTTGGTAAGGATATGTTTAAATGTGTGTGAATAATAAAATTTACTAACCTGGCAACAGACTTTCAGTACTAATGAGCACAAAATAAATTACCTACCAGATTTGGAAAAAAATACTATTTCAGAAATAAAAGGGGGAAAGTTAAACAACATTTAGTCATTCCCTACCTGATATTCCGTTGTGTCAGTTATGTCTATTTTAAAGTGTCTATTCGATTTTTGTGTCGTGAAAAATGTGGCGTCCATGGGCTCATCCTGAAGCTAGTACTTCAACTGGTGGTCGTTGCACCACTAGTCGACAAATGTTACACCCTCATGGGAAACAAATTATATTGAATGTTTATACTTCCCGTCTGGAACTTGGAATGTCCAAGGATCGAGCTGTGCAAGAAAGTGCTTCTTTAACAAAAACACCGTATTCCACAGTGTTTAAAATAGTAAGTAACCCTATTTTGAAAAGGAAGAAACGAAAAGAATCTGGTGGTTCAAGGAAACTAGATATAATTCGAAGAACAATATATGCCTTGTATAAAGAGCAAATTGTGCCTACATTAGAAATTTTGATGAAACGGCTTTGAAAGAATGAAACTGGTATCCAGTGTTGCGAAGAGACTTTAAGGAAGTCTGTTTTACAAAACGGATTTAAATTTAAAAAACTCAAACAGCAGAAAAATCTATATGGAATTTGTGAGCCGTAAGAAATGGAGATTTGAATATTTATTGGCAATAAACGAATTTAGAGAATATGGTAGACCAGTAGTGTATTTGGATGAAAGTTCGATACACACGATATTCCAAACAAAAGATGGGTAGACTCATCTGACTTGTGCCAAACTAATGCGCCGTCTAATGAAGGAAAACGCATAACGATAATTCACGCAGTAACCGAAAATGGTTTTATACCAAATGGGTTGTCTTTATAGACAAATAATATTAAGGACTCTTTAGTCGATTATCGTGATGATACTACAGCTGAATTATTTGAAGACTGGTTCCAAAATAAACTCATACCAAATATTCCACCCAACAGTATTATCGTCATGGATAATGCTAGTTACCACAGTCAAAGACTAGATAAAGCACCATGTTCAAATGACACCAAAGCCACTATACAAGAATATATGTCAAATAATGATATGTACACAAAATACACAAAAAAACAGTTACTAGAAGTTTTAAGCAGTTATTCGATAAAAAATAAATATTTTTGTGATTCATTGGCTGAAAGCATGGGACATACTTCCTCCCTATCACTGAATGTTTAACCCAATTGAACATATATGGCATCAGCTTAAGTCAGCAGTTCGAAGAAATAATACTTCTCCAATCTTAAATTCAACTGTGGTAGCTCTTATTCAAACATAACCTGCAAACATTCCTGATAGTAGCTGGGCCAAGTGTGTTTCCCATATCAAAAAGGTGGAAAAGTCATATATGAATATAGAAAAAATTCCTAAAGAAAAGTTTATTATCAATTTGGATGACGACAGTGAAAGTGAAACTGATATTCGTGAGTAATTTTGTTTATAAATACCTTTTATCGAGATTTTTTTTATAAAGTATAAAGTTTGACATTTTACATTAATTAGGTATATCATATATTATTATATAATAAAATATAATTATATATATATTATTATCATATATTATATATAAATAAACAATTCTGAATTATATTCAAGCGATATTTCTTAATAATTATCCTAACCCAATATCATTATACCTACCTATAAAACAAAATTTAATGGCTAGGGCAGGTACAACTCTGTGTAGAATCCATCGCTTGCTGATAACTCAAGTGGATGGTGATTTACGACCTACTTAGATTTCGGGTTCTACTTTTCTACCTGAATATGAGATCCCACTTTTACCCTTGCAAGGATGTGAGAACGTTGAACGGTCCCTAAATAATACAAACCCGTTCAACACTCTCTAACACGTAAAATTGTCAATAAAATATTGCGTATTGCTTTTACAGTACAAGTAACGATGTTTACTCTTAGTTCTTGAACTGCATTACATTTCATCATCATCAGTTCACATGTAATGCCAATTGATTTTGTAACCGAAACCAGTTCGTGAAAACACAAATAATCCTCTGCGAGGTACTTTTACCAGACATAATGCCGTGTATGACAGACAACTCGGAAAGACATCAAAAGTACTTCTGTCCCCTGTTCATAAGGCTGATTGATCAGTTTACAACACCGTCCTGGCGTTCCTAAACTCGCAGTTTAAGTCGCTATTTGCTTTTTATCACCGGCTCTACACCACCCTACGGAACTTGGTTAATACTTTTACTATTCTAGACGATCAAATGGAAAACGGAAAACATCTCAAATATTTATCGAATGAAAACCTCACGTCCCAGAATTAGAGATTGAAATATCATGGAATAACAGAACACTTATCTCTTTATGTGATGTTGGAAATGTATAAAATTCACAGGTACTATTTTTGGTACTATTTTTACAATCGACTACACAGCAATAGCGAGGGCTCATTGTTATTATATGTATGTTGTTATACTACCCAACCGTGACCGTTGCCACTACGATAATAATAATAATGTTTATTCATCTGAAGTATGGTACAATATTTTTATGTAATTTGTGAATAAACGGGGAGACCTCAGAAAGTGAAAGTTTTCAGCTTGTGCTTGTGATTATCAGGATCATTACCTACTTCTGCCACCATGGGCGCTGTCATAGTTTCATCTATTCCCTCCAGCCTAATGCACACAGCGAATAGCCCGATTCCAATAAAAAATGGTATGTGGGGGTTTTTGGGGTCGGAGATCATGATGTTGTTGTCAAAATTCATGAATTCAAGATGACGGCTCCAAGATGGCGACATCTTTTGTTACTATTGCCCGAATTCATTCCAAATTGATATGTGGTTTCAATAAGATGACGGATTTCATGAATGACTAAAAAGAATTGAATAAAAATGATTAAAAAAAATTTAGACAAGCTTGTATATAAATGAACTAAAGGGGAAAAAATAATTTCTTTTGTTTGACGTAGGTTATTCTGTGAGTAGCTGAATCAGAAGCTTGCCGCGAGTATAAACTAGGTATTCTTGCGCGACAAGAGAAAAAAAGGAAGAATTTGAAGCGAAATCAAAATAACAAATTATTGAAAACTCAATTCCATTAGTTTTTTTCGATTTTTTCGGCACTTTCAACTTACTTCGAAAAAACATAATTAAACAATAATAGGCAAAGTCACATTTGAAGTAAAAAAAAATCCCCGCCGATAGTCGGCATGTACAGTCGAAGCGGCAAATGCTATTATGTTTCGCTCGGGTTTTCCAACCCATCCAACTGACATTGAATAAACGCCAAAACTTTCGTTTTTTCAGATTTTTAAAATTTTCAATATTATTTATTATATTCATTGGACATAATGTTTCAATCTCATTTAATATGGGGTAGGTATACTCATTAACAACTCAAATATACTCACTGCAATAAAATTTACACCCCTGTATTAGGAATCAAGGCTGTTCCTTGTCGGCAGCTGACAATGAAAAGTGTGTGCATTTCAAGTTCATTATTGGCGTGACTGGAGGCTATATTGAACCGAATGCGCAACAGAGATTACAGATAAGTATCGTTACGCCTTTCGTTCACTTGCAAAGATGACAATAAAACGACACAATGACAGGCTCGCTGTACTGTTATTTCCACAGAACAATGAAATCTGGTTTATGATCATGATCCAGCTCGTTTCCTGATATATAATCAATTAATGTTGTTATGTCGTTGGATTCCTCTTCTTTTTATTAATTCCCATCTTTCAGCGAACTGGAAGCAGCTTGAGAACGAGAGATATGAGATGATAGGAGCTATCAAATCACACTGTCAGGAACGGGAAGATTGAAGGTTGGATGAGAATAATTATATAGGTATGCTATAGGTATATTTATTTATTCATGATTCTTTGATGAGATTGTTGAAGAAACGTATACTTTCTGTTCGATAACGAACTTCTTTCTCGTTTATTGATATCTGGATACATTTCCACATTTCTTGTATGAAATGTATATTGTTATGAGTGGTTCATAAAACGATTTTTAGTTTTAGTCATTGTCACATTCACTGTTCATGTGGATATTTGAAAATTGAAACTATCAATTCGAATGCTTCCATCCATTCACTTCGATTGGTCTCCAGCAATATTTTCTATTCAGACGTAATCTAGGAAAAATTGATGTTTTTAATTTTTAGGGTTATATTTATGAAAACAAATGACGATTACGCATACATTTGTTAGAATTCTAAAGTTATACATTATAACCTATCAACTCTGGGTTTTTATTCAGATCAAATTGAATCAATAATCGAAATAAATTAGCTGTAATATTATTAATAACCTATAATAATGAGTATCGAAAACAAACCAATGGTTGATTCAATATAAAAGTATTTTTATGAATAAAAAAATGTAACTATATCAACGATTCTACTTTTTGACATTGTGATTGCTCGATAGATGGCGCGAGGGGGCACATCAACTTAAAAATTTCAAATAGGGGGGTCAAGTTGCACATCGGTGAAAAGATAATTCAATTATATAAATATAAAATGCCGCACTGTATAATATACGTAAAAACAATATTTCTGCAAAAATGCTTGGAAAGCTGCAATTTGAAGGAAAGAAACGGGGACGCAGCCAGTCGGAAAGGTAGATTTCACCTTTTTATTGCAAAATTGCATACAGATTTCATTGCCGATGAATTCTTGACGTTTATCATTCAGTCTGAAGTATAAAACTTGCTTCTTTGTCAGCTAATTTCAAATTCTGAATAGAAACGGACTGATGAGTTAGGTGAATTGAAAAGTGAGAGATAATTTTGGAAATTGAGACGAACGAACTAAAATATATGTTAGAACATATAGGATATTGAAAATTATACATTTATTGGAAAATATCAATAGTATTCTAGTTTTGTGCACATCCTAGAAAAAACTCTTCAGATGAAAATTATGAAGCTCAAAAAACATTTTTAAATGTTTCAAATAACGCTTGAGACTGCGAATGTGACAATTACTAAATATGAAAATAGTTCCTGGAAACCGGCTTTATCAACTTCCAGAATATGCCATAATTTTATTTTCCAACAGCAATTGTATGGCGATTGTTTATATTTTCTATTTATGATAATGAATTTTGTACCATAATTAGAATAGCGTGGTTGAACACTTTGTAAAGTAAACCGTATTATTTTTTACGATTCAATTCCTGATATTCTACACTCTGAAACTTTTCGAAAGACTGTGGATTGTTATTTTTGATGAAAGTGGTTGGACTTTATCACACGTTGACTAGGAAACATAATAATGGAACATAAGATACAAATAATTTTTTCATACATGGAAAAATCTACGATAGAAAATGGAGCTCTATTTTTTTGAAATAACAGAAAACAACTACTCCCCTGGCACTATACCAACGCTGGACGTTGAAGTACATCTGATAGGTATTGTTGGTCGAGTGCAATGCTAGTGGACTGTATTGAAAAATTGGAGAAAATCGAGCATTACAAGAACCGCTTACCTCGTTTGGAAAATGGTCTCGATACTGTTGGAGCTTGTTCTTCTGGACGGCCGTCCTGGGTTATTCTTCTTCTTCTTGAAGGAATGACAATCACTTACGCTAATGAGACAGACCAGAGATTATGCGTTATTGATGAGTGTGCGCACTAAAATAAATAGTTTTGTTGTACTTTGAAAACTGTCTGACAAGAGATGACAATTAGTTCTGATCTAACTTTTTTGCCTTCTCGAACATTGGAGCTTGGTGAGTGCGAGTCTTGTACATGCTTCAGCGCGATCAATCAATTGAACTTAGTTTTTAAAAATTACTTGTGAAAGTTAATATGTGAATTTAATATATTTATTGAGAAAAGAAAAAGAAAACTAATTTTATTGTGGGAACGAAATAAGTAATGTGAAAATACTTTAACACGAAAAAAAATCTTGGAACTGGTGGTTTTCATTTTCATTCTGGTAGTTGTTTGTTTTCTCAATTTTTTTATCAACTCCTAATCGAGGGCTTATATAGATAAATGAGAATATTTTCAAAACATGAGAATATGTTCGAAACATATTTTCAAAACCTATCAGAAAACCGAAAAATAAAATGGGAAACAATATCACTTTGTCAGAATGTATAACTTTATTTGTCACGGAAAATGACAGTATGACGATATATTTTTTCATTTTTGGGTTAAAAATTCTTGTTCCTCAATCCTAACTTCCACATATCTAACTGACATATGATCATAACAATTAGCATGCATATATGGTTTCAAGACGGCAGGTATAATACCTGAATATACAATTAACTACTTTTTTCAGAAGAATCCATTGATAATTTATTTTTGTGCTATGCTGTGATCACATTTTGATTTTTAATATTTCCGCATGCTTGATAAAAGTTTTTCCGTTTTGAGACGGTTGATTCCGGAAATTATTTGCTCTTCATAGTCGATTCATTTTCAATAGATTAACATCATCGCAATTGTTTGATATTTCATCTTGCTGTTGTCCAGTAAATCTCCGCCATGCATCGTGTAACAAATTGCAAATTCCTTCTACTTAACACGTAAAGGCAAGCGAAACAAAAATACCATTCTGTAAACTGCGGCCTTACGAGAGCATGAAATCTGCAATAAATATTTCAAGACCATTATCAGAGGAGGAACTCCGAAGAAAACCTGTTATCAACTATTGCTACCCAGTACCATTAACTCTGCATTCTATAATAACTGAGTACCATATAAATCTGCCCAAAGTATAACTCAAGATATGGTTTGCCTTGAGGCCACTTTCCATGTGATATCGACATGTGGCATGAAATAATTCGCTCTTGGCTCAAAAATCCATTACAATCACAATTCACAATTTCATATTCAGCCTCCAGAAAGAAATACTTTGAAAATTATGAATGTACTTTGATTTGTTCGGTATTAAGAAAAACGGGAAGTATGCAGTACAGCAATCAATCGACGCATATCTACATGTATAGTGGATTTGCTGCCCGGGACAGTTCAAACAATGAAAGTTTCAAATGAAGTGACCGCTTACAAATGATTTCCATACGAATAATAGTTTAAAAACTAAAAAAACACGCTTTAATAGAAAAGTAAACTAAAAAGTAGAAAATAATTTTAAATTAGTTTGAAATAAGAATACAGTGATTAACAACAAATTTATTTTATTGTAAAAAAACGTGGGGTGCTTGACGTCAATTGTTGTTAATATTTCATGGACATATATTGGTAAAAGTAGAATCATTATGAAAATATCTTAAAAAGCACCCCACGCTTTTTTACGATTAAATAAATTTGTTGTTAATCACTGTATTCTTATTTCAAACTCATTTAAAATTATTTTCTACTTTTTAGTTTAGTTTTCTATCGAAGCGTGTTTTTTAGTTTTTAAACTATTATTTATTTTCAACTTTTTAGTTTTGTTTTCTATTAAAGCGTGTTTTTCAGTTTTTTAAACTATTATTATTATTAATAAATTTTTTTAACTATTATTCTCCAATTTTGAATAGAATCGGACCATAATCACAAAACTCGTCCGCCATCTTGAATCCTTCAATTATGACAAAATAATCATAATCTCCGACCCCAAAAACCCCCACATACCAATTTTGAATAGAATTGTACCATAATTACAAAACTCGTCCGCCATTTTGGAGCCGCCATCTGGAATTTTTCAATTTTTACAAAAGAATCATAATATTGGACCCCAAAAACCCCCACATACCAATTTTGAATAGAATCGGACCATAATCACAAAACTGTCCATTTTGGCCTCATAATCTCTGACCACGAAAACCCTCAGATACCGATTTTGAAGCGAATCGGACCATAATCACAAAACTCGTCCGCCATATTGGAGCCGCCATTTTGTTTTTTTCTCAAACAAAATTTGTTTAATGCATTGTCACCGGAATTATGTACACCTGCCAAATTTCAAAGCATTCGTACGTCTAAAAGTGTCAAAATCGCGCCCAAAGGAGTCGGTTTCAAACAAACAAGTGAAGCTAATATAAAGCGTGTAAAAAACGTGTAAAAAGCGAAAAGAATAGATGAGTATTGACGCTATTGCTGCTGTCAAGTGCTATCTTTCGAACAATATATTTTCATTCAACCCTATAAGAAAGAAGATATATTTTTCTCATCAACTGTGAGAAGTATCTTTACCTCACGCTTTTCTGACATATATCAACTAACTAACTACCAATAGACGCTCCAATAGACGCTACATAAGACGCCATGTTAATAACAAAGTCAAGTCACGCAAATCAGTCTGACCTTTTTCATGCGGGTGCTTGAAAACTACTGCGCATGCGCAACTGTTGAATTACGCCTCATGCACTAATATCTAAGGTTATATTATTTATTTGACATTTTGACCAGAATTAGGCAATCCGGTGATCTGTCAAAACGAAAGCAATATATGGCGGCTGTTTGTACACATTGTAATTAGTCATAACCTACTATAATGGTAAAAGTGTTTATTTTGTGATTTTATGTAAAAGTGTTCATTTTGTGATCTCAGTAGCTTTTTAATTCTGGATTATAACTCGTGTTCCAACTGAAGAAAAATACCAGTTACTTGCGTTGTAGTTGACTGTGGGGCTTGTCACGACAGGGACAGAGTCACAACTTTTTGACCAGTAAAAATGACTTATCGAGGAAGAGAAGAGCTTTATAGTTAGTTGCAATCAAGCGAAATTATCTCACGGATTCGAAAATCGAGTATCAGAGTCTGCAGGAGACATACCTATTATACATTTGTACACACATGAAAATATCCATCATTCATTCAAACTTTTGTGATTTGATTTGTTCCTACGATTATTTGTATGATTTTGCCTACTTGCATATCTCTGAATTATTGTACATTAGGAAGTCCCATTTCAAATGAAGTTCGTATGCATACAGATAATTGATATATTTTCAACTTCAGAAGTAGATAAAATTCAAAATTAATGTTCATATGTACCTCCTCAAAAAACATTCTTGTTATTGAATTATTGGAATACACATTTTCTTTAGGATTCTAGTGACTCAATGAATAAAAATATTAAGAAAAACATTTTTGAATTTCAACTTTTCCTTTATAGATATTACAGGCAGTTGTCGAAACGCCGATCAAGTCTTGTGAAAGGGTTAAAAAATTCGTTCAGTTCAGAAATATTCAGTATAAAAGGATCTAAATCACTGATCAATCGCAACTTCATTTTATACCTGTAACAAATAGGTACAGTTGTGTGCATAATAAAGTCGTACAGCAGTTATAGGGTATGTGAGTCGGGCTTGTCAATCTTAATTAAACTTCTTATCGACTTTTACAAGTCTTTGACAAGTAGTGTCAAAATTTTGGCAAATGTGTACGTTTACTACTTTTTCATGAAATCTGGAACATTATAGGCAGGTTTACACCATACAAACCTTGTACGACTTTTTATGCACACAACTGTACATTGATAAAAATGTAAACAGAACATGGGAATGTATTTTCAAGCATACCGTGCACGCCTCTGCTTTTCAACAATAGTGTCTTCAGGTAATCACTCCCTATAAAAATATTATTAATTAACAACACGAAAGCTCCGAAAATAACCAAAAATACACTTTTACTAGCCAAAGAGCACACTGACAATGATGTTCTTATGGCGATTATCAGTTTTTGTGCGAACAACCGCCATATTGGTTTTCACGTGGTTTGGATTGCCACGTGAAAAGAAATGTTACAATTTTATGGTTATGTTACCATAATAAGAATTTGCAACACATGAAAAAAGCTTGTCATGTTCCAACATTTTTTCACGTGAAATAATGACTACTGGAACGAGATGGACGAACAAAATCGCATCATTGATAAAAAACGTGTTTATTTCTTGGAGCAGGCGCACTCACATTTAGCGCCCGATTTTGAAAATCGATGTTCAATTGTTTTGGCTTCACATAGGCCATCCTTATTATCAATATTTGAAGTTAATAAATATATGTTCTCCACCGGCAAATGATCATAGACGGCCATGGCCCGACTGAAGCTGCAATAATTATGATAGACAAGTTCGATATCAATAGCAAAAGTAAAGAAGTGTGACATTCTTGACATATTTCACCGAGAGAAATGCCGGATGTTACAAAATTCATAATACAAATGGGAGGTAGATAATTGAAAAGTCAAACTCTGCAGTAATACCATTTCTTCCTTTGACGATTTACTGCCATCGATCATTTGTCCCGGAATTTTTCGGTCCTGAAACCGTTATGGTTAATTGGCATTATCCAAACCTTCCAAAATACAGGTCTGAAGAATATGGTCAATGCCTCTTGATATTCCAGATATAAGGATATTCATCGTAAGCTAAAAATCCCGACAGAGGCAGATGAAAACAAGAAGAGGGTTTTCAGTTACTGCACAAACAATACTTGTCCATTTGTATTGGTTACGAAGGCCCAAGCGCCACATTAATAAAGAATTACTTAATTGTTTGTTGGTTAGAGTTGCCGTATCTGTTTAATGTTGGGACACGTAGTTCCTAAACAGGCTCACTTATAGAACAATAAATAATAGTTTAAAAAAACTAAAAACACGCTTTTATAGAAAACCAGACTGAAAAAATAGAAAATAAGAAAAACATGTATTTTATTTAAAAAAAAACGTGGGGTGCATGGTATCTCCTCGGCCAACAATTACCTGTGATCTGAGACATTTATCACTTTACTGCCCTAGGTGTGTAATGTACTACATAATTATTGATACCATGCACCCACGCTTTTTTTTAAATAAAATACATGTTTTTCTTATTTTCTATTTTTTCAGTCTGGTTTTCTATGGAAGCGTGTTCTTTAGTTTTTTTAAACTATTATTTATTTCCTACTTTTTAGTGTGTTTTTTTTATAAAATCTTTTATTTTTATTTTTTTTAAACTTTATTTTTATTATTTTTCTGCAGATTAAAAAATGGAAAAATCTCATCAAATTGGGTAATCATAATCTCCGACCCGAAAAACCCCCACATACCAATTTTGAATAGAATCAGACCATAATCACAAAACTCGGCCGCCATTTTAAAGCCGCTATCTTGAATTTTTCAATTTTTACAAAATAATCATAATATTCGACCCCAAAAACCCCCACATACCAATTTTGAATAGTATCAGACCATAATCACAAAACTCGTCCACCATTTTGGAGCCGCCATATCGAATTTTTCAATTTTGACAGAAGAATCATAATCTCCGACCACGAAAACCCTCAGATACCAATTTTGAAGCAAATCGGACCATAATCACAAAACTCGTACGCCATATTGGAGCCGCCATTTCGTTTTTTTTTTACAAAAAATTTCTTAATGCATTCCGGAATTCCCGCCAAGTTTCAGATCATTGGGACGTCTGGAAGTGGGTCAAAATCGCGACCAAATGAGTCGGTTACAAACAAACAAACATACAAGTGAAGCTAATATAAAGCGTGTAAAAATATTCATGTGCATGATATATGTTCTCATGACAGAAGCATTACTGTTTATATTGAAGTTATTTAATACCAAATTCTATAATTGTTACTATGATTACTCCATCACAGTAAAAGTGATATAATAAGCAAGGATATAGACGAACGATCCTTAGGGTAGTCCGCTATTTTTGTTCAAACGGAAAAACATGGAAGATTGTGGTGAAATGTTATCTACCGAACTAACCATGGCAATAATTTTAGTAAGTTTAGTGATCCAGTTAAACATATAATATTGAGGAACATATAATATTGGATCAATTTTGTTGAAGAAAACTATTGTTTTCTTGATAACAAACCTTCTAACAAAACCAATCATTTGACTATAAAATATTATAAAATACCGTATGTGGAAAATTTCTCTGAAAAACTTGCAAAAACTTTGAACGAAGAAAATTCCAAGATTGCAAAAAGTTTTATTCACGCCAAAAAACGAAAACCCCTACCAATCTACAATCAAACGTCGTTTATAAAATCAACTGTTATAATTGTACATAAGGGAACAAAGAAAGTCATGGAGGAAGTTCTGTGAGGACATAGAACAAACCTCAGAAAGAGCAAGACTCCACCGCATCCTTTCCAAAGACCCCATCAATCCGTTGGGGCCTCTCAAAAAACCCAACGGCAATCACGCCAACACTGGGAAGGAAACTATAGAACTCTTGCTCCATACACACTTCCCAGGATCCACTGTTACCACAAATCAAAACCCCAGATATGAAATCCCTGCAAACCTTCATTTGAGGGCAAAAAGGGCAGACTGGGAAGTGGCTAAACGAACGGTAACTCATTCAAAAGTAGTGTGGGCAATAAACTCCTTCAAGCCTTACAAGTCTCCGGGCCCAGATGGAGTATTTCCCATACTACTTCAGAGCGGAGTTGAATATCTAGCACCAGAACTGTGCAGACTGTACAGGCTGAGCCTAGCATTGGGATGGCTACCTCAAACCTGGAAAACTGTAAACGTGGTCTTTATTCCAAAACCTGGACGGAACTCATACGACCAGGCAAAGGCATACCGACCAATAAGCCTATCGTCATTTCTTCTGAAAGGCTTAGAAAAACTGATAGATAGAGACATAAGGGAAACCGCTCTTGTAGAACGGCCTTTACATCAAAACCAACATGCCTATCTAACAGGAAAATCATGCGAGACAGCACTTCATCAGCTTGTTTCAAGGCTTGAAGAGTCTCTAGCAAACAAAGAAATTGCACTAGATTTGAAGGGCCTTGAAAACCCCTTTGGAAGTATGGTCTCTGCGGCCACTCGAAGAGACATTGACGAAACCACCTGCAGGTGGATACACTCAATGCTTCACAATAGACTGGTCCAAGCCAACATGTTCGAGGAAACAGAGCAGGTTGAAATTTCCAGAGGTACCCCACAGGGGGGCATACTCTCCCCCCTTCTGTGGGACATGGTTGTAGATGAACTGCTAATTTCTCTGAATAACCAAGGGTATTACTCTCAAGGGTATGCAGATGACTTGCTCATCCTCATCAAGGGAAAGAATACTCGAACAACCTCAGAGCTAATGCAAAATGCACTGAGGACAGTAGAGGAATGGTGTAACAGAGAGAGCCTAAGGGAAAATCCGAACAAAACAACACTAATTCCCTTCACCCGGAGAAGAAACATGGGAGATCTCATATCTCCCAGACTATTCGGTGAAACATTACAAGTAGTAGAGCAGGTGAAATATCTAGGGCTGATTCTTGACAAGAAACTAACATGGAACCCGCATCTTCAACATGTAACCAATAAAAGCAAGATAACCTTCATGATGTGCAGGAGAGCTTTTGGAAAAACCTGGGGGCTTAAACCGAAAGCCATGCACTGGCTTCACACAGCGGTAATAAGACCAAGAATAACTTATGGCTCACTCTTATGGTGGCCAAAAATAAATCAAAGACAGGCAAAAACCAACCTTGGGAAAATCCAGAGGCTTGCCTGTCTCTGTATCACGGGGCAATGAATAGCACTCCAACAGCTGCAATGGAAATCATCCTAAACCTCGAACCCCTTGACTTACATGTCATTGGAGAGGCCAGGATGAGTGCATACAGACTGAAACAAACAAAAAACTGGAGAATCCGAACAACTGGACATACCAGAATCACTCATGTAATCAACATCGAAGAACTCGAAATGATTTCAGACTACATGCAACCCCTATACTCATTCGAAAAACCATTCGAAACACGAATTGATGGATCTGGATGGGCCCCGAGTATAGAATCACAATCAACTGCGGACATAGTCTGGTATACAGACGGTTCAAAGACAGTTGAAGGAACGGGAGCAGGAATACATGGGGTAAGGCCAAGAAGGGATTACATAATACCACTTGGCAAATTCTCCACGAAATTCCAAGCTGAAACACATGCTATCATGGTATGCATTCAGAAGAATCTAGGAAGTGGTTATAGGAAAAAAACACATCTACATTTTATCTGACTGTCAAAGTGCTATACAGATAAAGTCCAAACTGGTCTGGGACTGCCTCCAGAACCTCATCGAGCTGGCAAAACACAACAAGGTCACCTTGATGTGGGTGCCAGGTCATAGAGGCATTGAAGGCAACGTCAAAGCGGACCAGCTAGCAAGACAAGCATCTGAAACGCTATTCACAGGGCCAGAACCTGCACATGGGATTAGCAAAAACCGATGCAGGACCCTGATCGACGAGTGGATAAAAAGAAGACACCAACAATATTGGGATCAAACTGTCGGGCAAATACACAGCAAAGTCATGGTAGGGCATCCAAACCGGACCCTGACGGCTGACTTTCTAAACCTGAACAGAACGAAGGCTCGTATAATGATAGGTCTGTTGACTGGACACTGCGGCCTAAGAAAACACCTAAACACCATGGGAGTACGCAGGGAAACCGTGGAGTGTAGGCTATGTGATGAAGAGGAGGAAACAGCCTCTCATATTATCTTCGACTGTGACGCCCTAAGTAGTAGGCGACACAGAACCTTTGGAGAGATTAGCCCGGAAACAGGCATGAATCCGAAGAACCTTATCAACAGGCTTCTTAACCTAATTAAAGGCACAAACCTGTTTGAATGAGGAACCACTGACGACAGAGTGATACAATAGATCCCAGCTGGTCGCAGTGTCAAGGGAAGCTAAGTGCCAACCCTGTCTCTGGCTCGTCAGCTTTCAACCAACCAACCAACATAATGCTACGTTGGCCGATATTAAAAAAACGCATTTCTGAACACGATAGGGACATAAAAAAACTTAATGCCCACAATCCCACTGCTCTAGTAGAACATACTAGAGAAAATGGTCATTTTTTTTATTTCGAGAGCCCCATCATCCTTGATAAAAAACCCTTCCTGTCAAAAAGAGTTCCAAGCGAAATGATCGAAATTGTCCACCAAGACATTGTCAATACCAGGAGAGACATAGAAAATTCGAAGACGTCCTATTTCAACTTGATAAGTCAGATTGCTAAATGATTTGTTATCGTTTTTTACAACAATTGTTTTTCTCCATCAATAAAGGAACTATATGGTTCACGGATATTTTTTGAATTTTATCTCAGTATTCGTTTGTCTCGCACTTGATGTTAAACCTGTTGTCCCGTGAAAGTGTTTCTCGTTTGTATCTAGAATGTCTGTTTATGTATGATTTCTATTCACATCCAACTCGGAAAAACTAATTTTTGGTGAGTCTTTCCTTTTCTAATAATCTATTTTACTGTGAAATGTTCCAATTCTTGTGGTCAAACGTTTCTTTATTCTTACTATTTCTCAACCCCTTCAACTTACAAAAATTCATTGTTACAGAGCCCTGAAGATGAATTTAATAAAATTCGAAACGTTGGCAAGGAAACAATAGTTTTCCTTCAACAAAATTGATCCAGATCCCAAAAAACCTCCTCAATATTACATGGCAATAATGTTGATGAATTCATTTATATATTGGCATAAACAGGCAAAGATGCCTAGAATTATAATTGCTTCATAGTATTACTATCAGGTCAATGTTATATTCTGAGTGATTTCAAATAAGTTAATAATTGTATGACAAGATAGATTTTTGTTAATTAATTTAGAAATGAAAAGAAGCAACTGACTTTGAACTTGCTTGATAGTACTTCAGATAGGTTCAGGTTAGAACCCGAACAGCGTTTAAACAGTTGCAAATTTTGGTTATAGGTGAGCACTTTCTCAAGTTAGTTCTGTAGGGTATACTAAATATAATACATTCTGTATGGAACCAGAAAATTAATGTTTGTGATATTTTTGCAGAAGAAATGAATCAATCCGTAGCTATAAAAATTACATTCATATAATTCCTTCTAATGGATAATTCGAATATTTCGATAATACGTGGTATGGGGGATATTCCTGATTTTTTGCGATACTGCCTTACTTGGAATCCAAGTTTATGTGGAGAACTCTATAGCTTGGATCTATGAAACAAGTTCATCGTATTTCATCACATAAAAGTCGATTCCAACAAAGTTTCTAATAACATATCCTAGAAGATCTAAATATTATGTTTTTAGAAGCTTTTATTTAGTTTCACCCGTCCCGATTTCTCTCTGTGGGTTTGTAATCAAATCTTACAAGTTAAATTTGACCCACTTCCAGTTGCCCGATTAACGTGAAATTTGGCAGGTGTTCATAATTCCGGTAATAATGCATTTTGGAATTGCTAGAGGAAAAATAAAATTACGGACGAATTTGTGATTATGGTTCGATTCTATTCAACATTGGTATGGGGGGTTTTCGGGGACAGAGATAACGAATTTTTTGTCAAAATTCATGAATTCAAGATATCGGCTCCAATATGGCGACGAGTTTTGTGGTTATAGTCCGATTCCAATAAAAATTGGTATGTAGGGGTTTTCGGAGTTGAAGATCGTGTTTTTTTTTAATTCACGAAATCAAGATGGCGGCTCCAAGATGAAGGAGAGTTTTGTGATTATAACCCGATTCCATTCAAAATTGGTGTGTGGGGGTATTTGGGGTCGGACATCATAATGTTTTTGTCAAAATTCATGAATTACAAATGACGGCTCCAAGATGACGACGGTTTTTTTGATGTCAGAATTCAATAAGATGACGGATTTCATGAATGACTAAAAAGAATTGAATGAAAGTGATTGAAAAAAAAGTTGAGACAAGCTTTCATATAAGTGCACCAAAAAGAAAAAAAATAATTGTTCGACCTAGGTTATTCTGTGAGTAGCCGATTCAAAAGCTTGGCGGCAAAATTTTTAATATGCTACTCACAGAATAACCTAGGTCAAACAATTAAAGATATTATTTTTTCCTTTTTAGTGCATTTGCATAAAAGCTTGTCTTGATTTTTTTAATCATATTTATTATCAATGAACATTAAAATTCAAATCACTTGTTGAGGTTACTCTTAGTTTCAAGATATTGAATATGCACATTTTAGTTTGAAAAAATAAATATTTTCTATCCGTCCCACAAAAGTTTATCACATTTACTCTCACTGATACATAGTATTTATTTCAAATGTTCTTTGATGGAAGTGGTGAAATTAAAATAAGTTTGCATATCAGTATATATATTTTCTATTTCGGTTTTTAACTTGTTTTACATAGGCTTTAACAATTTAAGGATTGATGGAGCAGTGGTTTTCTATTTCAAACGTTTTATATTTTCATATGTCTGGGAAATAGTGAAGTCAAAGACAATGAATTTGAAATTAAAATTCAATGAACAATTATCATTTATAGATTGGTTAACGTTTTATCTGTATTAAAAAAATAACGAGGGTTAACAAAATTATACGTATTGGTACGTTTAGAGGTCGATTCACGCACTGACCTAACCAATAATTTATTTACGCTGGAAAATGATATTAATTGGTTGACACACTCAACGAAGAATTATTGTTTTATCAAATCTATTTTTTATTCAATTTGTAACCCTTTATGAGCCTTCTAGTATTACCCAATTATGCAGGCAGTATTTTTTAACTTTAGACAGTGGGGGATCAGTGATTGGAACTCTATGGAATGGGAAAAATATGTTAAAGTATGACGTTTGCAGAAAAATAATTTTCAGGAGAACCACTGTAAAATCCTCGTGTGGATTTATCTAGCAAAAATTAACTCATAGCCACCTCCTTCATACCTTACTCTTCAGAAACAACGAATAATAATAAAAATGTTCATGAACCAGAGTCAGTCATTATAGTAATATAATTTAAATTCAATAAATAATTTTTCAAAAGAATATATAGCAGCTTCAAAATCGTGCCATGAAAATCATTTCTTAAATTTGAAAACGTACTATGATTGGTCTTACGTCACATGCCCATCGCACGGCATGCTGTTTTCTGATTAGTTGGTGAATGAGAAGTGCTCATTCGGCATCCAATCAGAAAACAATACGCAAAAGACGTTTCCTGTCATCCGAGCTTCACGGAGAAATCGAGAAATGACCCCGTACTACAGCGGTCAGTGTTGCCAAACTTGATCTCACTAGTGTCTCAGAAAAACTAAGTGTGAATCTAACGGATTCAAATCTTCAAACTATTACCAAGTAAAGTAGCAACATATATGTGATGTGAGGCATTTCTTCTCCTTCCTTTTCCCTATTAAATATATGTTGTTTTATAGGATTTTCAATTAATTCAGAGTAATAATTCTGTAGTTCCCTTCCGAATTCTAATATATTTTATTTTATTGAATTCCTGAAAAATATTATTATTCATGTCACTACCGTTACCCCAAATGTGAATTCCTCAATATTACTTCGCAAACAAGATTTAATTCGTACATTAACATATAGGGTGCGAACTTGTCCAAAATCACACGGTCGCTAATAATTTCGAGCGACGGGCATAGCATTACCAGATTAATAAGGATTTTAGCACGAAAAGAGCAAAATTCCAGCGCATTTCCAGCATATTAACAAAATAACCGGCTGAAATTCGACTTGTAATTCGGTTCTTCGGGTTCGGGTATACATTTTTCGCGTGAGAAAATATCGTTCCGGCAGATGATTCATGTCATGAATATAACAGGAATATGAAGGGAAATACAGAAGCAGAAGCACATATTTTACTTTCAGCTACAAGGTGGAACATCTTTGCATTCTACTAAATTGTACATAGTAACAATCTTTCATTATTTTTTAATTTATAAAAAAGTTTATCTTATTGTCGGTTCGTGAAAACATCTCGATGATTCCATGTTTGTCGGAAATTCCCAACCGTTACATCGTCTGGCGTGCGATGAACAAAGGCAGTGGCGTATCGGATTCATAGCAATATTCTCCAAAACCAAGTCAGGAAATTAGAGGTGACATGTGTCCATGGTGGATTTTGTATATGACAAGCGTGATGATATTTCCTATACGAAGGATACGAAATTCCAAAAAAGAACAAATAAAAAGAAGTCACAATATCAGCAATGTCAGTAGTGATTAGTTCGGGAAGTAAAAGTTCATATTTTTGGCATTTCTTTGTAGAGAAACGACTCGATCCTTTTCAGTTTTACGATAAACTATTTTCAATTGATCAAATATTCTTTTCAGGGATTACGATTCACTAAGAGAATTTGAGGAAAATGGTACACCATTACTGAAGCTTCCTTGAGCCATCTATTGGCGACTATATGAAAACTACCTTTGTCAGTATGCACTATAAGAGATTATACAAAATAAAGAGAAATCAGAGCTCCCACACTTATTGTTTTTAAAGTGCGTTGTATATTTTTTCAGTATCCAAAGTAAATATTTACTTTATTTCCTGAAGCAGATACCCGCTCTGTCAAAAATCCAACATCTACCTACTCAGCGCATCATCATCATCTTTAGATAGATATGTAAAAACAATAAACATAACAATATTTATCAATACAATTTCAAGGTTATTTTGGAATGATACGGGATCCTTGAATCGCAGCCCTATCATCATAATAGTATTGGATAGTTAAGTATATTCTTCAACACGTCCAAAAAAAAGTCTCATTTGAAAACTGTTATTATGATTTTTCTATGTTTTTTTTAATCATAAAATATATTCAACAATAAAATATCCAGTCCAAAGAGGGAAATCTGGCGTATAAATTCGAGAAATACTGGAAGCAATGGTTGATCAAAAACGTGAAAAATGCAGGTTTTTATCTTGCCAGAGAAACTGGCAATAGGGAAACGTCCACCAATGATAAAAAAACTGCTAACTGTGTTAGAGGAAAAGGTCATAAAGCAAAAAAAGGAGTACTGGAAGATATGGACCTGGAACAATATGAATATAACAATAATCGAAAAAAAAACTAACAAACTTATTTTTTGTTATTCATTTTTTGAAAATTTTAATAAATATATGGATCGATCTTACAGGGAAGACACTGTTAAAATTAAACCATAAGTGGAAGTTTTATTATAATGCAAACAAATGGACGTTTGATTATATGGCTAACAAATAATCTGAAATATTATTTCAAAGACAAATAATGTTTCCATAATAGTTGAATCGATTTCTCCTAATCAAGATTACAATTTTCTATAACTACTTTCAGAAAACTGGCATACCTAGTCAATTCGCAAAAAAGTAATAAACAATATGTTCATTTTAAAATTTTGGAAGAGACCACGGACAGATGCAATATATTCGGTGTAAAAAAATGGATTGGTTATGTTTCTGTTCCTCGTCAAATCGTATAAAGACTTGAAAACAGCAAATGGAAGTTGTATCAAATATTCAAATAGCAATTCTAGTCGAACGATAACAATAAATATTCTTAATACAGTTGGAATGTTTCTCATTTCCATTAAAATGTTCATTTGAAGCCAAATAACTGAAACTGAGTAGAATCCACAACCAGGAACATCATTTCATAAAGAAAACAACAATAACTATAATCCCAAACATTCAGAGTTTCCCCATAGTCGTTGAAAAACCCTTGTGTGTGTATAACTGACCATATAAAGGGTGTAACGTTCTTCTGTAGTAATAATGATACCAAAGGGTGGAATCCATTCAGAATGAACTTGTTATGCAAATCCATTGGATCCGTTGCTGCATCAAGTTTTCGACTCGCAGAACACGAGATTTTGATATTGGACATGCTGACCGGCAGATGTTTTGGCAAGGTGCAGATATCGTTGTAAGGGTGTTTTTTATATAATCCAATTAGGGATAGTTTTTAAATTGATTTTTATGACCGAGTATGGTAAGATTTTTATCGAATGTTTTCGACCAGATGTTCCCACAAGTTTAATGAATGTACGGTTAACTAGCAGAAAAAAGGTAGGCATTTATTCGAGAGGGTGCATAATTTCACTAATTTTCTACAGGAAAAAAGCAATTTCATTAAGATAAGGAATTTATTTGTATTACTTCACTGTTAAATGAATGAACCATATATGCAGATGAATATTTTCTCTTATGATTACTTACTTCAATGAAAACAAATTCACACATGGTTATAAAAAGAAAATCAGGTTCGTTCATAAAATTCCATCAGGGGAAGTATCTTTTGCGATTTCTGCAGATATTCTCTTTATCAGATACACTGTGAGAATTTTTTCAAAGGATATATTAGTCACAAGTCGGTGAGTCTTTTCTGAATATCATAACAGCGAGTTTTCCTGATTAGTTCTATTTCCATGCTCAATAGGAACAGTTAGGGAAACATAACGAGACTGTGAATATTGAGGAGAAGAAATGAGGATAATGCATTTCAGCCACTTTAGACACAGGAAAATTTAGGACACAAAAAATGGTAACATGTCTATTCCTAAAGGTTCATTTTCCAAACTATTGCTGACAACTAGATGACGTTCCGACCTATTGTCCCAAATTTTGCTGCTATTGTCATTTTCTAATCTAGAAAGATGTGTGGAATTGGAGATTTTTTAATACTTTTCAAAAGCCGCCATTTGTAAACTAGCCCATCTATCAACACAAAGTTTATTGTGCAAAATTTAAGTCCATCCGGTTGAAAATTGTGATATGCAGTGATCTCAACAAATTTATTTATATAATAAATTCAATTGAGTATGCTAATTATAGTCTGTATTGATAGCACAGAACAGCTAGTAATTCAACAAAAACTACGTTTAGAGGAAATACTACCTAGTTGACGTCAATGAAAGTATTACATTCGAGGGAACATAATGACAACATAAAACTTAAATTGAAAATTAAAATTAAAAAAAACCGACACAAAAAAACTTTAAAAAAGTAAAAAATAATATGTATTGGCCCTTTAAGTTTAATATAAGTAGTTATATTTTGATCCAAGCATTGTCGCGTCGCAAGATCGCTAAGAAAATAAAATAAAAACTAAAAAATATCATAAGAAGATAAGTTCACTATTTTTATTCAAATTCAGAAATTTCAATATTGAATTATTTGACAATCTGTTTTAATTGACAGGAAAGTCTACATGGTATGAATGTTGCAGGAGAGAATACTTAAGAACAATTGAAAGTCATCGAGAAGAACCACACGGAAAAAAAGATTTGTTAATTCAACCAAATTTATTTGGTCACTCTTATTGGCTTGTCCCGACTAAATAAAATTCACAGCAAAACCCAGCTGTATTCGATTAATGGAATCATTATATTGCGGTGACAAAATGGATTCCTCAATGCAATGCTAACATTTCTTTGATTTGAATATATGTTCAACTATTGAAACAATCTCCAACTCATATTGAATGAACATTTGTTCCAACACAAATACAATATTTATTTGAACAAACAACGGAACTATAAATATTTCTAGTGAAGAGATCAGCTTATTTTGTTAAACGAAATCAAAAAGGAAGAGGTATTTTTTTTTGTATGATCCCGCATAACTTTTTACATAGTAGGTACTTCTAATCCGATAAATCTTTTTTCATTGGATAGGGTATACTTCAAAGTTGATCCCATTCGAATTTGACAAAAAAATGTCACCCTTAAGGGAAGAAAAATAGGGGATATTAATCGTTCATCCACTGAATTTTTACCCGTCAACCCATTATACTCAATCAACGAAGATCATTGCATTACTTTGAAGAAATAATCAAAACGCCGCCGTGCATCCCGCTGCCATCATTTTACGCTTTACCTAATTCAATTGCTAGTTTGTTTGGCGCCGACTCAAAATTAGTTTCACATTAGTTAGGAGCTCAGTTATTATTGAGACTAAGGAGGTTCATTTAATTTTTTGCTTTTCAGTTTATTTTTTCGTCGGTTTAATTTTTTGTTGAAACGTTTTTATTGAATTGACATTTTATTGAATTCATCAATTCGACATAAATACTTGTTTGAATGAATATTTATGTTAAAGCAATCAGCAAATTTTGAAGATCTGAATATTCGATCCAACAAAATAATTATATGGTTGAAACAACATTTCTGCCAAAACGAGTTATGAATAGAGTTGGTCGAATACGATATTTGGTTCATGCAAATTAGTGGCCACGTTGATACCGTATGTGAATTTGGTAACCTTACCAAGTGTATGTGACCAAATTCAAACCAAATGTTTTAGTAATCGTTTATTTACAACTTGGTTCTGGTTTGGTATTAATTTAGTCATGTAACCAAGGGAAAGGTTTGAAACTCTGCTATCTAATTCGGAATTGTGTCATCTGTCAATGACAATGTCTGGATGTCAGTGAGCTCAGGCTCAGTCATTTTAAATTTAATTTGTTCAGCAGTTTTTGTAAAGCCCCTACTCAACATGTCTTTTCAAGGTTCTTGTAAATTTCTAGGTGTTTGAATTTTTTGCCATCTAAAATTGATATAATTTTCTTGTCCAAAAATATTTGGAGAAACGCACTGGTTTCTTTATCTGTCCAATTAATACCTTTGGCCTTTTTTCCTAGGAGGTTCTGAACTGCAGCAACTCATTTTATATAAAAAATACTACCACAAATATATAAAACAATTTCCGAGGTAATGATGCGGAAACTGAGGTTAGGAATCGCAAAATATATTTTTCACTATCTCTCTCTCTCTCTCTCTCTCTTTTATGGCTATTGTTTCCATTCGGTTCATTCAGCCAGTGCGATGACCACAACAGAACGCTTAGCAATCTTTCAAACCAAAATTTACAGTCATGGTAAAACTTATCATACTGTTTACACCATCTTAGTCAACTTAGTATTTTAGTCTGGTATACAACAAATTTCTGTACCAAACCAAGCTAGTAGCTTGACCAAGTGCACAGTTTATACCACACTGACTAACAGAATTTGGTTGGAATATATCCAAGTCACGGTATAAACGTGGCCAGTTTCAGTTGACTTGATCCAAAACCAAGAATTAATTTTACTCATTTTGAGATTATATTTTGTCGTGCATATAGGACACTTTTTTTCTGTGCAAGAACTATTTATCATCACCCACATTGAAAACGGTTTCATTAATGATGTTTTCTTTTCGAATTCTACAAAAATTATATGTAAACATTCGATATTTAAGTATGCGCACTTTAGCATTATCTACGTTTACGTATAACTGACCTTGCGTTGGTTACATATGTATACGCAACACACAAACGGTCATTAGCTAAAGCGATACCTCGAAAATATTCAAATACTTTTGGAACGAAGTTCCTTTACGCGGCTTGCAGGTGACTGGTAGGTGTTGACGTAAGAAAAGAGTGTGATGTCCCCACCCTGCGACTTTCTCTCTCTCTCTCTGTGTCTCTTTCTATTATATACGAGTATCTGTGACAACTGCACTTGGTCCTGTCAGAATTGAATGTCAACGTATCCAATTCCTATATAGAGAAATAGGAAATGCAAAATTGATGGAATAAGGGATTTTAAACTCACTACATACAGTGATTTGATATTTGAATTCAAATATACCTTTTTCAGCATGTTAGAAAGCCTCAGTTTTTTAAATAAGTCAATGAATAATTTGATTGTCTAATTTTCTGTATATTAATGAAAGTCATCGTGGAGCAGTGGTTAGCATGACAGGCAATCACGCGGAAGGCTCGGGTTCGATCCCATAGCAAGGAAACGTTTTTTTTTTAATCGGTCTCGGATACAAACATAATTGATCTGATATTGAAAAATTTATACCTATATATATTTCAGGTTTTTGGGTGGGTTCAAGAGCAGTGAATGATCATTGTGAATGAATGAATCTGTAAAACGAAGCATTTAGAAACAGTAATTTTCGGACACGATTCCTTCCATTTTGGATCGAAAAGAATTGTTGTAACTTTCCCTGTTGAAAATTATAATATAACATGAATCCTGGTAATTTCGTCCAGTTTCGAATGTGATTCGGGAAATATCATCATCAAATATCATTCGTGCTAGAGCATTTTATCGCAAATTTTTTTAAATTTTCCCTGAAGCATTTTGCCTCTAGGAAATTCAACTCGTGCAATTTGCGGCCTTATTATCACAGATTAAACCATTCAATCTTCGCTTCCGTGGTTTAATCAGATAAGCAAAATGCTTTATCGATATTTGAAAAAAAATTGTGAGACTATTTCCCTCATTATTTTTGAACCAATCAAATGGCCGAAATTTCAAGCTAGAGAACCAATCAGGTCATTTTTATAGTGATAAAACGTCTTCTCGCTGTTTTATACTGATAAAACCACTAGTAGATTCGATATTATTTTGCGATAAAACGACACTTGGGTCCTGTCAGAATTATATGTCAACACATTCAATTCCTATGTAGGGAAACAGGAAATGCAAAATTGATTAAAAAAAGAATTTCCAACTCATTATTACAGTGATTTGATATTTTAATTGAAATATACCTTTTTCAGCACGTTAATAACCGCAGATTTTCAAGTAAGGCAATTAATAATTGAAATCCGTTATTTTCATAACATCAACAGTAATTCTCATGGACTAGTGGATACCGCATCAGTCTCTCGCCCGGGAGGCTCAGGTTCGATTCCATATCCAGGAGCTTTTTTTTTCAATCGGTTTCAGTTACAAACATATTTGATAGTGAAAAATTTATATATATTTTAGGTTTTTGGGAGAGTTCACGAGCAGTGAATGATCATTGTGAATTGAATGAATGTATCTGTAAAACGAAGCATTTAGAAACGGACACACGATTCCTTCAATTTTGGAACGATAAGAATTGTTGTAAGTTTCCCCGTTGAAAATTCAAATATAACATGAATTATGGTAGTTTTATTCAGTTTCAAATGTGATTCGGGAAATATTCTCATCAAATATCATACCTCTCAAGCTTCGCTTTAGTGGTTCAATCAGATAATATGACCGCAACTCGCACTCGTGAAATTTACAGGCAAAATGCTTTCTCGAAAATTTCACAAATTTTTTAATGATAAAACCCCTAGCACATATGATATTACTCTCGATAAAACCCCTAGCACTTATGATATTACCCTCGATAGATGAGCGGTAGGATATCTATGCGCATACAAGTCGGATATCATCGTTGAGAGGTAATACGTGGAAGATATTTTTGTTTCTTTTATATGTTTATATAACTTGTGTTAAGATGATTATATCATTTTTTTAACATAAATTCTTATATTTTTTGTATGCCGAAGTTGGATTAATGGTTTAAATTTAATATGTGGCACGTCAATTTGATATAATATAACGAATAGTATTATCAGGAATAAAATACCTTTCACTGTAGCGGAGGAGTTTGGAAAAAGGATATATAGGTATAGTATTGGTATTACGTGACGATTTCTGCCAGTCAACACCTACCGCAATTCACGTAAAGGAACTTTTTTCCTGACGTGGGTCCCCCGACCGCACACGTTTTTTTTAGTCCTAGCTGTAGGGAAACTTGCGGGCCAGTAAGCTTAGTTGTCCTGTGCATTTTCAACTTCCAATAAACCGGTCACTAAGAAACATTTGCTCCGATATAAAAACGGATAGACAAGTATGTGAGTGATTTTACAGTGGTTCCTTTTCCATTTTATCTCATAGATCTCAGAAAAGTGATATTCATCAGTTCAATCTTTATACATAAAAGAACAGAATATTATAAGCAAAAATACACAAGCTGTTTATCAGCTTAACCATAAAATCATATTTGACAGATAGATGCATTTTCTGGTGTTTTACATGGTGTTCCTCAAGGATCTGTTCTGGGGCCATTGTTTTTTTTTTTAATTTATGTAAATGACTTCAGCAATTTTATGTCACCAAATAAATGTGTCCTTTTCGCAGATGATACTTCCTTAGTGTCAACTGGCACAAATTTGAAAACGTTAAGGGCAAACAAAGATCAAAGAATCTGGCTTCTCGTTGGTTTACAGTAAATAAGTTGAAATTAAATAAAGAGAAGACCAAGGAAATTATATTCTCCACAGTCAACACTGACATCGAAGACAATCATGGAAAGTTACTTGGCATAATTCTTGATGCGAACTTATCCTGGTCAACTTATATTAATGTTTTGAATAGGAAACTCTCTAAGAGCTTTTTCGCCCTAAGACACTTAAAAGAAGCAGTAAACCTCGATGCTTTGAAAAGTGCATATATCGCCATGTTCCACTCTCTCATAAATTACGGCATAATTATATGGGGTAATTCAGCACATCCCATCAAAATATTTAGGCAACAGAAAAAGGCTCTGAGAATAATGGGGAACGCTGAGTACAGAGCACACTAAAGACTACTTTTTAAAGACATGAGAGTTCTACCTTTACCTTCTCTTTTCATCTACCACACTGTTCTTGAAATCCATAAAAACACATTACATTTTTCTAAACACCTGGATGTTCACCATCATCATACAACTGCTGAGCTGCTCATTCAACCTCGTCACAGATTGTCAAAGTCTCAGAAAAACTCCCTGAATATAAATATGTAGAATCATATACCTGAAGTTATTGAATCACTCAACCACAAATCGTTTAAACTCAAAATAAAATCATTTTTGTTAAAAAAACGGTTTTATAACACTGAGGAATATAAGATTTCTCATTATTGTAATTCTTGTCACCTTGCCAGGGTTGATACAATAATAGGCATATTGTGTTACTTATAAATATAGTCGTTACTAATTTTATGCAGATAATATTTTGTAAAACAATGTTATATAGTTTTAATCATTTTAATTGTATTTTTAAATTTTTGTTTCTGTGTTTTCAATTTTTTTTAATTTATCATTATTTTTATTAGTAACTACGCATGACTTGTAAATGTTAAGTTGTCCAATAAATCTATCTATCTAAAAATTTGGATCTGAAGAGTGATCGTTGAAAATCACTCAATTTTGGAGGAATAGAAAAACTTTTTATTCGAGTCCCGGAATTTTATTAAAATGAAATTGATGATGAAATTTTATGCCAAACCTGGACAAGAACACGTTTGAGAATCTTGCAGCAAAACTATTGTCCCTTTGTGAAACTACTCAATAAAATGTATTCTACAATTTGACCCGATTTTACGTTTCGTGTTCTGGGATCAGTATATAGAGTTGAGAAGGTCTTTAATTTTTCATAGAGATATTTTAGTGTTTCAGTTTTCTGGACTTTATAAGTTATTGTTAGTAGGTGTAGATGGTCCAAATTCAGCAAACCAGAGTCATCTAATTCATTTGCGAATCCATGGAAGAAACGAATGCATGAATATTTTCTGAAGGCGTTGGTCGGTCTTTAGGATGTTATTAGAGTTTCATACATAGTGAGCTTCATATAGTTAGGGAATTGACTGAATAAGACGATTGACAGATGAATAAATTTTTTCCTCAAACTAAATAACATTACCTGTAACTTCGTAGAACTTAGAAGCATATTGTGAGCAGATGAAAGATCGAACCATTTTTTTAAATAGTTGCTGCATTGAGAATGATACAATTGAACGAAATGTAGAGTTAAGTGTGGTCAGTGTAATTATTGGTTCAAGCATATTGTATGCTTTCATGATGATCAGAAATGCATATAAAAAATTAGGGGCCCCAAGATGAACCCTTGAGGAAACCAACTTTTTTATTGTCAATCTGGCGTAATTTTTAGATTATAAATAATAGTTATGTTTCAGTTTTAAAAAAGTATTCAATAACAATCAACCCCAAGGTTCGGGAAAATTATTCCAGTAACCAACCCTGATTTATTTCAGTGACTTAAGAAGAAAACTGTTCTTTGAATGAGGGTTGATTGGTTGCAGATCGACATCCCGCCCTATTTTTAAACTTTAAACAACAAAATGCCGGAAGTTGCGGTTTGAATACGCACTCACGTAGATATTCGAGGCACTACCGACCTGAAACACAAGCTTTTCTCGACGAGTTTTTTGTGGTTTTGAGTGATACTTTCTTTATGAATGTAATCAGGAAAATGAATCATTCTCGGGTTATTTGTAGACGGATAGCACCATGTGAGCTTCAGATGTAATTCCACTACGCAGGAAATAGTAGCTTTATTCTGACGCATTCATGACGGGATCAAATTTCAATTAAGAGATACAATCCAGCGATACTGTTTCCATGTTTTATGGTGATTTTGAAACACGATAAAATTCATTTTCAGGAAGAACAATTATGTTAATGAATCCACTGAATAGAGTCAGAGTGTATTACTAAAACTGGTCTTACATTGTCTTACACCTCTCTCCATTTCGATAGTACTGATCCATCATAAGAAACTTCACGATTACAAGACAATTACATATTTATTGACTACAAAAAATAATAGTGGGAATGATATTGTGAATGGATAAATACATAGATTTATATAACTTGTACACAAATGTTTAGGGCACGTCAGAATTTACAGAAAAGTGACATCTAACTAAAGAAAATATCTAAAAACATTCATTTTATTAACATACACGTGAGGTTGGAAATACAACTATACATAAAGTGCCTTCATTTAAAAACTTCCCACCCCTATTATTTCTTTTAGCAGGGAAAATTTCTTGTAGGGAAAAAACACGTAAATTGAGATATGGAGGGGGAAGTTTAAAACCAGTGCCAGTTGTATTTTAGGTTGAATCCCCCTACCCCTAGCTACCCCCACTTAATAATTTTAAATGGCACCCCCACACTTGTAACACATCATTTTAAAGATCTTAAAAATCCTCACTCAACCCCGTTTAGAAAACTGAAATTGGTTGACCCGTTCTCGTAAAATAGGGCAAAAAGAAAATAAATGATAACAAAATGCAAAATAAATTAATGAATTTATGGAACCGCTACCACTGACTCAATAACGGTATGTGTATGTTTCTTTTTTACACAGAGTTTTTTGCGTTAGCTGAAAGTGAGATAAGGTCACACAGTTTCTGCTTGGCTTCAGTTAAAATTAAATGGTGAAAACACGTATCAGACTTAGTTATTCCTTATTTTAAACTGTTTGTCAAGTGGTGTCAGTTGCACTGACAGTAATACAAATCGTAATGGTGTACACTTTACAAGAAAGAACTGAAATTATTTTTATTTATGGTGCTGAAAATAGGTGTGCTCGTATGACAGACAGCCCGGGTTATTTATTAAATTTATGCAGGCCAAAATGTGAGTCATCGATATGTTCTAGACCTTGTTCAAAAATTTGAAGAGACCGGTTCTGTGTGCAACAAAGCAGTAAAGCAGCCGAGAGTTCTGACTGAAGCCGCACAGATTGAAATTTTAGGCCAATTCGCCATTGAGCCGACTACGTTAATTTCGAAAGTCGCTAAGTTAGTAAATATTTCAGTTGGTTCTATACACAAAGTTTTAAAACTCAGCAACTCAGTGAGGATGACTATGATAGGAGAATTGAATTTTGTGAACTAATGACTGCGAGAATTCAAAATGACCCGAATTTAATAAAAAATATTTGCTTCAGTGATGAATCAACTTTAACTGTAGATACTGGGATAATGAAAATTCACACTTGTTTCGAGAGGATCATACGCAATATCCACAAAAAATAAATGTCTGGGCTGGAATTCTGGAAAACGAAATAATTGGCCCTATTTTTATTGAAGAAAATTTAACGGGTCAATTGTATTTAAACTTATTGGTAAATGTAATCGATCCACTCATAACACCCAAGTTGATGAAGGAGACAACCCGCTCTTGGATAAACAAAATTTACATTTTTCAACAGGACGGCGCACCGCCACACTACGCATTGCATGTCCGACAGTGGCTCGATCAACGGTATCCTGACAAATGGATTGGCAGAAGAGGCGCTCTGGAATGGCCGGCGAGATCTCCGGATTTGACGCCATTGGATTTCTTTCTCTGGGGTTGTTTGAAGACAATGGTATACAAAACTCCCCCGCAGGACATTCAGGATCTAAGACACAGGATTACTGCCACATGCAGACAAATTACTAACGAAACATTTACAAACGTCCGACAGAAATTCGAGAATAGATTGTACTTTTGCTTAGCTACCAATGGTGCACATTTTGAACACCTAATAAAGTAAGGTACATTTATTTCATTGCAATAGCTGTTATTTTTTTTTTATTATAATTCATTTTCTTTTTGCCCTTTTTACGAGAACGGATCAACCAATTTCAGTTTTCTGAACGGGGTTGAGTGTGGATTTTTAAGATCTTTAAAATGATGTGTTACAAGATAGGGGGTGTCATTTAAAATTATTAAGTGGGGGTAGCTAGGGGTAAGGGGGTTGAACCTAAAATACCACTGGCACTGGTTTTAAAGTTCCCCCTCGATATCTAAATTGACGAGTTTTTTGCCTACGGCAAATTCTCCCTGCTAAAAGAAGAAATAGGGGTGGGAAGTTTTGAAATGAAGGCACTGTATATCGTTATTAAAATAATCCAAAAATGTGTTACCTATAGTTCAGAAAATATACGAGACGGGACAAATATGATTACGAATTCAAGAATTAATCTATACTATAAATGATTTGATTTGATTTACTCTACCTGAAAATCTTGCCTCATATCTAGTGAATGGGGTCCAATAGTAAATAGGCCAATCAATAGAGATTTCCTGCTCTATTGATTCCGTGACAAAAATATTACCAGGAAACCGACTGTGCCATCATACGAAAGACGGTCCCTAGTTAAATCGTGTTATGTTTCCCACTCCCAACTTTCATTGCTTAATTTGTTATAAACATTTAATAGTTATTCATGTAATAAGGATCATAAAGACGATCATTATTGGCGAGGCGTAGCCGAGTCCGATAACACGACGTGTGCCATAATGATTGTTCATGATTCGTATTACATACAAAATTTTATCTGATGGCATTAATATTAATACATTTTCGAAAAATTTAAAACTGCATTTTTGACATGTCACAATGACAACTATTTTTAAAGGAGTAAGTATATGTGTAGTTTCAAATATTAGTAGGTTAGTGAGCTGTGCTTTGCCATTTCCTTGACAACGTCAGGTTGTAACGGCAATATTTATTTATCGGCTGTCAAACACAATTGTCACGCAGAATTGAATATAATTTAAATAATAATGAGTGATTCTGAAACTGGTAGTTTACCTTCTGATTTGGATGAAATGACGCGAAATATCGTGGATTCCCTTTTGCCGGAAAAATCACGGAGTGTATATGAAATAGCGTTTAATCGGTACGAAGAATGGTGTTCTACAAAGAAAATCAAGAATATCACTCATGAAAAGGTATTGTTGGCTTACTTTGAATGCTTATCTAAGGAAAGAAAACCATCTTCTCTCTGGTCGTATTATGTTTTTCATATAGAATTTCATTATGGGACTAAGTACCATAATGAGTTTCCTTATGTCATCAAAATTGAGTGACATAACGTTGTCATTATGGCATGCCATCAGATAAAAACATTTTTTATTGTTTTTGACTTGTAACTTGAAAACTAATAAAGCAATCTCGATACAAATTGTAGAGAATCTGAATGCAAAGGAAATGAGCACTTGCACAACTCGATTATAAGTAACGGAGAAAAACCGGAAAAACCGAAAAAAATCAGCTTTAAAAAAAATTACTCCACCACTTTTCAAGTTGCAGTGCAAACTTTCCACGACATAGTAGTGATTAATATGTACTTTATGAGAGAAAAACTCAGGCGCTGTCAGATCATTAGTTTTGGCATAATTGCAATCTGAATTTTTTATGCATTTTATTGCAGCAGACCTGAATGCGTCGTAGGTGGTCCGATTTCAATTTTTCAAAAAGATTTCGGGAATAGAAGTATAGTACTACAAAACGCATATTCTTATTTTGCGTTAAATGCTGCAATACAGGTGAAAAATACACTGGCAAACATGACCAAAAATGGGCGAGAGCGTGAAAGCGGCTGAGTAGTGGGGGTAGAGCAGCAGTCGCGGGGAAGCGTTTGTATAGTGATACAAGCGCGCTGCGCCCGATATGAATATACTGCTCTACCCCCACTCCAGAGCCGCTTTCACGCACTCGCCGGTTTTCGTTCAAGTTTGCAAGTATTTCTCACTTATTTCGCAGCATTTTAACGCAAAATGAGAATAGTCATTTTGTAGTAATAGTTCAACTCTATAAATCTTTTAGAAACCACCTATGACGCATTCAGGTCTTCAATAAAGTGCATTAAAAAAATCGAATTGCAATTATGCCAAAACTAATAATCCAACAGTGCCTGAGTTTTTCACACATAAAGTACATATCAATCACAACTATGTCGTGGAGAGCCTGGTTCAAAACTTAAAAAATGGTGGTGTTATGAATTTAAAAAAAACGCAGATTTTTCCGGTTTTTCTGGCTTTTCTCCGTTACTAATAATCCGATCGAGTTGTGTGCTCATTTTCTTTGCATCTTGATTCTCTACAATTCGTCCAAGTATCAAGATTGCGTCATCAGTTTTCAAGCAAGTCAAAAACGAAAAAAAATAAAATATTTTGCATGTTCATAGCAAATTAAGCAATGACAGTTGGGAGTAGGAAACATAACATGATATAACTACGGACCGTCTTTCGTATGATGGCACAGTCGATTTCCTGGTAGTATTTCTGTCACGAAAAATTCGCTATTGATTGGTCTAAAATGGCATCAGTCCCAGAAAATGAGATAACCGATGCTCGAGTGAGAACAAATTTAGCATGAATATATTTTGGTTTCATTACCTTTTCCTTAAAAGAAACAGGAGAATAGTTTCCCTGAAAGTTCAACAGAGGATTGCATCCAATTCTCATACCGCATTGATTGACTGAGTATATATCAATGATGTTTTAAATTAGTAATTAGATGACATACGTGTCATTAAAAACTCATATTTTGAGTAATAGATGACATAAGTGTCATTCAAAATTCATATTTTGAGTATTTTCTCTTGTTTATATAATGAATGTTGGGATATGTTACTTTGGTCATCCGATTTTTATCTTCAATGCTTCTCGGATTACGATTTCCGTACTGTCCAAAAGCATATTTTTTCAATATGCCAACTTTTTTATTTTCCCATATTTTTCCAATGATTTTCGGATTAATGATTTCATGAAAACCAAAAGCACTTACCTCCAGAAACAATTGAAGTAATATGGAGGATTGAAAAATTCATGGTTTCCCTTGAACTTCAAAAACAGAGGACAATAAAGGATCAAATTCCCTAACTATACCGGAGATGATAATCAAATGATAAATTTCAAAGTTACATTCAGAAAAAGCATGATTTGTAAAAAATATGACCAATTACGGTCGGTATCTCATTCGTGAGGATTCATAGTTTTTCCCTTGAAGCTGTACAGCAACTATCAAGGTTTCATAAGTAGAAGCGTGCAATACTTTTGGTGTATCTGGTTTCCTGTAAATTTTCAATTCTTTTTTCTTAAAACTACTTCTGGTTGAAGGATAAACAAGAAATAAATTATTAAGCTACATTTCTACAAAAAACGTGTATATAAAGTAAATCCAGGATTCTTAAGATTATTCAATACCAGAAAAAACTTATTCTGATAAACTATAATTGAATCAATAGTTAGGATATCTAGAAAGAGCGCCAATGTAGTAACTCTACAATTTTAGTGCGATGTTAACAAAATCTGTCTGGCGATACTGATTTTCATAATTAAGGAAAGTTACGATAAGCTGGTTTCTTGATTGAGTTATATATGTCATAGCGAAGATATTGATTTTACAAAAGTATTAAACTATTACCGAATCGAGATTGGAGGAATTATTACAGTTTTTTTTAATTTCAGTGTAACATATGTTCGTATTATTTATCAGCTCATATTCAATGAGTACCAGAAATTGGAGTTATCGCCCGCTTCATTTTCATTCGCTTAGCTGAATGAGACGTCACATAAAAATTCGTAAGTCATTTTATAAATCACTTTCATGCATGTTTTTGTTGACCAGATGTTATGATTTAATTAAACTGAAAGCATGTAATATTTCATGAAAGCCTTGACCCGAGTCATTACTCAGATTCGGTCTTCACGAAGGAACTATTTATTTTCTTGTTTTGTTTTTCCGAAATGGCTTTTTCTCATAATTAAGTTGACAAATTCGACGCGTCCGAAACCAGAATCAACGTACTTTATCGGTTGTTTTTTTTCTTCTACACTTTCGTAACGATATCCTAGCATTATGGAAATGAAACACGAATCCCCAAACGAGCATTTCCATGGATTTTTTGAACCGAGTCTTGTTTTTGGTTTTTATTTTTGTTCAGATCGCATATGAAATGTGTCGCAGTCTCAGAGAAGACGTTCATTGTTAGAACCATTGAATATGTAGAATTTTGGTTGTTGCACTTTTTAAGACCTTCGATTTTACGAGAATTGGTCTATTTCGCTTGGAGAATTCAACAAAACTGGAGAGGGGCTGAATTAAATATATAGCTTGTATTGTTTTTGATGAATCGACCCCCCATATGTATTGATGTTCATCATATTTTTCGCAACCCTAGATAGACTGGCGAGGTTCTTAGAAATAAATAATTGACATAATTAGTTTTGTAACGTGCATTTTAAGGGAGGGAACATGTTCATGGAAGGAGTACGATGGTATGTTGAACGTCAATTTCAAATATCGAGGTACAAAACGCCCCTGGTCCATACATTTTTAAAATAAAATACTTCCTGTCCACAAAGATTTTCAAATTTTTTATGGTGAAACTCATGTTAATTTTGTTAATTTCTAATGGTGCTACGAATTGAAAAAAACATATATGTAGGCAACTAAAATGGGCCACCTTTCCCTGTTTAATTATTAGGCCAATGACAATATGCTCCAAGGGAAACATTATTTTTGAATTTCCATAACCATTTGGAATTGAGGAGAATAGCGTTTTATGAAATCGTGAGGATCGATTGAAGGAATATAGAAAAATCTGCATATGAGTCTGTTTGTTCAGATAAACATCATTATCAAAAAGTAAATATCATATTAAATGTTAAAATATGTTCTTGTCGCTTTCTCTATATTTAGGTACTTACTTGGCAGAAGTTGACATTGCAGAAAATAAAATTTGAACTGGATACTTACCTGAAAAAAAAATCACTGATGAAATACGAGATTGTATGAAAAAGAGTTCTAGGTATGAAATATACGTTTAGGTAAACTTTTGAATTATTTGGGTAATATTCGCCAATTTACTCAATTTACGAGGGACGATATTTTGACAGAATAACTGAAATGTTGAGGATATATGTCTACCATGGTTAGACGCTCAATAAGAAATTCCTATTGAAAAGGAAAACTAGTTCTGATTTTTCAAAAGGTTCGCTACATAAAAATCAATAAAACAATAATAAAAATTACAGAGTATACCAATCAATAGTTCACAAAACTGAAAATTGTAATTAGTAGTCAGAACGAAAGTTGTTTGAGTCATGTTATGTACGCCTGGAACTCATATATTTCATAAATAGTTTTGAGTTAGTATTTTTTTAGTATAGACACAAACTTGAAAGATTGACATTCGAGTGATTCCTTCCTGCATATTTTGGAAATTATCTATACCATGTGTTGAAATGTTTATATATATTAAAGTAGATTTCTAGTACAGTAATTGTGAACTTCGGAGTATTTTGAGGTTGGTTGTAACATAATATTATCAATATATATATATATATATATATATAAACTTTTCAAAATCAATATTCGTTATTTCAAAATTAATTTCTACAGGAGACTTTTCTGATTGAATATAAGACGGAGAATGCGCTTCTTTGAAGTAAAAACAGTGATTAAACTTTCTTCATTGATATATTTTTTGAGTCAGAAAATAACAAAATAAGCATTTTTTGCCACAAATGTAATTTATTTGTTCTTACCATAATTCCGGATCAACCAGAGTGGTCCCAGCACACTTCCCTGAAGTGTACATAACGCAATGGTTTGCTTATCTAATCTAGTGATAGCTATTCGATTCGATAACTTACGAGAGAGATAAAATACGTAAAAGCATTTGCATTAATCAGGTCCAACAAAAACTGGAAAACACTAAAATTGTAATAATAAATAACGGATAGTATCAATAAATTGACGAATAATTTGTAAAGATACTCTCGATATTTCGATTTTGTTCATATGATATTAGAAAGTGAAGGGTTTTCATTAATGTAAGTTAAATATGTATATCGATATTATTAGATGTCTCATTTTATACGACATGCGGGTTAACATAAACTCACGTTCACTTGAACATGAACCTTCCTCCATTCCACCTGCACATCCTTGATGACATAATAAGAGAAGTTTGAGGAAAAATGTTATATTTCTCCATTGTATGTGAACAACGAAATTTGAAAAATATGGAAAAACTCTTTCGGGTACAAAACAAAGCCAGTGTCGCGTCGTAGTAAATGGTCGAATATAATTTCCAAGGAATCTCAATAGTGAACATAATTTTGTCATTTTGTCATGTCAATAATTTTTTGAAAAAAGTAACAAAGCATCTTGTGAGTAGCCTTGGGATTATCAATGTTTCTACCTAAAACTTGTTGGCGTTGCACAAGAGATTCTCTTTTTTACATACACATCGCTTCATGAAGAATTCTATTGAAAAAAATCCCCAAGCCATTGACAATGGTTGTCTCTAAAATTGAATAAAGTCGTTTGGAATAAACGAGCGTTTCTTTTATATAACCATATGTAAATTCTATAACAAAAAATGCAGAAATTAATAACGATGATTTGAAATCTATGGACGGTGACTTTATTTAACTGGCAGCGCAGTACACCAAATGCCATGAACTCGACAGGTTACAACATAATCCAGATCATTTACCAGCTGCCGGGAACATTCAGGTAGATTATTCTCTGGTTAATCACTAGGAAAAATACGAAAACAACTGTAAGAATGCCCAACCTCAACATGACATTGGAGCAACAAAACAAAAAATACGAATTCAATAACTTGGAATTGAAAATACTAATAATAACATCAAAAAATTTAATTGTAGATCATTCCAACAATGATTTTAGTAATACAGGCCAAAACTGTGCGAACAAAATTTGCACAACAAAAATTTAACTTGAACAATATTATTCACCTTAAACCTACACATGAACACATGAAAATGAAGTTGTATACAACATAAATACTTGAAAAAAGTACACAACATAAAGTTGAAAAAAATCCGACGGCACGTCCAATCGAAAGAGATTCCACAAACTTTTGCTGACGGATGACTTTCAAACCTGACATACGATATATAGCTTTTTCGTTTCTCACAAAGTTACCGTTCTATAACATTCTATTCTAGAAAGAGAAAGACTCATCAGTGATGTGTGCCAAAAGAAGATGTCAAATATCCTCTAATCAACATGAAGGAACATTACTCATATGATAGGAGCATACAGGGCAAACAAAAAGTATGAAGCTATTGAAAAACATCTACAGTAATTTACATCGATTTTCTGTTTTTGTATATTTCTCAGAGAAACATTTTTCAAATGAAAGTTGATGTGAGGCTCTGTCATAATTTGGCAATTTTGTATGAAAATTAATGTTTGATTATTTTTTCAATCTTCCAACAAACGCCATTTTGAAACTACGAGACCGATTTGGCCCATCTATGAACCGAGGTATAATATAATAATAATGTCTTTATTTCAATTCTTCAGTTACATTGGAAAGGGCGAAATTCAGAGTACGCTCTCATAGCTCGTGATCGATGTGAGCAACGTTTTCTGATCTTCCACTAGTCTTCATTTCATATCTTGAGCCTATACCTTCATTCCATTTGTTTAAAAATATGGCCTAAGATGTAAACAAATTGTGATTACTTTGGGTTTCGTTTGGGTGTTTCAAACTTCTTCAGACCTATAATACCTATAATAATAATGAGGGGGTGAATTGAATAAAGAATATCTAAAACACAGGTTTGAAACCGCAGTCATTTCTGCTCCAATTCCTTTTTTGTTTTTTTATAATTTTGATGGCCAATAGAGAGATTAGGCTGGGGGTTGTTGAAAATATTCCATTTAAACTTTTATATGTCTGCCACGTGGTTGAAGTTCCGATTCTGATAAAGTGACAGAAAAAAAAAGATTAGTGTTAGAGTTCTTTTTAATAAGTGCGATTACGAATTGATGAAAAGAGTGGGAGTATTGTTACATGTTTTGAGTTTCATTAAATCAGTAAAATTTACTGAGATATTCTATGTGTGTTTTGTTATTTAGTGTGTTTGCTTGAGATTTTTTCGTATAATTTCTAGAATTTTTTTTGTACTTTTTCTGAGGCTATATAGAATATGGAAAGTTTGGGTTGAGCCGCCTCTAGAAATTTACGGATTTAGTCGTTTCGGCTTCCATTTTGGAACCATTTTAAAAAAACTTCAAAAATTATCAGTAAGGGCAAAGAAAGTTATTTTCACACCTAGGTCTCAATCTGTCTACTCCTCAGGTGTACTCACTTAGGAAAGAAAGAAAGTGATTTATCATCGACGCCTCAGTCTGCCTACACCTCAGGTATAGTCATTTACGTAAGGTTTAGGATTTTGTGACTTGACGCCGGGGTCTCAATCTGCCTACTCTAAGGTCTCAATCTGCCTACTCCGTAGAGAGAACTATCTATAATGTTATTCAATGAATCATTTCGTCTGATTGATTATTTATTCTGTTTCAAAATGACTATTACTAGACTAATATCGTTTCAATTTGATTAGGTAGAACATATACGTGCCCTCGTTCTTCCTAGCGAAAATATAGTTTGGACTTGAACAACTAGAATCAACGAACATTTGAAAAACCTAATGAATCAACATTTGGATTCCACTTGAAATTTAACAATCATAATTTTAGCCCCAATAAAAACTCAAAAATTTCACATAAAATAGACAAAAAAAATTATTTGAGATTGCACTCTTTTGGAGAACTGGAAATTTCTAAAGAGATTAATATCCCCTTCATAAAAGGATTAATAACTAAAATCAAATTTCCACCACCCTTTTCAATTAAAAACTTTTTTCACTGAACTGGCAACTTCTTTCTCAATTTATTTAAATTATGTTATTTCTTCCTCTCATTGACATCTGACATTTAAAAATCAAATTAATTGTCATTAATACATTGACATATCCACCTGGCCTTTGAATTTCAACATGTGATTCGTTGGATTCTAAGTCATTATTAGTATCCTTGGTACCAATGTATTCATTTATTGTATTACTTCCTGCACTTGACATGTAAGTACTCAAAAATTTCAATTTAAAAACATTTCATAACCTAACTTTTTCAAATTTCAACTGCACTGCACTGAAGATGACGAAAGTCGAAAGCGCTTTGCAAAACGTATGAAAACATACACTTTATACAAAACGAAAATTCCTATTTATTTTAATTTCTATATTATTATTTGACGCATTCTTATGAAATTAATAACTATCCAGGAACCACATAATATTTTTTTAAACTTCCAATTATCTCATTATATTGCTTCCCGAAAAATCATGTCGTTGAATATCAATTTCATTTGGCAACCATGAGTTGAACAAACCAGTCACGGTGCTTGTTTACGGGCATTCCGAAGGTATTGTTCAAGCCAGATACAATGCCCTGTACCGGACAGTGTTTTTTTTGTCCATTGTGTGAAACAGTAATTGCTTTAATGACAACATGTCATGCAAATTACGTTGAATATGGTAGAGACGACTTCCGCAAATGCTGTCCTGGTAATTACTGTAATCACTGGGCATTCATTATATCTGTGATATTTGAAGATATTTGAAGAGATCTCAGTTGTATGGAGAATGCACGTATTTTACTCTCAAGAAAAACTGTATACACTCTGAACGTCTTCAGCTATTTTCCTTGACTCTCTTAGTCTTAGTCATCTATTGAGAGGAATAATGAAATCTTATCAAGTTCAGCAGAAAAAAAACTCATCAGATTATGGGATCCCAATAGTTATGATAATGGGAATATCATCATTTACTTGCATTAAGAAATCATTTCCATTAGGCTCCAAAAGAGATGAAAATTGAAACCCTGAATGTTTATAAAAAAGAAATCTATAGAAATCCTCCCTTCATTAATGATATAAACTTTCTAGCCACACTTTGGTTCATTCAACACTTTGATAGAAATAATAATAAAACATCTCTAATTTGGAGAAGTTTAGTTACAAAATTAGTGTTACACAAGCTACATGAAAGTTTAAGGTGATAGAAATCTGTTTGTTAAAATTTAACAATAATATTTAGATCAGAGAATTGAGATTCTAATGAAGTTCCGTCAATTTATCAAAGGGGATAGTAATGTGATAAGAATGTAAAAAAAAATTATAAGAAACATGAAGCTAGTATTAGAATACCAAAGAGTATAATATAGTTATATCCTGGAAAGTATATTTTTAGAAAAATGAGAAGTAAGCGTGCGCATTATGATTTCATGGATATCAACTCGTAGACAATAAATAATAAAGGTCCCCGAATAAAACGGTAATTCCACAAAAAACCTATCTTAATTTTGATATGTTAGCAAGAAAAAGAGTTAAATTTAATAAACAACACAATTTATATGGCCGCTTCAAAATATTTTCCTTTCCTCATTTGGAATTCAAGGTGAATTTCCAAAGAAACAATGACATAATAAAAGTGTGCTTCTTACTATTGGTGACCAGCTGAGATTTATTGTGCCCCACCTTTCTATGCTTTTTCGGAAATTCCTTGTTTGAATCAGTTCTTTTGAGTATTTTAAAGGTATTTATGTAATTTTTCTTCCGCCCTTGGTGATCCCAAATATCTCCATCGTTCATTGTGTACACTCCTTCCAACATTTATGGTGTACACTCCATCGGGATGTGGTAGGGTGTTTTCGGTCTTTTCTCAATGATACTTCCTCACTGTCGAACTTCTCTTGGGAGTAAAATGATCCCTTTCGCAGTGGCATGTTCCAAGAAAACCCTTAGTCATACTCCAAAGTGGCATCAATGCCCCTTTTTGTGCAAGTGTATACGTTTGAATATTTCTCTCCACTTCATTGTTGTACGGTACCCAGGGATGCATCACTTACTCATTCCCATACTATATTTGAGTTGATGCCGAAGAGCTTGAATGGCTACTTGGCTATCGGCAGAACTGCAACATTCTTGTTCTGGTATCTTCTATGACGGTTGAACTCGACAAAACTTCTAATAATATGTATATTACGGTTGGAAGATGCTTAGGAATGTGCACTCCTTCTTAGGAGAGGTGAGCTGGTTCTAGAGAAACAAATGCACTTAGGGCAACTCTATTTCATATTCTCAAAGAAACTTCTATCATTAGTTACATACTTTCTTTGTGTAACAAATATGCTGGTGACTTGAAACTGTTTTTTTTACATTTTCCTTCATAGATTTAGAAAGGAACTGTCTGGCATCTCGATCGTTACTTAAACATGGAATTTATTCAATTTCAATGCAACTACTCATGACAAACCCCTTCACTCTCAATTATATTCGTAATAATAGTAATTTTATACCCTTTATTTACTGTATCCTTTATTTCCAACGTTTCTGTTTTGTTTTTTTCTTTCTGTTTTTTCTCCTTCAAATCTCATTTTCTCACTCTATGTACATCTTTATTGAAATAGAATCACTTAGTAGTTAGTAGTTCGCATCGTACGATGCGAACGCAAAACTCAAATAAAATAATTTTGTTTTAACCTGATGATGACAAATACCATGTCGAAACGTCGTTAGGAAAAATTATATGAATTGACTGAATCAGACCTTTATTCCGAGAATTTGAAGAAAATATATATATATATATATATATATATATATATATATAAAATACTTTGGCCCATTGTGTCCCCACATGTTCTATGATTCCTTAAAGGAACTCATCAGCTTCCTCAGCTGCTGAATCACTTTCACATCCTCTGGGTTCAGGATGATGTTCCTAAAGGCAGCCCTTCTCTGGAGCACCATCGTGGGGCTCTCAGAGACGATGTGCAATTATATTTTGTCATCTTCAGGTATCATCAATAACAGGGATCATAGAAGCCCAGTTATCAGTTTGTTGCGTGACATAATCTTTCTGGTGTATCTTGCATTATTTTTACGAAGCGCTTTTGTAGTAGTCCCTTTGCTAATACAATCGGAGTATTTGAGATTGTACTTCTTACGATTTTAGCAAATTTCATTTTCTTAGGACAACTTTCAGAAGGGGTTCACAGCTAGTACGCACTATTTTTGCCCCCTCTCAAAGAAGAAATTTCCGTTGTAGGAAGTGGAGACTTATTTTTTAATACACATTAAAAAACTTCTATATAAGAACGAAACATTCAATTATGTATTATCTGACCAAAATAGGTGTACTTTTCAAATGAACTTGAAGCCCCACGGGGTATAGGGCGTAGTTTTGCCTTTCTCCTCATTTCGTTCGAGTATAAAGAAACTTAATCTGCATTAAAGAACTTATTATTATTCAGGTATTCGTTTCAGTCATTCCATACATCATATGCCATTCGATACGTGTGTCCACTTCTCCATTTTCGACAGACACCCACTGAATCTAATTAAAAATACGGCTTCGTTCAAGGGATTAAATCTCATGAGACAGTCTTGGAATTATCGGGATCCTAGCTTAATTTTTGCTATATATATATATATATATATATATATATATATATATATATTTATATATATAGGGTGTTTTCAAAAGTAATGCATTTTTAAATGTATACCTATCCGCGTATCAATGAAACATTTTCCCAAGGACAATTTCTTATTTCACTCGCCTTTTCTTCCACTTTATACATTGAAAATGTACAGCATACGCATTTTCACTAACAAACAAGTGTATTATGAAAATTATTCACTTCATTCGTGTGGGAGACCATCAGATACTACTGGCAATATTCAACTCTTGCGGGACGATCATGTGATAGCAATTCTTGTATCCTTCGAAAATGTTTTGATTTATTAGAAGCAACTGCAGTATACAACTATTGTGGAACAATCCTGAGGATATGATACATTCGATGGAGAGAATTATTTCTGACATATCGTTTTCCATACATCAATGTGGATAAAACGGTGGTACAGGCCTGCCATTTGTTCATTCACCATTCAGGCAAATATTTGAAGTAAATGCACATTTTTTCATAGGATGTATTTGTTTGAAAAATAAATCATATACCATAAATCCTAGTTTTGGTACATCTTCTCAAGTTTTAAAACAGCACCAAAATTGGTAAATTTCATTGTTAAAATCAACATTAAATATGTGATTAATTTATTTATACACACACACCCTAGGATTGAGTGTGAACAGGTTTCTTATGGTCGAAAATTTATGTGCCCATGACAGGTATTTAACTAAAAATGATAATTCTAAGAAATATCCTTCAAAGATAAGCACTGAAGATGGCCCCAAGCAGAAAACGGTCAGATCCTTTAAAATAATTTTAAACAAAATACAGAATTTTACTCTCGTAATGGATATTTTTTGTAGAATGAGAAAAGTGAACGTCGAGGTACGTTAGTAGTTTGCTTTTCTAAACTCCTATAAATATTCGTGATCAATAATTACTGTTTTGTCACTATTTCTCATATTCTCCAATTGAATATTTGATACATATAGTCGCTTAGCTTTCATTTGATATAACGCTCTTTAGGGTTGAACAATATTTTCTGTGGATGAGTTTGACTCTCCAACGTTGAGAAAAAATAACAATATTTTTAGATTGATATTTGAGGAGAAAGGTGTTTGAACAACCAATTTATTTGTATAGAGTGGCTTTGCTCAACAGTTATACAGAGGGTATTTTAACTTGCTGCACACCCGTGATTGATGGGTGTATAATGCGATTTTATAAAAAAAAAATCTGGCTTATCAAGCACCTTTGTAAAAATTTCTAGGGAAAAATCTTTTTTGTTTTTGATGGACTATCAACTGTTAGCAGTTGTACGAGAAGTAAGATTACACCCTGTTTATTTTTCAACTTTTTCCATATATAAATAAGTTTTCAATCATACCAGCTTTTATTTGTTGTCACAAATCGAAAATGTTTTTTATTGCGGTGGCCAAATTTCACCTCATAAAATAAACAACCCAAGCAAAACATCATAATTTGAAGACTGGGGCAAAAAATCGGACTGACGTTAACCGGTAAAAGATACTACAAGTAATCATCAAAATTACTGGCGGAAATGTTTTTTATTGCGGTGGCCAAATTTTACCTCATAAAATAAATAACCCAAGCAAAACATCATAATTTGAAGACTGGGGCAAAAAATCGGACTGACGTTAACCGGTAATCATAAGTAATCATCAAAATTACTGGCGGAATTGATTATCTTCTCCTTTTTTTCAGTTTATAAAAATAATCTTCAATCCTAACACTGTTAGCTGAAAATAGTAAGCATGTGTCCTTTCAATATGGTTTCCACTAATGACAGCTTGAAACACACAGATTCTAGTCACGAACCCTAATCTGAACAGCAAATCCCACAAATGATGTCACGTGTATATAAAAAATTCAGATAGAATTTTGTTCCTCCAGAAATAGTAACATTACCTGACGTATTGGAAACGTGATGAAATGATTCATGAACATCTGTCTGCAGCTTGTAAGACATCACTTAAACAAATGCCTATGTCAGACACTTAAAATTTCAGCGAACCATCGAGGCTATGAGACCATAAAAGGGAATCACATATTATGAGACTTCGATATTACAACAAAATCATTTGAGCCTTCCTTTGTTATATATTCATTGACTTCTTTCTGCATGTGATTTGAATTTGGGTTTAAAATCTCTCGTAAGGATGTCTTGAATTTCCTCGTAATTATACAGACGCCCCGGAAATTGAAGTTTATAAATGTTTCCAGTTGACGAGAGAAGCGTGGCAGCGCCAAAATGAATTTCACTGTGTGCTAATGATGTTTGTCAGTCTACGTCTGCATCAACGTCGATCTGTCAGCTGTATGTCTGTATCACGTTATTGAAATTGGAAATCTATATATTTATATATATATATATATGTATATATATATATATGTATATGTATATATATATATATATATGTATATATATATATATATATTATATATATATATATATATATATATATATTACAGATGTATAGGAGAGCTTTTAATTGAAATTATGTCACTCAAGAATGTGAGCACATATTTTGAAAATAGAGCTGCTTGAATTTGTTAACATCGACATTGATATTTCGGGAAAAGGTTGCCTGATCACTAGAAATTTTAGTTGTTACTAATACGAATAGAAAAATGGAATAAACTGCGTCTTTATGAAATGTTATTGGTACATCAACTAATAACAGGCGAATCGAACAAGTGTGTAGAATTTTTAGAATTAATTTTCAACAAAATAAGTCATAGAATCGTACGATATTACCCTAAAAATATTCATGTTTGGGCTGGAATTTTAAATGATTCTGTTTTAGGTGATTGTGGAACCTTCACTTATACTAGGAAATTCAACTTATCAATCTATTTTGAAATGATGGATAATGTTATATTTTTCTGACAGCAAAAGAGAATGACCAGCGTTTTGGTAAAATATATTTCAACAAAATTACGTTGCTATTTTCTAGTTGTTTAATAGCTGAATTGGACGTAGATGGTCTATCGTATAGCCAGCCCGTTTGCCCGATTTGTTGCAGCTAGATTTTTTGGAAAGTATCGTTTAAAAGATGCCACCGGTATTTTAAGAAGCTCATCAACAGATAATAGTGTGGGTTATTCATATAATATCATGAATATGTTATCTAATGGACTTTGTGGTTTTTCGAAAAGAAATATTGGTTCCTTCAATTTATTGGTCTTCTGGAAAAACGCAATGAATCCAAGTAGATTTCTATAAATTTAACTGAGAAACAAAAGAGTTTCAGAGTGCTTCTATCTCATCAAAAGTGTTCTTTTTCGGAAATATGCAAAAAACATCAATGATTATTATACTTCAAACCACTGTCCCACAAATCCAAGGCAATTGGACGTATTTGAGAGTTCAAATGCTTGAAAACTTCCAACAATGACACCATATTTATGTGACTTTTTTTTTAGAAATAAGGCCAAGTTTGCTCCGTCGCGTCGGAGAAAAATAAAAAATTACTTTGGCGTGATAAAAGTAAACATTAACTTCGGATGATAAAAGTAAACAATTACCTTCACTCCACCGATATGAAAATGTTTGCGAATTCAGTGAAATTTGAAATATACTTCAATAAACGTTATTTACTATCATTTGTTCCATAAGAAATTACCATCGGAATAGTCAAATTTCACATTAATCAATCCTAAACCTTGAGAAATCCTATTTATACGATGCAAACCTTACTGGTGGTGCTGTCTGCATCGTACTTCATTAATTAATTGAGGGAATGTAGTAAATTAATAAAGCATTTCATAAGTTTTCAATATTCACTGATAAAATGTGATATTTTAAGGAATTATGAATGTGATACTTATGGAATTACAAATCCAGCTTTTTTCAACTAAATCTAAAAATTGCACAAGCTGAAGAAATGATAAATAGCGGAAAAGTTGGTATAACATCACTTATAAACACATACAAACACTAAAACGAACCAATGTTTTCACAATGAATAATCTATCCTTTTGCAACTACCCTGGGATTCATAGTCTCTCTCTCTAAAAACCAGTTCCTCGGTTCTGATAGTGCGTATATACTTTCATTCAACCCCCGTAACTTTCTTATTCGTTAATTGAATAATGAACATGAAATAACCGAGAAAAACCTTAAGAATGAAGGGTCCTCGACAACCATCTTCACATCAAATCCATTCTCCAGCAACGACTATGAACTAGTGAAAATAGGATAATGTTATTTTATACAAGCTGGTGGTGGAATTTGTATGTTTTCCAATGTTTTTATTTGTGTTACTCCATCTTGCTTATGCCTGTGGCTTTGTCCGCTTTCCGATATCCCGTTATCCCGTTTTCCTTTTTCCCAGTACTCCATTATACCGTTATCTCGTTTCCCTTTAACCCGTTATCTCGTTTCCGTTATCCCGTTTCTTATTATCCCGTTACCACTATATCATGGAACCTCACTTCACATTGGTTGCACTTGATATTATCATATCTTCCTGTTGTCACAAAACAAACCCGCAAATCATACAAACCCATCAAAAAAACACAAACCTAATTGCACAAACTCCCACTGAAAACAGCCTCAAAAACACAAAACACACTTAAAATCACCACAAACATCGCACGCCACATGGAAGTTTTTTAATTTTTTGATTTTCCTGCATCACATCGAAATTAGTTAACACAACACAGTATGATTGAAAACATCAGAATTTTTGTAAATCAAGTTAACATCTCAATAGATTCATAAGCTAAAGCAGGAGATATCTTATAGATATAATTTTCACTAGTAATATCCCTAGGACATTGATAATAGACGAGATAATTTTATGACAATCGAAAGCTCGTTCCTTGGTAACAAGCAACGAGCTTGAGAAATTTGTCATAAAAACATGAGGCATTTGTCAATGTGCGAGGGATATTCGACGGAAAATTTAAAAAAAAAAAATTATAACTCAACACAATGAAACATTTATTTATTTATTAAAAGTACAGTTAGTGAAAGTACAATTATTAAAATTTAACTTAACATTAGATTCGTTGCTGTTCTCTACTATAGAAGATCTATTACCACGCATAATATTTATGATTTTGTTGTGGTGTTCTTGATCGAGATTTATTAAGTGTGGTTTTATAGAATTTTGATTGCTATGACCAGTAGTTTTCAGCAATTGGTGTTCTTCTACACCACTTTTTGCCAATTCGCTAACAGCAGTTGATCTATTCGAGTGATTTGTTATCTTTTTGTCCTTTACATTCAAGCCAATTGCCTCAGCAGCAGATTTAGTCCATCCATTCATTGTATTTCTTCCAACAGGTACATTATCGTACCATTTGTCAGTTTCATTTTTCCAGTGTCGATTTGGTTTTAAGAACAGTCGTGGTGAGGTAATATTGTCGCCTCGTTTTGATATCAGTTTATGAAAAAGACGTACAGGGCAGCTTTGTCTTTCACTATTGGAAACCAACCATTTACTACTTGTACAGCTTTTAGAACCACCTTGGCACGTTTTACTGAACACCGGATTGTATTCAATGCGATTTGTTAGAGTCATAGTTATTTTTATCGATTTGCAAAAAATCCGCCAGACAATCAACTTCCTCTCCTCCTTGCCACGCTAATTCTACAGCAGTAATATGGTAAAATTTACGCATAAGACCTTCAGGAGTATTTTCATCCCAAAGCAATATCATTTTGTTAACTTCAGACAAATTTAACGGAACTGAACTGGACTTACGTTTACATGAATCTGCTTGTAGTTTCTTCCTGATTGCATCTCGGGCTGGTTTAAATACTATATTGTGAAACGGGTCAATCATAATATTATAGTCATTATAGTACTTTTCTTGCAAAAGTTTGCACGAAACGTTCCACGTTTCGTTGCTTCTTTAAATTCGGTCCCGTCTTTCTTTCTCATATTGACCGCCCAATCTTTTAGTATCAACACCAATTCTCCTAAGCTTCTATGTTCATTTAATTCATATTCTCGTTCGCAGCAAAATTCCATAAATATTCCCCAAATATATTTGTGACTGTATTTCTGGGAATTATTTCTTTGATTAGCGCATTTATACTTTGAAATTCGCATTGGCAAAACGTGACATTTTAAATTTATTTGGAATTAAATGTTGTCATAGTGATTGATAATTACACTGAATGCAATTATCAGTGTAATGTTGACATGATTGGGTGAAATTGTTTCATATGACACAAAATGACAAAATTTAAATGGTTGTTAGAACTGTCAAAAAAATTTCACAAAAACATACTCCTAGTATATACCGGATACTTGCTAAACATCAGCCCTAGGCCAGCAAGCTGGATGGTCCAACCCTAGGTCGCTAGGAAGAAACAAAACACATGTATTTTTTAAGTTGTATATAGTAGGATTAGTTTTGACATATATGTAAATAGTAGCAGTAAATATTTTATTGATTGATGGATTGTCGTCGTAGCAATATAAGAGAACCAGCAGTTTTTAAGTCTAATCATAAGCACACAAAAAGTTTAATCAAAATCGGATTGGTAGTTTTTGCGTGCGTTTTGGAACAAATAAACATACAATTACAGTATTACAATTTTATTACAGTAGTTACTAGCTGATACCCGCGACTTCATCCGCGTGGAATTTGTATTTTTCCTAAGTTTCTCTTTGTGTTGTTCCATCTAGCTTATGCCTGTGGCTTTGCCCGCTTCACGTTATCCCGTTTCCCGTTATTCCGTTTTCCGCTATCCCGTTTTCCTATATCCGTTATACCATTATCCCTTTGTCCAGTTAACCTGTTATACCGTTATCCCGTTTCCTGTTAACCCGTTACAACGAGAAGATATACGTGAGATGAGAGCTCACCTCATATTGGTGGCACTTGATTGTGAACAAATTTGATTTTATCGCTATATCTACGGTTTCCGGGATGAAATATAAACCAATTTTTTTTGTGTAATCATAAATCTCATCAAATTCGGTCAAGTAGTTGTTGCGTAATGCTCGAACAAACAAACAAAAGAACACAATTACAGTTTTATAATAGTATACATGGATAAATAAACAACGGAAAGGGACTTCATGGGCGCACTGTATATAATATACACACCTGATTGCTGAAAACAGTACACTAATTTTTCAAGCCAATACGAGCCACAAAACGAATCACAATCACGATCGATTAATCTGTAACAATGCAGTCATCCCGGAAGCAAGAAGGGCTCACGCCTACAACTTCCGCTGTAACTGTCTTCTTTGATTTATTGTAATTTGATATCGATAGGATACGTGATCGTTTTGAGGACGGTTTCTTTTTATATATAGAAAATAGGGTCAAATAAGACCGAATACCCTTTGGCACAGTTCCGCAAAATTGGAAGTAAAAACGGTCGATTTCTTTTGATATGAAACTCGCGTGGCCTTTCCAGCGTCTTGTTATTGCATCTGCTGAAAGAAAATTGAGATTGAATGTAGTTAAGTTTCAGGCTTTTTCCTTGAGGGTGATATTTTCATGTTTTTGGATTATTAACAATTGGCGACAAGATGAAGAGATTACATACTTTAATGGAACTAAATATCGATCGGATGAGAGAAGAATTATGGTCTGTCTTAGAATATCCGAGGGATGTGAAACTCCAAATTATTAAACAGGATACAAAAGCGATTTTTTATACAATGGGATTCAATTCTTTAACATTGTTTCAGATTATAAAACTGAGGTTGAACTCATTTAGACTATCAAAAGCAATCAGTAAATTTCTTAATCCAAGCAGTAACAGATTAACTCAATGTTCAATGAATTTTTTTGTGGTTCGATTCTGGTTTATTTTGAGAGAAGTGGAATCAATTCGGAGATGGTCCCAACCTTTGGCCCACCAAATATGAAATTTCTTTCATAGAAGAGGAAATATGGAAAACACAGTTCGTGAATAATAATAAGTTTTCATCCTGTATCCCAGAAAAGACACGATATGCTGGAGATATTCAGCATTTCATGGTAAAATGGCTAAACTTCATTTATTGAGAACAATACATAGATATAAAAATTCCTTTAAAAATACAGAAGCGATGTGATGGCGCCTTTGCTGTTTCAGTTGGAGGAAAACCCGGAAATACTCACAACACCATTAGAATTCAGATCATCAACTTTCTTATAGAAAAGGACACATGCTCCCTGGGAGATGAGAGAATCAATTTTGGGAAATACACGGGATTCAACGAAGAGGTGCCAACAATTAGAATAAGGGTATTTGTTGCCGCTATGATTAGATATTGCGTAGAGTATTCATTCTATCCTGAGTAGAATATTGTTTCAAATTGAAATTTTGTATGGGAAAATCAATCACATTGTCCAATTTACTGCCATCAGTCAAAGAAACAAGTTTTAAATGTAAAACAAAATTTTTGGAAATGTTTGTATACGAATCATCTTTTTGAATTCCCTTTTCATTCCACAAGTCGAATAGTATGGGCTCGCATCGTTAGTCAAAGTCTCCTCTTCTGTCAACAGTTCAATACATTGTGTTAAATTCACGACTTCGTTTGGCAAGTCTGGAATAGGGATTGAAAGAACCCAGAAAGGTTCAAAAGTAACGGAGCAGTAATTGCAAAAAGTACATCTCAATATAGACTCGCTATTTCGTGAGAAATATCTATAGTTCTGAATATTTTCTTTCTTTATTGCTATAAATTGAAATAGTTGCATTTGTATTCAACATAATTGTTCACCATTAAAGAATAATTTTGGGTATTCTGAATGATTACATTTAGATTATTTATCGAAATGCAACTAGATACCTTGATTAATGTGATATTTCAATTCAGAAAACTCTCCATTTTCTCTAGAGAAGAAATATTTTCCTGTGAGGTTGCGATGAGAAACTGCGCTCAATGGATACTATTTTCACTGGTGTGAAGACCGCTGCAGTTTTGCAGTTAGCAGTTTTGCAGTGGCGTACTTATTGGATGATTGGAAGATACTATAATAAACATTATCTATAAAGGATGGATCATTGAATGATTGAAAGACACTATAATAAACATCATCTATGAATATGAACGACTCGCAAGCCGTGCAAGGGAGGTTATGGAATCAAAATTTGGGAATTTAGGCATGCCGAAATATTCAGCCAACCCCATACTCATGGGTGAATAAAAGACACTACAATGAACATCTGGGATTTTTATTATTTATTATTTACGCAAATGATCTTTTTCATTCTATGTCTCTTATGCAGATGACACAACTCTAAGGATGCAGAAAATATCTACATTACTATGGCGAAATCAATGAATAAATCAAAAAATTGGTTCAGTGCCAACAACTTCAAATTAAACAACGAGAAAACCCAAGAACTAGTTTTTCTAATGAAAAATGCAGGTAATGGTTTTGTCGTCACATATATATAAGCTATGTCATAAGTTATCAAGTTCGATATATTTGTAACAAAACTAACTATTTTTCAACACAGTTCGAACATGCTATTTTCAATTATTTCATGCTCATATAAACTACAACATACTTGTATGGGAAAATTCTTGCCACTTCTTAAGGTTTTTCAAAGAGCCATTTGTATTATCGCTAGTGCTACAGGGATAACTGTCAACCAATTTTCTGAGATCTCTCCATTATACCTGTTCCTTCTTTATTTATACATTTATGCCACAGTATTGGAAATACACAAGAACAAACGAGCATTTTCTGCAAACTCCGATTTTTATGGAGCAAACCATTTGATGCCCTCACGTCGCAGGCTGAACATATCTCAAATGAATTCCCTTGATGTCAGACTTTACTCTTGCCTCAAGAATTTGAACTCTTTCAAATTGAAACTCAAAAGACATATTTTCAATCATTGTATTTATTCCATCAACGAATATCTGGGTACGCCTGTATGTCCCAATAATATTTGTTAGTGATAATTTGTGACTTATTTTCATATATTTATTGTTCGTTTGTGTTGTTTATACTATATTTTACTTTCACTTTTAAATATTATCAACTATCTCATATAACTTACATTTTAATATTCCAATGACTTGCAAGAAACATATTTGTAACTTGGTCAAAAAAATCTAGCGATCAAACAAGGATCTAAATTACACGGCAAGTTACTCAAAACCCATTATAGCGGATACAAATATTTTTATTGTATACCCTTCACAAAACGGCAACTCGGGAATGGAAAAAAATCCGTAAAATGCTACTTTTACGGGCTTGTCCGTAAAGTGTCGTCATGGCAACGCTTTACAAACTGAATTTTATTCATTCCTAAAACATAACTGAATATCAACAGGTGTTTATAAATACTATAAAAACCATGAACCGATAACATTTTGCAGAAGAGCCAGGAATTTGGTTTATTTCAGAATAAAATTATCAATGGTTATTGTTACGGTAGGTACAAACATGATGACTTTTCCACTTTATTTCTTCGAACAATCGCAAACAAAATGATAGTAAATTCAAACAAGATATAATCCACCTACAAGAATATACGAATAATGGTTTAGTTTGGGTTCAAATCAAGTTTCAATGTTCACACCTAAACCTACATTTATTGGATGATAACAATTTATATTTCATATATTCCAAATGTCACTTACTATTCAGGATTACCACGAATTGGGCGACATCTAGCATTCACGATTCGAAAGTCAAACTAGGAGAAAACAGGATTTTTCTGTATACTGAATACATTTACAATTTTTTTTCAAATTTGGAGTATATTTCTGAATGGTTGTCATCTTAACTCACAAGTTTATTACATTCAAATATCTATATCCCCATAATACGTTAGTATAGTTGGATCCGGAAAATTGACTGAAAACACAATTAGAGAACATAACACAAACGCAAATGTGATTGACTAGTTGACATATTTGACAATTGACACGTCGGTAATAAAAAATCTGATTCGATATTTCACACGGCCTGCCTAAAAATATATTTGCGTATTTATAACAGAAATGAAATCATAGTTCCTACATGAAACATTCCTTGGAAAGATTATACAAAAATATATTGTATGCAACACGTACGCATGTTGCTTACTTGTTACATAAACTGCTATTTTATCATTCCCCTTTTGTCTTTTCTGCTTCGAAAATATAGTTTTTCTGTTAATAAAATATGACGATTCCCGAAATTCATACGGAGAAAAGTATCGGTAACGTTATCTGCCAATTGCCAGGAAGTGAAAGTTAAACAAAAGGCAACCGTGTCTATTTATCGATCAGATTACACAACGATTACATTTCACTTAATTGTGAGTTGGCCAAACAACCCGTGAAAGAAAGTGTTACTTCAAATTATCGCAAGGGCAATCTACAAGGGTGCTCTCCCTTCCGCGTCTAAGCAATTTTCCAACGAAACAGCTGTTATGGGTTCGAATATAGAGCAAAAGCACAACGTCTCGCCCCTTTGAGTATATTATTCACCAGATTTGCTATGCAAAGCTTTTTAACATCTTTCACCCTTCATTTACCTTGGCGCGAGGGAATGGGAGAGGAGCAACATGGTGATTTTTTATAAATTTATTTTGGTAACCATTCCAAAACAGTACTAATTCTATAGGAATTGAATATTTGTTCCGAAATAATTGTAAGTAACAAAACCATGAAAATACTATACAGGGTACAGACTTCAGGAGGTGATTCCTCACAATATTCTAATATGCATTGTCCAGATAAATATATGTCCGGAAACGCTTCGTTTCCAAGATACAGAGTGTTGAAGTTTTTTTCTTTTTTTTTTTTTTAAATAACTTTAAATACCGACCTCAATTGAACGAAAATTGGTATTGAGAGGTTTTTGAGGTGTCGAATTAGAACCTGATGTTATTATTGCTTTTACTCGTAGAGGGCGCCACCTACACGTCTTTTTCTTTTTTGAAGATTCATAACTTTTTTGAGCGTACTTCCAGCACATTTTTCAGTAAAAAAATCGATTCCCTTATCATATCTATGTAAAAAAGCTACCCTTGTACAAGTCGCTATAAGCAACCGTTTTCTAGATATTTGGACTTGAAAATTTCAAGTCGATTATTTGATAATCGATGCGTGTTGAAGTTATTACCATTATTTTGCATTTTTCACAAGAATGCTTGGGAAATTAATTTGACGTTTAAGTAAGTAGTTTTGGTTTTTTGTAGGGGGCGCCAATTATTCTATTTATTTTTACTAGTTTGAAATAGTTATTTTTGTATCAAGGGTGCAAAATCTGTATTTGTTTTAATAAAATTTGCAAGAAATATCAACATTTTATTTCAAGAAATTTTGAATATATAGAATAAAATAAAACAAAGGAAACTGAATTGTATTCAAATAAATTGTTCAAAGTGTCCACCTTCAGCGAAGATACAGGCATTCAGCCTTCTAGTCATTGAATCTCGTACCCGCTCAAAAATTATTGGTGTGTTTCTTATTGTTTCACAGGCGATGTGTCCAAACTGTGGACTGAGTAGAATTGAGAGCTTCAGCAATTATCCTTGTATTTATTTCTGGATTCTCCTCGAGAGCGTTCAAAACAGCTTCTTCCAATTCTGGGGTTTGGACTGCTCCTGGTCTTCCAATAATATCAGCTGCCCTCTTGAAGCTACCTGTTTCTGCCAAACGACGGTGGAGACTTTTAAATGTTGGAGCTGAAGGCAGTACTCGCTCGCATTGCCATCCGCAAGGCCATAAACGAAATGCATATCGGCTAAATGAACTTTATTGTTTAAATAATCCATTTTTTCAAAATTAGTGTTTTAAAACTCAGTGCGAATTTACACGATCCAATGAAATTGATCAATAAATTGAACAATAAAATTGACCAATATGGGTTATATTTACACCTGTCAATTTATTGGTCAATTTTGGCAACAGTTTTCACTCAGGAATACCAACATACTGAAAAGAAATGGTTCAACTATAGGAAAAGTTCCGAATATTATTCAATAGCTTATTGAATTGACTCCGCTCCATTCTTAAATATCGTTTGAATTGATTAGGATCTGCACTCAGGAATTTTTCGTCAACTAATGTCAAGTTTCCTTTCCCTTTTTTCTCAATCCAAGATCTAATCCACCATCTTCTACATCTCTGTCTTTTATATTCAGCAATGCACATTGCTGCGACTGTAATACAAAGTAAATTATGTTTTTTATTCGCACCATCATTTTTCTCGCGGTTAGGGTAGGGTATGTGAAATCGCGTAAATAATAACATATAACCTAAAAATCTCTGTTCTAGCAGGCATCCAATTCATGGCCGAAAGTTACTGCAAATTGTAACTAAAATTTGATGAAAAATTAGAACCGATTCCAAACTCATCAATTTATTGGTCAAGTTCAAATTGACGACAATTTTCTCTTAGCACCTATCAATAAAATTCAAGGTCACAAAATTGACCAATTTATTGGATCGTGTAAATTCGCACTTACAGAAACTTCAACAAAACAACAAAACGTTTAACTGTCACATAATGTGTAATTACCAAAACTACTTACTCAAACGTCAAATTCACTTCCCAAGCATTCTTGTGAATGCAAAATAATGGTAATAACTTCAACAAGCATCGATTATCAAATAATCGACTTGAAATTTTCAAGTCCAAATATCTAGAAAACGGTTGCTCATAGCGACTTGTAACAGGGGTAGCTTTTTTACGTAGTTATGATAGAGGAATTGTTCTTTTTGCTGAAAAATGTGCTAGTAGTACGCTCAAAAAGTTATGAATCGTCAAAAAAGAAAAAGACGTGTAGGTGCCGCCCCCTAGGAGTAAGAGCAATAATAACATCAGGTTCGAATTCGACACCTCGAAAAACTTTTCAATGCCAATTTTCGTTCAATTGAGGTCAGTATTTCGAAAGTTATTTAAAAAAAACGAAAATAAAAATAAAACTTTAACACCCTGTATCTTGGAAACGAAGCGTTTCCGGACATATATTTATTTGGACAATTCATATTAGAATATTGTTTGTGAAGTTTGTCAAAGTACTTTTGAATCACCCTGTATTTAATTTTTGGCGCAATACATGAAAGGGGAAAATAACAAATATCGTGTAAGCTAGTTTTCTGTGTGAACCTTCATTTTTATGTTTTAAATGAAATTTCAAAAAAAAACAATCAATGGTAGCCTCGCAAAAAATATAGTTGACTTAGTAGTAGTATACTTTTTATTTGGAAAAAAATCCGAAATGAAGCTCGTAAAATTCTCTACAAAAACAACTGTTTCATAACATTTTTCGTAGAATCAACAAAGTCAAAGATATAGGCTGAATCGTCCCTTAAAGAAAGTATGCACTCCACTCCACAAGGTATAAAATAAAATATGGTAATAAAATTGCAACATAATCATCGATCAAAGTAATGGGACTTCCTCATAAGAACAGATGCCCAAATATGTTTTCTTTTCAATAGAAAGTTTAAGTTGTTATAAAATATATTCAGTGATTTTTTTAAAGTCATGACCGTAGAGAGAAAATCGGGGCCAAGGGCGGATCTGAAATGCCCTCCCCTCCTCAAAATGAGATTCCTTTTCGAAAATTAGATTTGCAGTACTTTAATTTTTTTTAAGTGACATTCAACAATAAGACTTTTATTTTGAACTGCAATATTACATAGAATTATTATTATAAAATATATCTCGTTAGTCTTTCAAAAAAATCTTTTGAAAATGACTTTATAGTCAAGCACCCTTCATCCTGCCAGAGAACTACTGGCCCTTGGGCAAAAAGTCCCCGATCTTCTCCCTCTCCTTAAGCATGGAAAAAGTCTATGAACGATGAGAAGATTTAATGAGTGATGTAGAAGATCGATTTCAACCAGTGGCGGAAAACACGATTCAGAAGGTCCGTTTCAAATGAAAATGGTGGTACGCTACAAAGGTAAATGAAATGTTTTCCTGAATCGCTAATATAAATCTTTGTGCAGCACATAGTCACCAAGTTCAAATTAGAAACAAGGCGGGCCACGACCACGATATTTACATCTAGCCTCTTGGGGGAGCCTTTTCTTTGGGGAGTTTTTTCAGGAAAATAATCTGAAAATGTATATAAAAAAAAATGTGTAGCGGAGAGTACTCTGATCTACTCCTTCAGGATAGATACATGGATGAGTTTTTCCCAATTCCAGAATGTAATTTCTGTAATATTTATCCCCATACTTCGAAGAAACCCCTGAAGCTAACTTGAACAAACCCACGCACTCGAAAATTTTATAAATTAGAAGAGAAACACTAATGACAGTTGAAAACATTTCCAGGAAATGTGCAATTACCTGAACAAACTATGTGTAATTGTGAAGGAACCACTAATAACTTCAAATAACATGTAATATATAATGTCGTGCGGGGAATAATTGAGAAAATTTGTAATACTAAATATTATTCATTCATCAGAAAACCAGGTTAGGCATACCCCCAAGCAGCTTCCAAATTCATGCAAACTGAATAGCGCCAAATATTCTATAGGCCTAATGAGAAAGGAAGAATGGTAAGCTGGGAGTTTTCTTCGGTAAAGATGAGGTGAAATTCAGGACTATGTTAAAGAAGTTTGGGATGGGTACGTATATACTAACTGTCGATGGATTTTAAGGGTATCCGAATAAAATCGACGGAAAAATTGACTCAGAAATTCCTGAGGATTCCAATGATATGGAAACATATATGATGTTTATTATTGGTTCCACCAAATGTCGATTCCATACCACTGCCAGTGAAATGTGAAAATTTTATGTGGCAGAGTGGTAGTAACCAAACATGGAATAAAAGGCGTTGAACGAATTTAGTCAAGATTACAAACAAAAATGAATCTTGAATTCATTATATATCCGTCTCCATTATAAAAGGATGTTTCAGACCATACTATGGATACAATCGATTTATATAAGAAACAGGTGCCCGAAATTGCCTCTGCAATTGATTGCCATTCACAAAGAATTCACGAATCTTTCTTCAGAGCGAATAATATGTTGAATCTGACATTGCCAAGTTTCCTATTTATTTATCTCTTGGAAAAGCTGAAATATGTTGTCTATCCATTCTGAAACCTTGAACACTTATATCTTGATGGTTATGAAATTTTTTTGACAAACTGATATCATGAAAAAGTTCTGTGTGTTTATAAAGAACCACGTGTTGTTCTCTAAGACTAGTCACTACTACTAACATATTCAATATGTCCATCAGGATTTAGCCAGGAAAAAAGTTGTTTTTTTATGGATAATCAACATACATATAAAGTTTGTTGTAGGTAAGTAGCAGTAGCAGAGTAGTTTTCGGAAGACACATACGTGTTTTTTTTATTAGCTCATTGTAACGTATTATTGTTGTTCACAGTAGCCACTGGGCATTTTTTTAAAGATTTTATATCTGGAATATTTTCGTTTCTAATATAAATGATATATGTCGGAGCATATTGAAAATTGCAAATTTCAAATGCACTAAGAAGTAAGAAATATTTGCTCTGGATGTGTGACGTAGGTTATTCCGTGAGTTATAGATTCAAAAACTTTTCAGTTTTCAGTTTTAATACAAAAGCGAAAAGCTTCTGAATCTATAACTCACGGAATAACCTACATCACACATCCAAAGCAATTATTTTCAACTTTTTTAGTACATTTCAATACAAGCTTGTCTTTAAAAAGATTTTTTAATAATTATTTTATTTTGTGCTTTTTGTACTTGAGTAGGACTTAATCTATTAATTTTTGTTAAAGCATCGTTATTATGAGGCCTGTTTTCTGTAAGTTCTGAGCTATCTTGTGCTTCAATGAGGAGGTCATCTAAAGATGAACTCATCCGCTATCTTGGAGTTGCCATCTGCAATTTATGAATTTTAACTAGAAACAATATTCTTCTAAATTCATAATCTCCAACCCCGAAAACCCCCACATACCAATTTTGAATAGAATCGGGCCATAAACACAGAGATCAGCGGCCAACTCAGAGCCGCCATTTTGATTTCATGAATTTTGAAGAAAAATTCATAATCTTCGACCCTGAAAACTACCACATACCAATTTTGTATCGAATCGGACCATAAACCTAAATCTCGTTCGCCATCTTGGAGCGCCATTATGTTTTTTCTATGAGAAAAATTCCTTGAGCCACCATTTTAATTTCATAAATTTTGACAAAAATTCATAATTTTCGCCTCCAAAAGCCCCCACATACACATTTTGAATAGAATCGGAAAATAATCACAAAACTCCTTCGCCATTTTGGAGCCGCCATCTTAAATTTCAAAATTTTGGCAAAAAATTCATAATCTCTGACCTTGGAAACCCCCACACACCAATTTTGAATCGAATCGGACCATAATCACAAAACTTGTCAGCCATCTTGGAGCCGCCATTTTGAATTTTTGAATTTTGACAAAAATTTCGCAATCTCCGTTCCTCAAAATGTCCACATACCAATTTTGAATCGAATCGTACCAAAATCACAAAACTCGTCCGTCCTCTTAAAGCCGCCATTTTGTTTTTTCTCTAACAAAAATTTCCTAATACATTGTTACCAGAATTATGAACACCTGCCAAATTGCAGCTCAATCGGATTTCGGCTAGTGCTCCAAAATGTATTACAAATTTTGAACCGGAAAGAATGACAGAATGACATACGAACGGAGCAAGTTAAATAAAAGCTTGTAAATATAAAAATATGCGAATCTCATAGACATCGATATATTTTTTAATCAAATCAACAAAAATCCAGCTATTCAAGCACTTGGAACCATATCATTGAAGCTACATCGAAGCATGTATAAAGTTTTTTCACATCTCTCTCAAAAAATACCTGATGGGTACATAAGAGAGACAAGTGCCTTTATTGCTATTTTCATTAAATATCAAAAAATGTAATGAAAAAGTATTAAATTATATGCTTTCGCATGGCAAACTCACAACATAGACTGACTGAGATAGACTGACTGAGATGGTTTTACTTTATTGAAATAAGGAATTGATGAAAAATCCAAAGAGGATGAGTGCATTGCTGTGAAAAATATTTAAGGTGCTTTATTATATTACGAGCAATTAAATTCTAAGTGGTGGGAATTTCAAACATTATCATATCGAACTAAAAAATGCATGTATTAATATTCGAGAATTTTTCAGTATGTGGCAACATGGTGGGTTAGTTCGAAATTATAACCCATTCATCCGCGAAAGAGGGATTTATCAGCACCTTCAGTGTCTCTCAACAAAAGCTGGGAATTCGTCAAGAACGTGACTAGAATGAAAATAACCGATAATAACACAGGACTCGATTCGAGGATTCACTTGTCCTAATAAAAGGAATATAATCGTCATTAACATGGAGTTTTCTCTCTTACTTTATTTCCATTATTTCTTTCGGTGCAATATTCCACATCTCATATATTATACAGGTGAACAAAAGAGAATATCAACTTGAAACTGAGTCTTGAGGATAATCTTATTCTTCTATTGGTAATTCTACATGTACCGGTATTGAATGTCTAATTTTTTTAAATTAAAATAAACGTTTATGGATAATGAGGATCTCGGCTTTTTCGCACACTTGGGATTACTCAGTATGCTTGATGAATTAACTGGAGTATAAACAAAAGTTAAGTCATTTCACGTGATTCACAAGAATAACAATATATATGTGGGTCAAAAAAAAATTATTTCAGCTACTTATAAAATGACCTGTAGAAGAACATACTGAATGATAAACTGCAAAATAACTCTTTAAATGGAAGAATGAGATCACTCTGACATGTAGATATGTATTTATAAATGTATAGAGAATAGAATTGGTCAGTTGCTCAGTGATTTCTAGTGGGGAAACTAAGAAACAATAAATTATCGATTTACCATTAGGATCGACTCAATCTCAACATCAGATTATAAGTTTTTTTCCTTCCGATTATCTCGATTTTATATAATTCCCCTCAGCAATATTTATTTGAGCATGCTCATCGAATTCACGAGAAGCATTGCGCAACTAAGACTATGCAATTCGATCCCTGACAAATTATCTTACAGTGGTTCAACTCCTACCCAAGCTCAGATGGAGACCCTAGAACACGTTTTTCTAATTGCCCCATATACTGTTTAATAAAACCTACTTTCCTAAACTCTTCAACAGATGACTGCTTTAGCCAATGCCTTTGATACTTTTACAGTTGTGACCCCCAAAACTATTGCTATTTACTTGTGGAACGTTTTAAAACTACAATCTTTTTTAACCAATGAGTGAAAGTTGTAGATTATTCTGTGCCCACCAGGTTACTATCCATGCACTACCATTAATTTTTTATATTTGTTTCATTTTCTTACTTCTTTTTTGAAAAAAATATTTTTTTTCAATACTTTTCTCGTTTTGTAATATATCAGTTGTATTTGTTTTTTTAATAATACATAGATTTCCTAAGAGGACTATCCCAATAACAGTGACAAAATTTCAGTTGTGTAATCTTATCCTAATTACAACATTTAATGGAGACATAAGAAGGTATATACTATGGATATTGTATATATCATTGGAATCATGTCTGAGATATAAGGCTCACTAAGTTATAGAAAACTAGGTTGCTCTCATAGGGAAAATCTATAATTTATTATTCTTATCAGTAGGAGATTTAAGCCGGTTCTGGGTCTCCCCCCACCACTATGACGTCACGTGTGACCTTGAATGGTTGCAGGTGTGCAATGTGGTGTGTGTTTGACCTTGAGATTTGACTTTGAGATTTGTCATTGAGTTTTGACATTGGGTTTGGTCGACTTTGAGATTCGACTACAGTTGTGACCTTGAGTTTGACCTTGAGAGTCATAACATTAAGTATCGACTTTGAGATTTGACCTCGAGTTTTAATGTTGGGATTGTTTCGGCAACCTCAAGATTTGATCTCGATTTTTGTTTGATCTTGACTAAAGTTGTGGTGTAGGCATACATATTCTGTGTAGTCATGACCTTCATGAATCCTTGCTTCCTCCAAGCGAGGAGGGCGTTCGTCCTGTGAGAGAGCTAAGAATGAACTGCGATTATTGACGAGTGCGCTGAATGTCAAGAGAATCCCCTCAAATCCATACAGATTGCGCATCGCATCGGACGTCTTGTAGGGTGGGGATATTTCATTGAAATATTCCAGGAGAAGAAATATTTCGAATCAGTGTCTCCTCCGGGGAGCTATTGAAACAAGTTGCTGAAATGTATTCATGTGATTGTGGGAGAGCTTTCACCCGTAGTGATAATCTTCGTCGACATCAACGGGAAACTTGCCAGGGGGGTCCTTCAGTGAAACGAGTTAAATTGAACAATAGTGATGACTCACCACCTGTTTCCTCTATACATGTGGGAATGCTGTAATGTGACATTTCCATATTGTCAAGTCAACTCTCACAATAGAACACTCCAAGGGGCAATTCATGTGTTCACTTGGGAGGTGGTGTACACCCCCATTAAAATCATTCAAAATGTCGCATTTCCAGCCCACAGAGTATCTGGGGAGAATATGTATACAGGTATGCACCTTTTTCAACGATATTAAGCCCAAAAATACTCGAGTTGTTGGAAAAACATCAAACTACACAACTCCATCAAGGTCAACATGGAAGTATTTGGAAATTATATCATTCAAACCCAGGTTTACAGAATAAAATCATTCAATTCTCCCCAAATTTTTAGGATCGCTCGACTGATTTGAATGGATTATTTGACGCATTTCGTGAAATTATGATAGC